>BDMB01000050.1:416310-864559 GCA_016859785.1 Macrotyloma uniflorum
AAGTATTTCTTTAAAGAATTTGATTGTTTGAATGTTAGTTTATATTTATTTGATATATTTGTATTTAGATCTCTATTCTTCATCCATCGTGGGATTATGTGGAGGAGACTGTAAAGAATTTGATTTGGCAAGATCTCTTGGTAAGTAAAAAATTAATACTTCCTTCACATATCATTCACTTGTTCATATATTGAACTTAACTAACTACTTCTTTATTGTAGGAACATTTTGATCTTGTAAATTCTGAGCAGGTAAGGAGGAAGATTATGACGTCTATAGCAAAAATGTGGAGACAATTCAAATCCACATTGACGACTAAATGGGTTTATGCACCAGATGTCGTTAAGAAGGGATTGACTCCTTGCCAAAAATATGGCATAGATGAGGACACATGGGCAAAATTTGTCCATACTAGGAAAGCTCCTGATTGGGAGGTATGAATTTACTTTTTTAATTTTGGCTTAACTTACAAGTTTTTTACTTAGTGTATCTTATTGTATCTTATTGTATTTCTTGTAGGAAAAAAAATTAAAAGCTAAGGAGATTCAGAGCAAAAATCCCCCATCGTTTGTCTCGTGGAGGATATGACCTGTTGACTAAAAAAATGATAAAGGAGAAGAAAAAAATGCGGGAGTCAGAGTTAGCATCCTCTAGTTTAAGCCAAGAGGAAAATCCTCCACCATCTCCTCCAACACGTCACCAGAAGTGGAAGAGGGCTCGCACAAAACCTTCTGGAGAGATGACATTTAAGGAAGCTAGACAGATTGCTGCAAAAATTATAAGTGAAATGATTGATTCCCTTACTTTGATTTTAGTTACTATTAAATTTAATTTTCATATTTTAATATTTTATTGTAGGATGAGCTAGAGGAGCAATTGACTCAAAGATCTTTCATCCCTCGTGGTCGTCATGATATCTTGAAAACTGCTATTGGAAGACCTGAACATCCAGGCCGTGTTCGTGGTCTTGGTAAAGGGGTGGGACTCCGACAATATTTTGGACCACTATCAAAGGATGGCCACTCCTCGACATCCTTCAGCTAAGAAGATATTGCTGAATTAGAGAGGACCCTGAAGGCAAGACTGGAGGAGCAGTTGACTCCAACCCTCACTGCAAGACTTAAGGAGCAATTGACTTCATCCATCACTACACGAGTCAGAGAGGAGTTCATGCTTGCTTTTGGTCCGACTTTAGCATCGATTGCTAGTTCACAGCAACCCGTTGACCCTGTTCCTCCTACATCAGGTAGCTATTTACATCTTATGATTTATTTAATTGCTTGCTAACTTAATTTACAAGTTTGAGTTTATATTTTTTTCATATTTGTAGGTGCACGAGTTAGCACTAAGGATAGTTGTGCTGACCCGATTACTGCTGAAGGGACTAGTGAAGTGCCTGTTAATCATACCACATCCACAAGGCTGAATAAATGTAGATTGTGGGTTGAGGATGATAAGGATCAACAAACATTGGTGGCTCATGCATCAGTTGACTATGAGGCTTCAACCATCCACATTGTTGCTCTGGCACCTAACTTAGTGAAAGTGGTGGTTGAAGAGGTTATATATGCTGCTGCTAAAGTCCCTATCCCCATTGATGAGGTGCAGACAGTGGAACAGGCCCTTCAGACCTTCATTGCATGGCCTAGACATTTGGTAAAATCACTTGTTACAAAGCTTTGTCTCTCATTTCTAACTTTAACATAAATTTAATTATTTAATTGATTGTTACTAATTATTATGTACAACATGGATAGGATGTTAATGATTCAAACACGTTGGTCCAAGATGCTGCTCCCACTCATGAATTTAAGGAGAAGTCACCAGATGTGGAGGGTTCATCAAGACCAATATATGATTTGCTGGCAATTACTCCTCATTTGTTTATAAAGTCATTCCAAGTAGAATGGAATGCTCGTTTATTTAGGGTGCAGAATCAAGATTTCCCGATATACATTGACTATACAGATGCCTTGGAGATTGCACAAGGAAATCAATGTCTAAACATAGCTGTTCTACAAGTTTGAACACTGTAAGTACATATATAGCTTTTACATACACTACTTTACATGTGACATTGGACTATCTTATGCATATTGCTATATTATAGGATGTTGCATCAGCTGGCAAAGGAGCAGGGCACAATAGATGCTTATGGATTCCTGGAGCCCCAATCCATCACCAAATCAGGAAATAAACGAGAAGAAGTTCAAAGATACATCCAAAGCTGGGTGATGGAGTCAAAGCGAGAAATATACCTTGGGGCTTATTTAAACGGGTAAGTTATGCAAAAGTACATTTTTCCTTGCATTATTCTATTGAATAACTTCTAATTATTGGTAATTATACAGAAACCATTGGCAACTATTAGTACTTTGTCCAAAGAAGAATGTTGTGTGTTTCTTCTGCTCATTGGGGAGGACACCTGACATTGAGATAAAAAATATTGTAAACGGGTATGTATTTTTAACATCCTACTTGTATTTTTATATCAGTTCTTTTATTTTAAAGTCTTAAACCCTAATCAATATTTTTCATTAGTGTATTTAAGGTTTGCAGTACACTACATAGAAAACACACAAGTTAAAGCACCACTCCAACTTGGAATTTGATTACGGTATGTAACTTTAGTGTATCTTATTTATGTTTTTATGCTAAACTATATATTAATAAATCGTATTTCATTGTAACAAACAACCAGGTAGCTTCAAGTGTGGATATTACGTCATGTATTGGATGTGACTGATTATTGTTGGAAACATTCAAGATACTTGGAATGAGGTAAGTATCATCTTATTTAACTAAATTGTTACATTCAATTTATTTTTTATAATCGGAACTAATGAATGCCATTATTTCATTTTTACAGGCATTTACAGAGAAAGAAGCATTACCTACTGAAACCATACAAACAGTTAGAAACAAATGGGCACAACATTTTGTTGAAATTAGGAAGAAATAATTACACAGAGTGTTAGGGAATTATAAACATTTTTACATAATTCTATTTTATAATTGCACATATAGTTTTGTTACCTTTTTGTATTGGAATTGATTGTAATTGTATTATATGAGATACATGATTGTAATTGAATTATTTGTGATATGGTAATTCTTTTTCATTATTGTCTGTGTTATACATTTAATTAATATATATGGGATTACCAGGATTTGTAACAAAAATTTTAATATAAAACAAATTAAATTTTTTAAAATTCATCGAAAATCTACGTCGGTTATGGTAGAGAACGACGTAAAATAAGACATATTCAACGTTGATTATGACCATAACCGACGTTGAAAGTAGTATTTTTCACGTCGGTTATGAAAATAACCGACGTGAAAAGGTGTACTTTCAACATCGGTTATGCAGATAACCGACGTGAAAAATACTACTTTCGACGTCGGTTGTGAAAAATAACCGACGTTGAAAGTTTGGTATATAACGTCAGTTATTTACATAACCGACGTTAAATTTAACGACATCTCTTTCAACGACGCCGCGTTAACCGATGTTAAATGTCCAATATAGCCAACGTAAAATGATCTTTTTCTAGTAGTGAGTAGAGTATACATACAAGAGAGATAGGTTCCTATATACTGCACTACAAAGAATCTTAGGGGTTGTTTGGATCCGACGACAGAAACTCAGGAGGGAAAAATGAGCGAGAAAAACGTGAAAATCAAGAAAATGAAGTTCAGATTTCAAAAAAATTTTGTCCAATTGATTTTCCACGAAATGCAAGGAAATAGTACAAAAACTATTATAATACTATTTTAGATGATTAGGTAAAAAGATGTAATTGATTATAATATTAAAATTATTAATATATTTCTTATATTATAATAATAATAATAATAATAATAAATAAATATTATAATATTATAATAATAAATATTAAATAAAATTAATAATAGTTATTTATTTTTATTTTATTATAATAATAATAAATTAAGAAATATTATTATAAATAATTAAAAAAATATTAATAATATTAAAATAATATGTTTGTTTTTTATTATAATAATAAATTAAAAATAATTAAAAATATATATTAACAATAATATTTAATTTTTATTTTTATTTTTTTATCATAATAATAAATTATAAATAATTAAAATTTTTATTAATAATAACATTAAATTATATTTTTTTTTATTTTTTATTATAATAAAAATAATAATTTTTAAAAATATTTAAAATAATTACAAAAATTATTAATAATAAATAATATTATTCTACTTTCTATTAATTTCTACTCTCTTTCCCTTAATCTAAACAACTTTATTTTCTTCTTACTTTCTTTTCATTTCTTTCTTTTTCCATTCCCTCAAATCCATTTCCCAATTCAAACAAACCATTAATGATCTTGTTAGTTTGGTGAAACTCCTCCTCAAACTCCTTAGCCTTGCTCCTAATTAGAAAAATTTTAGAAGTTTCTTTAATCTCTTAGACTCTTCTTTTCCTTTCTCTAGCTTTTACCATACTCCTTGTTGTAACTCCACCTTGATGGATTTCCTCATAGCCTATCCTCACATCAATATTTTATATATGCCCAAAACAATAACTCATTACAAGTTGGTTGCTTTATGTTATTCCAAACTAGAATATTTTATGTTAAACCTAAAAAATTACTTGCTGAATAACACATTTCTTATATTATTTCGAACTAGAAAATTTTATATTATGCCAAAAAGATAATTCAATGCATATGATTGCTAAGGTTTTTTATATAAAAACTCTAAAAGTATAAGATTAAGTTAGAGATGTTCAAGGTACTAAACCAAACTAAAGATCTTCATTTGTAGGGATGAGGCAAAGATTGAGTTGATATACAACTCAAGCGCAAGCCTAGGATAGAGAACTTTAGTACTAGGAACCAAACTAAATATGCTCAAGGGGTGAAGGTGAATTAAAGATATTCTACATGTGATATCAAGTTAAATATGTTTAAAGTCAATTTAAAGATATTTAATGTATGAAACCAAGCTCTAAATATGAAGTCAAAGTCAAACTAAAAATACTTATGATAAGGAAAAAGATTATCAAAATGTGAAATCAAACTTAAATGATAAAAAAAAAAAATTAAAACATGAACAAATAAATATATGACATTCAATAATATATAAGTTGAGATAGAGATGATATATCAATTATATATATTTTTCAAATAAAAAAAATTATAATATATTAAAATAAGTTAATTCAATTATTTCAAAAATTTGTAATTATGGTTGAAACTTTATTAAATGTTAATTTTTATTGAATATTATATGTGTAATGAAAAAATTGATTTTCATAAGTGAAACCATTAGATAATAATAATAAAATAAAAAACTTTAAAAACAAGAACTCATTGTACTTATTAATGATTTTGATATTTAAGTGAATAAATATTAAATTATTCAATTATGATTCATTATAATAAAAATGTTATTATGCAAACTAAATTATATAAATAGTAATAAGATAAGTATATTCAAGAGAAATTGTTATAATTAATATTATATTAAAAATATAATAAAAAATAATCAAATTATTAAATTTATTTTTTATAATTATCAAAGGTTGATAATAACTAAGTTCTTTTTTAAGGTACATCACTTGAATCACTCTTACATTAAATATCCACGTGCATTTCACGACAACAGACACGGCACGTCATCACAAACAGTAAACGTGAATGGAACACCCAGCGAACTTTCCATTCGAGACTTTAACCCCACGTATAGAGTTATACAAGACAAGACAGTTAACAAATTAAACGTTGAACGTTAGTTTTCTTGGTGGTTTCTCGTTGCATACGCGTACAATAATTTGATTACAAATCCATGATAGAACCTAAGATCGCATCAAATTTTCTTTCCAAGATTAACATATTTCTAAACCCCAAAATCTCACGAACCAATGGAACCCGAACCCAGATGCATGGAGGTGAAACTCATTTCGTGCAAGGATATCAGGGCCTTCAACTTTTTCCAAAAGCTCACACTTTACGCCACAGTTTTCATCGATAGTGAGGATCCGAAGAGGGAAATCACGGAGGAAAGGAAGCAGCGGCAGCGAACCCTAACGGACAGAGACGGCGACAGCGACGGCAGCAACCCCGAATGGAACCACAACGCGCGTTTCGATTTGAACTGGCTTTCGCACTCGCCAAGCGACTCCGATTATGATGATCTCTTCCTCTGCTTTGAGTTCCGCCACGACGGCATCATCCTCGGCGATAAGGTCGTCGGCGAGTGCCGCGTGATGCTCGCCGATCTGATCCGCGAAGCCGCAGCTGACGCGGCGAGATTCGTGAGCTACGAGGTTCGCTCCGCCGAGGGGAAGCCCAACGGGATCTTTAATTTCTCGTACAAATTGAAGGGGAGTTGGAGTTCGAGATGGAGTGGAATAGCGAGTGGGAGTGCGACCCACTCGTCGCAGATTCTCGAAGGAAGAATCTCCGGGTACCCGGTTCTGGCACCGGACGATTGCGCGTGTGGTCCTAATAGGGTGCAATATCCCACGTGCGAAATTGATAACACGTGCTGCTACCCCACGGTCGCGTTGCCCGTGGGATCTCCCGTCTATCCCACCGCTGCTCCACCGTTACCGGTTATGTTTCCTCCGAACGGAGAGTATCATTACAATTACCCACACCATTCGCCACCGCCGCCTCCGCCGCCTCCGCCGCAGCAGCCGGTGATGTATCCATATTCTCCCCCACCTCCACCGGTGGTGTATCCCTACCCTCCCCCGCCTCCTCCTGTGGTGAATGCTTACCCGCCTTTTGGGCCGGAGGCCCATCCTTGGCCACAAGGCCCGTACTGTGAACGCAGGTGGTAATGTACTAATGAAGAGTTCGAAGCCCATATTTTTTCTAAAAGAGTTTATTTTATCAAGGAGACAACGTTTAGCTGTGAGTATTTATTTTTTACTACTCTCTTTTAGGGTTTTCCATATTTCATATTAGGAAATTTTGTTATGAAATGTTTTTGGTAATAATTGTAAATTCTTCGTTATTTATTGTTGTTTTGGTGGGGGAAACAAGGAGTTTGTATATACTTTAAGCATTTCTTAACCAATATGAATCCAATTAAAAATATTAGGTGAATTAATCATATTATTAGATAGAAATAAAAAATAATCTAACATTACAAACTACGACAGGGTTTGTCTAGTAGTCTCACCACCTAATTTCTATGGAACAAAGTTTTTAACCTTTTATCAACATAGATTACATTTTTACTTGCATGTTTGGTTCCGTAAAGAAAATAAAATAAAAGATATTTTTTTAAGAAAATTATTCATTAATATTTATAGGAAAGAGAATAAAAATAATTAAGTTAAAATAGTTTATACATAAACTAATTTTTATAAAAAAAATTATATAATTTCTCTATATTTTTATATTTTAAGTTATGTGTGAATTAATTTTAGTTTATAAAAAAATTGTTTTATTTTCTTTATAAGTGTTTATAAAAAAAATATGTTTAATTAATATGTTTTTAGAAATAGAATATGATTGTATATTGTTCTACTTTATAAATGATCAGTAATGTATTATTTTGAATATATTCTCTATTATCGGTTAACATTAATAAAAATAAATAAAAATTTTAGTTAATCTCAAATCATATAATGGTTTTTTTTTTTAATTTTATAATTTTTTTAAAGTAAATCTAAGATAAAGTGTGTTAGTAAAAGTGTGTTATTAAAATGTTAATAATGACAAAATTTCAAAATTATACAGAATTATAATCTTATATATCTTCCTAAATAGTTCATACACTTAAAAGATATATTGTCATCAATGTATCACAAAGTTAAATAAGAAGATAGATAGAAATTACCTTCTACTACCTCACGTACAAGGACTAATGAAAGATAATATATGAATAATGTTAATTGCAATTTAATCTTGCAAAATTAGATCTAGCAATTGTATATCATGGTCAATTAAGTTAGGTTGCAATTGATAATAATGAAATATTAAAGTTAATGAACATTAACTTTATAAATGTTTTTTTTTTTTAAATTTTTAACGACATAGGGTAATCCCATCTAGATCTTAATTTATCCGAAATCAGTTTAATCTTAGAGTTAAATAGCAATATTTTTGGCCTTTTTTAAAATATTTTCTAAATATATTAGCATCATGAAATTTCTTTACCTTCTCTTTGTATATTTTGAATTTTCATAAACTTGGAATATGATTTCTTCAAGTTCTTGCAGTATCAACTTCCTCTCTTGTTTGTTTCTTTTATGAATAAATTACAAGTTTTCACAGTCCAATAAGATTTATGTTCTACCTCCACTCAAAAGTCACATGTTTTTCCATAAACAACTCTAAAAGGTGACATTCCAAGGGGTGTTCTATATGTTGTTCTTCATTCCCACAATGAATCATCTAATAATTTACTCCGATCCTTCCTATTTTGATATACTAGCTTTTGCAACAACTGCTTCACTTCTCTATTAAATACTTCTTCTTAGGATGGTAGGTTGTAGATATCTTATGTTTTACTCCATATTTTAAGAATAATATAGCTATGTCCTGTTACAAAAGTGGCTGCCTTGGTCATTGATTATGGCCTTTGATACTCAAAATTTGAAAAATATATTAGTTTTAATAAAGTTATAAATCAATTTAGAATCATTAGTTCTTGTTGTTTTTGCTTCTACCCATCTAGAGATATAATCTACAACTAAAATAATGTAGGAATAACCAACTGAAATAGGAAAGGCACCTATAAAATCAATCTGAAACATAAAATACTTCACAAAAAATTATTTGTTGTTAAGGCATTTCACTTCTTCTAGTAATTGCATTTCTAGGCTTTTGACATTGTTCACAACTCAGTACATAATTATATGCATATTTAAATATTGATGGACAATAAAAACCACTTTCAAGATGTGAGAGGTAGAACTCTTTGCCATTGTCAGAATGCAAATGTTTTAAATGAACATCAAATTGTTTTTCAATGAAAGTAATGAAAGAGGGAAGTATGATTTTTACTTCAGATTTAGTTTTTAATAAATGAGCCCAAGTAATGCGGCTGTAATCATCAATAATAGTTAAAAAATATTTGTGTCCTTGAAAAGAGCTAACATTTAAAGGTCCCCAAATATCAATGTGTATTAGTTCAAAAAATCTGGAAGATGTTGTATGACTTTTTGGAAAAGATAAATTTTTTTGTTTAGAGTAGTGACAAACATCACAAACTTCAATTTTATGAAAAGGAATTTTTGGATGTTGAGAACATATTTCTTGCATTACTTTGTTAGGGACGTGACCAAGCTTGGAATGCCACAACATAGAGTCATTCAAAGTATTATTATTATCAACATTGTTGGACAATGTATCATATACAATGTTATTAACAATGGAAAAACATTGATTGAAAAGAGGATGAATATTAACTGAAATAGATGCAGTCAAGTCATGTTCAGAGTTCAAAAGATAGAAGAGGACTTGCTTCTTTTTAACTACACCAATCGTCTTCAAAGTGGACTTCCCACAATGTGACAATTGGCATCGCAAAAAAAATAGTAAACAATTAGAAGAAGTAAGCCTAGGAATAGAAATCAAATGCATTGCAAAATGAGGTACATAAAATGTATTAGGAAAAACTAAATCACCTAATCTAATAGTTCCTGAGAATTTTGCTAAAACAGTAGTATGATTAGGAAGAGAAATATGGATAGGTTCAATAGGATTAAGAGAATCAAACAAATGTCGAGAAGGACAAATGTTGTCAGTAGCACCACTATCAAGCACCCATAGAGAAGAAGAAGATAAAGGTGTACCTGAAGAGGAATTTTTAGGAGTTTGAATGTGATTCACAAAGGGCAGAACATCCTTATTGTGTTTAATGATAGCCAGGAAAACATGATATTACTCCTTTGAAAGAGTAAACTGAGTTTGATTAGAACTTTCTTCTAGAATAGAGGATTGAGAAGCTGTATCTGAATCTGCCGCAATCAAATTGGTAGAAGCCTTTGAAGTGGTGTTGCCTTTATTATTGGTTTTGTAGCCAACAGGATATCCATAAATTTCAAAACAAGAATCAATTGTGTGATTAGTCTTCTTGCATTTTGCACAAAAGCAATTTCCCCTGTCATTGCCTCTACCAAAACGGTCACCACCACGACTATTTGAAAAACCTCCACATTGAAAGGAAGGAGGTTTTGTGGAAGCATCAATTGAAGCAACGATTGTTGAAAAGTCAGTAGAAAGGGAATCTATTGAAATGCCGCCAATTTCGCGTTCATGTTGTTGAATCAGAGAAAAAGTCTTGGTAATGGAGGGCATAGGATCCATCATTAAGATGTTGGATCGAATTTGAGAGTACTCCTCATTTAGACCACACAAAAATTTGATCACATAGTCATCTTCACGTTCCTTCTTGATTTTCAGCAAGATACCACAAGAACATGGATTATCACAAGGACATACCAATACAACGCGATACTGATCAAGTTGTTTCCAAAGAGTCTTTAAATGAGTGTAATATTGAGAAACGGTGGAATCACCTTGTTTACACTTGTGAATAGAAGCTTGAAGATCGGAGATACGAAACTTATCACCATGAGAGAAACGTTCGCATAGGTCCTTCCAAATCTTCGTTGCAGTATCCATGTAAAGGACGGATTATGCAATGGAAGGCATCATAAATCGAATTAGCCAGGACATGCTGGTTTTGTTGCAACGCCGCCATGGATTGCAAAGAGGATAGGAAGCCGAAGGAGGAGGAAGTGAACCATCAATAAACTGTTCCTTGTTCTTTGATTCTAATGTGGTAAGCATATTTCGCGACCAGGCATGAAAATTATGCTCAGTGAAAAGAGGTGTGTGATGAGACTTTATTTTAACATATTTAAATTAGTTAATAATTATGTTTAAGTATTCTTAATAAAATAAAATAGCTAAATTAAGTCATAAAATACATTCTGTAAGAAATACAAAGCTTAGATTAATTCTCTTATAAAATAGTACAAAATTACTATATTTTTAGCAAATTCACAGCTTGACGTTCACTGACTGTTTTGCTTATGTCTTTTGCTACAAAGTTCCTAAAATCGTGATTCTTGATGCAAATTAAAATAGACACATGAAGCTTTTCATAAAAACTAGAATCGTGCAATTTGGTTCAGAAATGGATTTTTCACAGTCAATCCAAGTCAGTTCAACTGCAGTTCGCGAGTCCAAGAGAGTCAACCTTGAAAAAGTGAATCTCCAGAACGCACCAAATGTCCTTAAAATCGTGAAATCAATGCCAAATGAAAATAGACTCAGTGGGCTTTAATTTGAATCTTGACTCATATAATTTGGATTAGAATTGGATTTATGGTAAGACATTTAAGTGGGCTCGATAGTAGCTGACACTAGTTGGTACACGTGATAAACCTGTCTCAGTGATTGAAGCCCACCAAACTCGTCCAAGCCCCTAAAATCGCGAAATTAGTCTTGATCGAAAGAAAACTCGTGCATCTTTACAAGGAAACTAGAATCACCTGATTTGATGGAGAAAACAAGCAAATAGTGCATGTTTTAAATTCACTCATGTGCAGCTAAGGTGTGAAAAACGTGACTGGAGAAAATTTGGGCAAGTTCATGCAAGGGCCCATCCATTAAGTTGAGTTTTTGTAATGTATAAATAGACTTAGCTTCTGTGTAATAGGCAGAGAGATTTTGGCAATAGAAATCAAGCATAGTCACGCATAGTTTACAATTTTCAGTTTACAATTTTTTTCAGTTACAATGATTTCAAAGGTAGTTAGAGTAGTTTCCTTCATCCGCAAGTTATCGTTTTAATACAAGTAAGTCTTTCTGTAGTTCTTTTGCTTTTCTCTCTCTCATTCATTCCTCTCTTCATCTATCACGTTCCCGTTCTTGATTCTTCCACTTTCAATGGTTTCTTTTACACGTTGCATCACAGTTCAATAGATCTATACGATTTTACTTAGTTCTTTCCCCGTAACTATAGTTCTTTTCATTCAAAGCATTTTGATTCTGCATTTTTTCGGTTATTAAAAGTTTTTAAAGAATTGAATCATTGAAGAACAATTTCTTAGTGTCCTTGTGATGTATTGGAACAATTGAATGTCTTTCAATGGAGTAAAAACCAGTTTCAAGACGTGACAAGATCCAACATTGTTTTCTTTGGTTCTTATTCCTTAAAACCTTCAATTAGGATAATTTGTTGCACTTTAATTCAATTCCACATCTGCTGTAGTTCAATTCATAGAGTAAAGTGTTACTATTCTCAAATACCTCTAGGAAGTAATGTTAGATCATACGTTAATTCAATGCCTTGATTTTGCTTGCGGTTCAAGTTACATTCTGCATTAGATTCAATTTCACTGTTCATAGCGTAACCTCTGTGTTAGTTTTGCATTTGTTCAATTCCTTGGCTCAATTTTACTTTTCTGTTTTACGATTAGTTTAATTAGTTGTTTTACTGTGCATTCCAAATTCAACTTCCATTGAACTTTAGTTCTGCATAAAGTAGCTTCACAATTCCTTGCATAATAGAATTCACTGCACTATTCAATTCAGTTTGTGTTGTTTCAATTCTGCATTAGTTGATATCATAGTTCAGGTCATCTCCAATTCATTTTAGATTTTCATTCCGCATAGCAATTAGTTTGATTGATCATTTAGAATTTACATTGCACCTAAAATCCAATAGCAATTCAATTCTCAATTTTGCAATTCTTCTATTTTAGAATATATTAGCTCTCGGGAATTCTCATTGCTTTGTACTTTCATTCCTTATCACATTCTTTCTGCATCAATTCTCATCTATACCTATATCTTCATTCAGTTCAGTTTTAATTCTGCATCCTATCCTTACATTTAACAATTACATCTGTTTTTCATATCACTACACCACATAATCAGAAATACCAAAAAAATACATTTCAGTCCATGCATTGTTTCGAATAATTCACATTTCTGCACTGTTCAGTTTGATTTGTTGATTCATTTCATCCAAACTCAGTCTGACTAGCATTAAACTAGAGTCTACATTGATATATTAGCTTGCATAATCATTTAAAACTTTAGATCAGTTTCATTCATTCATCATAGTAGCTGCATTGCATGTAAAATCAATTTCATTTTAATTCCAGTGTGAAAATACATAGCACTATCCTTAATTCAATATTAACTCTAGCTTTAGAATTCTACATTCAACCTCCTTCCATGGTATAAGTATTAATCTGCATCACTCAATTCTGATTTAGCATATTGACAGTAGCCTATTCATTACAATACATTAGTTACCTATACATCCTGCATTTTAGATTTACATTGCATTTGTATAAATTCAATTCCAGATTAAAACCCCCCTTTAGATCATATCACTTTCAGCTTCCATCCATTTATAAACCACTCATTCATCCATAACTCAAAACAGTATCACATACCACCAATCATTCATCAAAATTCTGCATCATTCACTTCTATTCTTACATCCACATTGATCCATTCATTCACTGTTTTGCATTATTAAAATTTCACACTTAAGGTCTCCCTATCACTACATTAAGGGGATTTTAAAATTGTTTTGAAAACCAACACATGACTAAAGGTTCATCAGGGTGACAAGAATGAGAGAGAGATTCTCATTCGCATGGAGAAACAAGGGATTTGATGGATTCACTAAATGATCAGCAAGCACAAATGAAGACGAATTGGAATTTGGGGCTGCCATGGTTGAAGTAAAGCAGGGTGAAGAAACACGGAGAATTTCTAAAAGAAAGCCTTGAAAGGAAAATTAGGGCTGACAAATTTCTCACCGCACCATGTGAGAGGAAAAACCCAAAAATATTTTTATTATTGTTCAAAATCACCTCAAAATGTACAATCTGTGTTTTTCTATTTATAAAGAGTTAAAAGTTATTCTAATAACAAACTAGTAACTACCATACTAATTATGGTTACAAAGATAAAGAATATTGATCCAAGATGATTGATTCTCCCTAATACAAGAACCCTCTTTTTTGTTCTTCTAGCTCCAAGGTTCCCTCCAACTGCTGAACTATGGCAAGTATGCTTGTGTTGTCTTCCATGGGAATGCATCTCCTTATTATTTGAGCACTATAGAACTTCCATAAATAGGGGCCATTCCATTCATAATGTTTAGAATCACTCATTAACTTGTTTATTTGATTTTTATCTACATTGATTGATACAACTACATTAGCTGAATAATTCACAAGGTCAGCATACCATGGAACATAATTGAGTTCAAATAAATATTCATCAGGGAAATTATCTTTTATAAGTGCATAATTAGTGTAAATCGTTATTCTACTTAAATGGTCAGCCACTTGATTGCACATTCCAACTCTATCCTTTATTCTAAATCAAGCTCTTGTAAAAGAAGAATCCATCTTATTAATCTAGGTTTGACATCATGTTTCTTAAGCAAATATTTTAATGCAACATGGTCAATATAGATAATTATCCTTGTGCCTAATAAGTATGATCTGAACTTATCTAGTGCAAAGACTATAACTAATAACTCTTTTTCAGTAGTGGTGCAATTTATTTGAGTTAAATCCAATGTTCTAAACACATAAGTTATTACATGGGATAATTTATCAACCTTTTGAGAAAGAACAACTCCTAATGCAAAGTCAGATGCATAACACATAAGTTCAAATGGTAAATTCCAATTAGGGGCCTACATAATAGGTGTTGTTATTAACTTAATTTTCAAATTATCAAAGGCATTCTTGCAAAAATCATTAAATATAAATGTTTCATCCTTTTTTCAATATTTTAGATAATGGATAAGCAATTTTACTAAAACCTTTAATAAAACTTCTATAAAAACCAATATGTCCTACAAATGACGTAACATCCTTCACAGATTCATGGTAATTTAAAGAGGTAATAACATTAACCTTAGTTTTATCTACTTTTATTCCTTTCTCTGAAATTAAATGTCCTAAAATATGTCTTCTTTAACCATAAAATTACATTTTTCATAATTAAGAACAAGGTTAGCTTGTACACATCTATGCAAAACTTTAGATAAATTTGCCAAACATATATAAAATGTGGAACAAAAAACAGTAAAATCATCCATATATACTTCAATACAATCATCAATTAAATTAGAGAAAATGTTTATCATGCATCTTTGGAAGGTAGATGGTGCATTACATGAATCAAATGGAATTCGAGTATAGGTAAAATGTTCCAAATGGACAGGTGAAGGTAGTTTTGTGTTGGTCCTTGGGTGCTATATGTATTTGCATGTGTCCGGAAAAGTCATCAAGGAAACAATATTGGATTTATCTGTCAACATCTCTAGCATTTGGTTAATGAAGGGCAATGGAAAGTGATATTTTCTTATGGCTTGATTTAGTTTTCTATAATCTATGTAGAGTCTCCACTTGTTGGCAATACTTGTTAGAAGCATTTCCTTCTCTTCGGTTTGAATCACTATTGTCCCTGATTTCTTTGGCACTACTTGAACTAGAGACACCCAAGTGCTTCATAAAGCTTGGAATTGTTGCTCTTCTTTGGTTTACTTTGCATTTCATTTCTGGATTTAGGATGGAAGCAAAGGTGTGATGAAGGTCTTTCATAAAACACACAGAATTTTACAATTTCTTGGTTGATCAATCAAGTTATTGAATAGAAGAGTTAATAATAATCAAGTTTGGCTTGAACATGGTAAATTTTAGCTTTGATTCTTAGATTTTGCACTTTGCAGTTTTACATTTTAGTAGTTTTAATTCTTGTTTTAGCTTTTCAATTCATTAATTCATTAGTTTCTTGTGTTTTTCTTGAATTAAATTGTGATCAAAAGTTCCTTGGTATTAATTCGAAATTTTATTGCACTTAGAGGTCTTCCAATGTTATGTTTTGTTGAGTGATAAGCTTTGCTTCATTATGCAGTACATTTCCAAATTAATCCAACACTTTTGATCCAGTTTTGATTCTTAGATTTCACTTGATTAGTTTAGTTTACTTGCAATTTCAATTCTGCAACATTAAATTTCCTCAAGACTCTTTAATTCAAATTAGAATTTCACTACACTTGGATGTTTTCCAAAAATATAATATGTGAATCTGCATAGTGTATTGAGTAATGAGATTTTGATTTGATCTAGCATCTCCATTGTAGAATTGATTCATTGAATTCTATTTTTATAGCCTAGTTGAATTTTACTTTCAAAATCAATTCATTAGGTAGTAGTTTTTATTTTGTAGTAGCAATTCTATATTTTTCCATATTTGATTACCATAGTTTGAAGTGTTCTTGATTTGGTTCATTTTATTCTTGATTTGGTTAATTTTCCAGAATTCCATTTTCTGTCTTAAACCCCCCAACTTTACTGGTTTTCCATTCAACTTTGCATATTAGAATAGGTTTCAAATTCATCACATTCCTACATTGCATTCTATCATCTCCATTGCATCCAAATTATAAATTCACTACATAATTGTATCATTCTGCATTATCAATTCCCTGGAATATATTCAAACTCTATCATTCATTCTGCATTTGTTCAATTGCATATTAGCATTGCATTTATCCATTTTAGTTTCCAGTTTTCAATTCTGCATCTACATAATTTCTACTATAGTCAAACTGCATTTTTGCCTTCATTTAATTCAATCACATTCTCAACATTGTTTTCTTTACATTTGATTTCAATTTTGTTCCATAATCATTAAAATTTCTGAAAGTGCATCATTCATGAGTTCTGCATCATATGGCATTTCATAAAACAATCCAAAACAATACATACTACATCCATCCTTTGCATTATATTCAAATCATAAAACTCAGTTTGATAATTTGTCACATACCATTGTCTAATTCATAACATTGCATTCAATTTAGATAAACCATTCTACATTCATTCCCCAATAATCTACACTGCATTTAGTCATTATACATTGAATTAAAAGTCTCCTAACTTGCTCCTTGAATTTGGCCCTATACTTCATTAGGGGAACTTAAAGAATATTTTGAAAACCTTTACACAACTAAAGAAGGTTCATCAAACTACAATGAATATGTACCATGTGAAAGCAAAAATCGAATGAACTTTGGCTTATGCTCCCCGGCAACGGTGCCAATTTGATGAAGCACAAGTTGTGAGTGTTTATCAAAGTATTTAAAGTTAGCCCTAAATGTAGTAGGGAAGTGACTTTAAGTGCCCATCCAAGGAGTAATATGTGAAGCATAGTCCAATGATATACACAAACGCAATGGGAGGATTTTGTGTTCGAAAGAAAAGTGCAGAATGAGTTAAAATGTTGAATGGAAACTAGCAACTAGATGTAAATGAATGGAACTAATATCGAAATTTAATCTAATGGAGATGAATGAATGAAATGAAAAATGAAATTTGTGAAATGGCTGTTTCAAATGGAAAATATAGATTTATCCAGTTAAGAATTAAAATGCAATACAGAATGTAAATCTAGTGATTATTTGCAATCTAAGAATGAGTAAAAACAATCTAATCTATAAATGCAGTACGAGAATGTAAATGAAAATAAGTAATGCATCTACTGGATTTGAATTAAAACCAACAATTACAACTAAATTATAGAAACATGATAGAAATAATTTCTCGAATATATGGAAGCAAAATTAGAAAACTCAAATTGTAATATTAATTGTACATGAATGTAGAAAGTAGTAAACTATTTAAACTCAGAATTTCAAGAACAACAATAATGAAAAAGTAATCAAATTTTAAAGCAATGCAGAACTCAATTGATTCACGAAAACAGTACCTAACGAATTAAACTCTAAGTATAAATTCAAAGTGATTATTAAAGACTACACATAATTATACTTTTCTTGCTTCAAGAATCAAAATAATTAGTCAAATTCTTGTAAATTCTCACCATGAAAGACATTCCAATTATTCAATTAGTCTTGATAAAGAACTAATCTATTTAAGATAGCAAGAAGAAGTATTATTCAGTGACAAAGTCTGCAACAATTTGCTAGGAGAAAAATGAACTAAATCGAACACTAGAAGAAAGGAAAAATTATAGAATCATTTTGTATTAAAACTAAACTCCCTATGCCTACTGAATTTTAGATTATCATTACAAGGTGAATTAGATAGTGTCGTATTGAATTAAGAACAAAATCAAATGAAAACAATATAGGATCAATGAAAATAGTACAAAAAAGAATAAACCAAAATGAATGGAAATGTTTCCAAGATTGATCAATGAAGATTCAACTTCAGATACAAATATCTCTTGTATTCAAGGACTAGATTAATCAATCATATTCTTGTAGATACACACCATGAAAGACATTCAAATGTGTTTTTACATCATCCTTAATCAAGAAACAATGCAAAATGTATTAATAAGATAAATTCATAAACGAACAGAGATTAATCAAAGAACTTCAAGAGAATCAATGCAAAAGTAGAATTAAAATGAGAGAAAGCAAAGTAGAACCTTGAACAACCATGGAAAATAAAACTTCTATTGCGAGAATACTTCAAAATTCACAACTACTAACCGAATCAACTCCTATCTGAATAACCGAAATTAATGATGAGTCTAATTACAAGAAAACATATAAAATGCTTGGTTCTCTTCACTAACTCTACATAATTACACTAACCAAAAGCTATTTGTAATATTCTGGGATTACGTTAATGGATGGGCCTAAACTATGTTGATCCAACCCATAATCGTACTACACTTAAGGTGAAATTGCAGCTATTGTGATGGAGCTTCCCACGTGAGCCAGCAATTGGTTTGAGTTCCAAAATTGATGATTCCACTTCTAGATTAAATCCTTGTAAGTCTAGAATTCAATGCAAAAAGAATCAGCTAAATTGGACAATTGTTGAAAAAGATATGAGCAAAACAATCAGTGTATGTTAATGAAGGTAGTAACAAAATTTTACTCTATAACTACAGTATAAATATAGTAGTTTCACTACAAAGAATAAAATTATTTACTCATGAAATATTTTCCACAAATTTATTTTTATGAAAAAAAAAATCAATTATCCATTGAATATTTTTCACACATTTATTTTTATGAATTTGTTTGTGAAAAATTTCTCATGAATTTGTTTGTGGGAAATTTTCCATGGATTTTTTGTGGAAAATAATTTTCTACTAACCTTTTACCTACAAATTTATGGTGGTGGGAAGTTTTTGAAAAGTTTGTGGGAAAAATTGTATTTCCCACTAATTTTAAGTATTACCCACAAACTTGTTCTATGGGATATGAGTTTTTTTGTAGTGTTTAATCTTCACCTAATTACTCATAAAAATTCATTTGATGCTTAATTATAATTATTGAAAGTAATATAAACATTTATAAATTAAATTTAACAATTATTTACAATAAGAAAAAATGGTTACATCACCTATTCATGTAATCCATGAATATAGTTAGATCATTAGTCACCCAAATGATATCACTACATACTCATAATGGTCATATCTAGATCTGAAGGTAGTCTTTTGAACATCTTCAACCTTTACTAAAATTTGGTGGTATCTTAATCTAAGGTCAATATTTGAAAATATTGTGATTCCATGTAACTAATCCATCAAGTTATTAATTCTAGGCAAAGGATACTTGTTCTTGATGGTTAACTTATTCAACTATAATCTTTACCCACCATCCATCTTTTTCACCAACAACACTAAAGCTCCCCAAGGTGACACACTGAGTTTGATGAATTGCTTGTCCAATAACTCTTCAATATGTTTCTTTAGCAAAATCAACTTAGTTGTGACTATTATGTAAGGGGCTATTAATACTTTTCCTGCTCTTGGCACTTAGATTAATAGAGAATTCCACTTTCCTCTTTGGAGGTTATCCTAGAACTTTTCTAGGAAACACATCCATGAATTCTTGCACCATTGGTATGTTTTTCATCTCAATCCCTACTTGAACTTCCATCTTTGTCAAAATAAAAAAACAATCAACACCATTGTTCAACTCCTTCCACACTTGGAGAGTAGAAAAAAAAATCTTTCCATAAAATCTAGGAATATCAACTTCTTCTAAACACAATCTATAAAATCATGGTTTGCAAATAACCATTCCATCCCTTAGATCACATCTAGGTCGTGTAGAGGTAGACAAATCAAAATCACCTTAAATCCATGTCCCTCCATGTTGACTGAACATCTTACACATATCTAGATGCCTTCATCATATTGAAAGCTAGTGTAGAAACTAACAAATCAAAGGGTAGATCTTGCACAAACAAATCCATCTCATCAATACAAACACTTGACACAAATGAGTTTTGTTGTTCTTGTCTAATGACAGCAAAAACTCTACCAGCTACATGAGGTTTGTTGTTCTTGTCTCTTGTAGTAGGTCGGGAATCACCAAAAAAAGTGACTTGAACCTGTTTCTGCAGTCTCTGGCGAGATGACCGTGCTTGTTACACACAAAACATCTTTTAGTTCCAACTCGTGCATTGCACTATGTCACTAGATGGGCTCTCTACATTTGTAACACTTGACAACTTAGTGTTGCTACTGATTGGGGGCACCACTCCTACTTTGTTGAGGTCTAGCATATGACTTCCTCTGATCTTTCCTAGTCTTCCCACCTGATGATCCACTCTCATGAGTTTTGATCACCCTGGTTGCCCCATTCTCTAGCCTCTCCATAGTCTTGGCTTTTTCTACTAAAACTAGAAACTCTCTAATGTACATGGGGATTATAATCCTATTCAACTTGACTAGAAACCTTCCTCAAATTTCCTACATCTTCAAGCCTTTGAAGTGGTTTGAGAATAAAATTTGACTAGGTGTTCAAACCTAGTAGTATACTCATACACAATCATACTCCCCTATTCCAACTTCATAAATTTTACCTCTTTAGCAAACCTGACACTATTTGGGAAGTATTTCTCTAGAAACCTCATCTTGGAGCTCTCCCTATCAACCACTTCAGCTCTCGCCTCCATCATTTTCTTTGTCCATATCCACTAGTATTCAGGTTCTCCCTATAATTGATAAGTAGCAAAAATCACCTTCTTATCTCCAAGGCAAGAAGTTGCCTTAAAGATCTTCTCCATCCCTCTAATCTAGTTATCTACTAGATCGGGACCAGTCTTCCTAGTGAATTTTGGAGGTCCATCACATAGAAAATCATATAATTTTACTTGCTTAGATTATTACCATTTGAGGATGTAGCATGTACCAATCTAGCATGCTTTAAAGAGATTAAAGAGAGAGTTGAAACTATTAAGAAGTTGCACACAACTTTTATCATTCAACTAGCAAGGTAAACCCATTAAACTAAGACATTTTAAGGAAACTTTATGCTCTGATATCATAAAATGTAACAAACAAACTAATGAATTTTTTTAACTATAAAGAGATATTAAGTCATCAAAATATTACCAATTAAATAAAAAGATAACATAAACATAGAACGAATCAACACATGCAATATTCACATTATCTTTACTAAGTTTTTTATAATATTCATTAATGCTTATCAATTATATTACACAACTCTTAAAATTTCACAATACAACACAGAAATTTTATTCATAGCACAATTGACTTCTACTGATTAGCTTTACCTACATTATTATCTACTCTTATCTCAAAACATAATTACCCTGATATCAACAAATCAACAAGCACAATATAAAAAGGGTAAGTCAATATAAACAAAATTAAATGTAATAAAATATACAATTATATTCTCATTATCATAGTCATCCATTTAATTATGATCTAATCACTTGATCAATCATGGTAAAGTTCCCACTCTCATAAAATCTTCATATTCAATCATTTACATCCACCTAGAAATACTAGACAAACTCTTCCAAAAAAATATATGGAATTCTTAACATCTGAGACTAACACTTTCTCATGCTTTTTGGCTACTAAGCTATAGAACAACCCTAAGAGTCTTTTTCACCTTCAAATTCTCTTGTCTATCCTTATACTAGCAACTACAAGTCAAGGTGATTCTCATGTGCACAATATCAAAGTACGATGACTCAACCCA
This sequence comes from Macrotyloma uniflorum, assembly GCA_016859785.1. NCBI lineage: Eukaryota > Viridiplantae > Streptophyta > Magnoliopsida > Fabales > Fabaceae > Macrotyloma > Macrotyloma uniflorum. The sequence goes on from BDMB01000050.1 coordinate 438,322, forward strand.
TCTAGTGATAAACCTTAAACCTTCACCGACTTCTCACCACATGGTATCCTTGTCTATGTGACTAGGATACCACTAAAGTTTGGATATCCCATATCGATATCTCAAGAATTTCATACGTACACTAATTTTATACCAAATGGTACCCCGAGGTAACTACATGGCTCATATACAAACAACACATAATAATTTTTCATACATAAACCACATAAATCAATCTCATCAGCACACAGTTTGTCACAACAATTTAGAAGAATTCTTTAACAGCACACAACTTGTGACACAAACATATAAGAATCCTTTATTGGCACATAGTCTGACACACAATCCATCTCACCACATAATTTTCTACTATTCCTCATATAGCTAGTCTCATATCATGCTTCATAAAAATTCATATTTATATACTCTTTCAAATTCCATTTAGAACATAAAATAAATTTCCAAAAACAGTGCGTTTTCACTCAAGCTAAAAAGCATCACTTAAGTGAGAGGGTCTTTCGCTCAAATGACCTCCTGTCACTCAAGCCAAATGCCTCCCAAGAGCAACTAACATGATCTGGTATACTTGCTCAAGCAAAAAGATTTGGCTGAAGTGAAAAAATTTTGCTCAAGCAAAAAAACTTATTACTTAAACAAAAGTTTGTCGCTCAAGCGAAAAAGCCTGTCACTTAAACAAAAGTTCGTCGCTTAAGCGAAAAAGCTTGTCGCTTAAACAAAAGCTCGTCACTCAAGCAAAATTGTATTCGAAAGCAACCTCTTTTTTTCACTTAAGCAAGAATCAGGTCACTCGAGTGAAAATTATACCACAAGAACACTCAAGGGGACTATGCTCAAGTGATGGTCCCTTGTGTACTAGATCCGATTCAGCCAAAAAACTCAGTTTCATAAATCAAATTTCATCTCTTACACAAATTTTAGCACATTTTCCACATATAATGCAATATTATTCATGTTTCACATCATATATCTCATAAATAATCAATTATCTCACACAAAATCATACTTTCACATATAATAGTACTTTCATCAAACACATAACATGCATAATATATTCTATTAGCTTCCCTTACCTCTAAATCACTTTTTCCCAAATTAAGTTGAGTTAAATATGCTCTATCTTGCTCTAAAAATTCCTAAAAACAAAACTATCTAAATCACTATGGATCTAAACTAATATATTTTCAAATTGAAAAGAAAATTTATTTCCCTAAGCATTTAGAAGAAAGTGCTCTAAATATTAGGAGAATTGAAAATTTACTAAATTTTAATCAGACAAGATTGATTTATTTTTTACGATTTTTCACTCAGTGTTCTCGAATTTTAAAAAAGATAAGATATGAGTAAAAGATATTAAAGAAAATTCAAAAAATTTTAGAAAGAGATTAAATTTTTTTAAGAAATAAGGAAAAAAAAGTTTTTTTATTATTTATACTCTTTTATTCTTTGGGCGCAAACCTCCTTAATAAACTAGTCCTACTCAATAAAAAATATCCAAAATTTAGAAATTCTTTATAGAAAAAGAATTTTTCCATACATTAAAATTAATATATGTATAAACTATTTTTTTTTAAATTGTTTATATGAATTTTTTTAACAAATAATTTCTAACTTATATATATGAATTAATTTATATTTTTTTTTCATATAAAATTCTTTAGTAAATAATTTTTAATATATACATAAATTAGTATGCATGAAAAAAATTTATCCAATTTTGGAGTATCAGTTGTCAAAAAAGAAAAACAGTGAGAAGATGAAAGAGAGCAATAGAAGATAAAGGACTATGTAAAATATAACAAAGATTTTACAACACAATTTTGTGAAACATTTAGAAATTATTTTTATCGTATGAAAAATTAATAAAAAATTATATACTATATATTTAAATTACTAAATTATTATAATTTTAATTCATATATTTTAATTTTAAATTATTTTGTTATAAAATAAAACACAGACAAAGCTTCCTGTTCGTAGAGAACAGCATCAGGAAATTCTCTTCATAACCATATATATATCAATTACGGAACCATGACTAATTTCTTTTTCCTCTCTTTTTCGAAGATGGTTCTATTCTACATTAATACTATTTTTAATGGAGATTTAAATCTTCACTCATTAAGAAAATAATCTTTTTTTCTTACACGGTTATACCTTTTCATTATATTCAGCCAACTTTTCTTTACCTCTGCTTATTTTTAAGTTATGTATATTTTTAAGTACTCGTTTTTTTTTTTTTTTGAAAAAACTAAGAAATATAATAAATTTTAATAATATATTTATGTCACAATAAATATCTATAAGCTAATTAAAAAATTAAATAAAAAATTAACTAGTATTATCTTAAATTTTGAAAATAAGAATTAAATAAAAATAAAATTCTTTAAAAAAATTGAACAATAAAAGAAGATGCAATTACAATTACTATATTCACAAGTTGACACTGCATTTAAGCAAACACCAAGTCAATATAACAACTACTCTGCAATTGCAAGCTACTTTCCACACCCATTCTACACCATATTTTATACCTTCACAGACACCATTCAACCTCCAACTTAACTAGCTACACCCTAGGGGGAATAGGCATCATGCCACAACCAAGAAACACTCACACATGGGGTGATTTAATAAAAAGCCTTCATTTTTTAAATACTCACATTTTCTAAAAAAATATGAGTGATTATAAAATATTTTTTTTAATAAAAATCAAATAACAGTATTTTTTTAAAGAAAATTATATTTGTATATATTATTAAAATCCTTAAACGTAATTCGTTTAATATAAATATAATGTGTTTAATAAATTATTAGTAACATATGTCTTGAAAAAAAAACAAGTATTTATAAAATATTTTCGAAAATAAAAATGAAGAACGTTAATTAGTGGTAGGTGAGGTCTCACATGTCTCAAACACTGTTTTATGAAAAAAAGGAAGAAAATAAATAAAAAGAGAAGAAAATGTTGGCGAATGGTCCACGGTTCTCCCACCTACATGCCCACAACGATGTAACACCATGCCAAAGAGGTCAAACGTGCCAACAAACGTTCCACATTCTTTTAATATCATCAATAAAGAAAAAACTTATATATATATATATATATTTATTTATTTATTTTGGAATAAAATTGATCAAAATTGGGTTGTAGTCTTTTTACAAAATTTTGCTTATTTTTACTTTTTATAATTTTAAAATATGAAACTTTGATCTTCAAAATTATTTAGATATATAACACTTTAGATTTGGAAGACTGAAAATTATGTATTTCAAAATAAAAGAAACTAAAAGTGAACAAAAATTAAAGAGACGAAAAGGAAATTTCAAAATTTAGAACAATCAAAAACATATTTATCCTTAAAATTTGTAAATATATATTATTTATATTGTAATACAAGATTATTTTTTAATTGTTTATGAATTTAAAAAAATTTAAAACCAATTTAAAAGCAAATATGAAAAAACAAAAAAGGGATAAATAATTATTAAAAACGTTTAAATTCTTAAAAATCACTAAATAAAAATATCTCCATTCAAAATAGTTTATTCTAATTTATTCATGGAAAAATAAGCATACAAGTTATTACGAAAAAATAATTTCCTTATAACAAATGCCTTCATAAAAAAAACAATTAAACTTATTTTAGGTTTCTATAGTGAGAAATAAAAGAACTAAAATACAGAATGAGAAGAGCACGACATCAATTTACGCAGGCATGAAAACGAAGAATTTGAGACAGCAAAATTCCAATAAACGCTCTAGAAGATGCAACTGATGAGCATTGAGTAGTAGAGCATTTGAACAAGATGAACACATGATTATTATTGTAACTACATGCTTCGTTCCTTCTTTACATCTCTTGGTAACGTAGGAACTGCACGGGGCTTTGCGTCCTAAGCTGTTCATAGAACCTTCTGATGAAATCCTCAGCCTGATCATCAACACGATCATTGCCAACTTCTTCACTTTCATCCAATGCAGAATAATTGGACACCCTCACAGAAAACGGTGAGAGAAGAGGACTCTTTTTCTCTCCAGAAACCAAAAAGTTGTACATATATTCTGGGGTTTTGGGCACGGTAACCACACCCTTAGGTCCATCAGTTTCAACTTCGAATGAAAAACGGTGTTCATCTTCGAGAACTTCAGGGGCATGGATGCAGGGAAAGTTGAAATGGTGCTTCCGCTTTGGCATGGGGAAGAAAACAGGATTCGGACTATTGTTGCATGAGAATTCATAATGAACCCCCAAGCCGCCACTAGTCACACTCTTAGGGTTCTTCTGGTGGTGGTGATGTGATGACATAAGATTGCTGAGAGATTTTCTCACCACCTTCCCTTTCTTCATCATCAAGTTCATGTCCATGATCATATTCCTCTTTGATACAAGACCCTTCCTTATCATGAAGAAGGTCACCCTCATCACATTCCATAATCTCTTTGCCACAACAGGAGAATGTACCTCCATCTCTAACAAAAGATATATGTATGTATAGAGAAAGAGAAGGGTTTCTTGATTCTACTACGAGGCTTTATGCACCTCGTAGAAGAAAAAAGAACCCGGTGTGAGAAAGTGGAAGGTGAAGAGAAGATTATATAGTGGTTCATTTCAATTTTTTTAATGTTGATGGAGTGTGGGAAAGGGCATGTAAAGAATGAAAAGAAAGTGGGTGTTGTTTTCAAGTGGACACAACAAACGCTCATATGCATTCCATTACGTTTAGAAAATGTGAATTAAAGGCATTAAATAATGGAGGGGTTTTTTTTATGGAAATAAAATTAATGGCATCGTTTCAATTCAAGTAGTTGACGTGTTCAATTCAAGTACAGCTAGAACACACCGTGTTTGGGATTGTTAATAAGGGAAATTCAACAGCTAAAATCCATGATCTGGCTAAAACACTGAACAGCCAACAAGGGACCCATTGGTTGTCTTTTTTCAATGACTAGGAAATTAATCTTCGCGATGAACAAGAAAAAGGTGGGAAGATTCGTTCATGTCTGAAACTTGAAACTCCAAAAGCAATCCCTAAGTTGGGGACACGTGCATCTTCGTTCTGTTTGGTCTATACAAGTGTTCCCCTACAACCCTTCCTTATGGATTAAGTGATTAACGATGGAAGGTTCAGAAGGGGTTATTGCCTTTCCTTTTTTGGCTAAACATTTTTGCTGCCATGGAGATACTTGTTAAAGGATGAGAACATAATTTGTTTGTCCTCAATAATTTACTTATTAATAAGTAGTATGATCTAAATAAGAGCTTCAACGCGTCGAGTACTACAGTTTCTAGGTTGTTTCCTATATGAAAAAAATAACTTATTTTAAAAATAAGAGTTTGCTTAATTTTAATGTAACGATTAAGATATATTAGTATTTTAAATTATTAATTATATATATATAATGTTCCAATAAATTAGAAAAATGTCTCGATTAAACGTTTTGTATTATTTATAGAACCTAAAATGGTTATTGTAGGTAGTGATGTTTTAGGGTCAATAGTTTACCTTCATTATATAGGTAAAGTATATTATTTTGGTATTTCAATAAACATAGGTAAAAGTATACGTGAGTGGATGGTACATAACCTCCAATTTCGAATAAGACGAAGAGAGTACATAGTAATGAAATTTTTGAGATACCTAATATGTATCATTGTAGTCACAAAATAGGCTAAGAGATATATCAAATGAGATTTAGAATTATTATGAATAAAGATTTTACTAGAACTAGGCATCATAGTTGTCTTCGAATGGTATGTTTGATTGTTTTGTCACCACCCAATTAAACACTACTTTTATTTGTATGAGATTTGAAGATAAAAAATAAAATAAAATAAAATTGATAGAATCTTCACTAATTTCTATCAGTTTTAAAATATTATATCTTGATAATATTCTCATTTAGAATTGGATAAATTCATCATACATAATATAATTCATGCTAATGTAAATAAATATTACAACTCAGAATTTATGTTCAAACTCTCATTGTAGAAAAATAACAAGACTCAAAATAACATTTAGGTCTCTCTAATAATTGAGGCCACTAAAATATGAAAGAAGAGAAGAAGAAATTATTAATTGTCTACTATTTAACTTCTTGAGAATCTCAAAAGGGGAAAGGAATAAGGGGTAAGTCACAAGGAAATTATTAACTATCTACTACTCAACTTCCTAAGAATTTGAAAAGGGGAAAGAAAGAAGGGATAAGTCACAAGGACTTAGTAAGAAAATAATAATCACGGCTTTTGTACGGATAAGGGGCATTTTTATTTGAAAATTACTTAAAAGGGTTAAGTTGACCAGTATTTACCATTTATGGTCAAGTCGTACTTTGAAAGCACGACTTCATTATGTAGAAGTCGTACTTCATAGTACGACTTTTAAATTTTTATTTTTTTTCCTTAAAATGTACTGAAGTCGTGCTTGATGACACGACTTCAATTTTTTTTTTTTTAAATGTTAAAGAAGTCGTGTTTGATAGCACGACTTCACTTTTTTTCTTTTCTAAAAAATAATGGTGAAAAAGTAATTAGTTTAGACATTTTGTATTTTTATTATTCATACTTATCTATGTCTTGTAAACATTTTTTATTATGTACAATTTTTTAAATATCCATAAATGTCTTCTTTATTGAAATACATGTTTTTTTTTAATATATGAGGTTTACTTAAATCATAAACACTAAACTCAAACAATAAATTCACTCTACTAAGGAATGTGACACATTAACACTGTTTACATATACTAAATTTAGAATGTTTAAATCTTGTGTTCTATTACTTTTTCAAAAAATAAAAAAATCAAGTACAACGTTTTCATTTTTTTTTTTTAAAGAAAAAGGTGAAATCGTGCTATTAAGTACGACTTCTTTAATTTTTAAAAAGAAAAAATAAAAATAAAAAATGAAATTGTGTTTGATAACACAACTTCTTTAACTTTTTTTTTAAAAAATTTAAAGTCATGTTATCAAGCACGACTTCAATACATTTTAAGTAAAAAAAAATAAAAATTTAAAAGTCGTGTTATGACGTACGACTTCTACATAACGAAGTCGTGCTTTCAAAGTACGACTTGACCCCAAATGGTAAATACTGGTCAACTTAACCCTTTTAGATAATTTTCAAATGAAAATATCCCTAATCTGTACAAAAGCCAATAATCACCATGAGTAGAATATAAAATTCATAGTTCATACTTACAATAAATATATTTTAGTAATATTAAAGTTATTAAAGAGAATAAATTATTTACCATTTCTTTTATACTAATTTTTCACATAACAAAATTAGGAAAATAGTCTCACTTTGGTGATAGCCTTTTTCTCATGGGTGGCCATTCCCATTAAGGTAATTTCATTTAACGAGTGAAATTGACTTCTCATATTCAAATAAGCTATCGGGGGTGACTTCATCTTATTGATAACTCTTTCCTTGTAGTGGTGGTTCCATCAAACGGATAGTCCTCTCTTCCTATAGAATAAAAATAATTTTATAAGTTCACCTTGACCATTAATATTGTTAATGGTTAGGGAGCTTTATCATGATTGCAAAAATATTAAACAATCTTTTTTCTAAATTCTTCTACTCAAACTTGAAAATTTCTCAATTTTCAGTTTGAACATTTCAACCAATTTACAAAACCCTAAACCAACAATTATTGAAAAATAACCCAAAATACTCATAATCTACTTAATTAATTAAAAACATATAATCCAATAAAATCAATAAGAAATCAAATAAAAATAAATAAATAAATAAAATATCATAATATTTATCATCAATTCAAAGAGTATAGATTAATTTAAAATCCTTCCTTAAATTCCTATATGAATAACTTGAAGGTGTGAACACATTTCTCTTTACTCAAAATATAAATTTTAATTTAATTTTCACCTAAGACATGTAGAGAAAAGAAAAATAAAAAAAAAATTTGCAAAAGAATAAGATTATGTTGAAATTTGAATTTAATCAAAGCAATTTAGGAAAATAAGGGGAATAATCTGAAAAAATAAGACAAAGGAAGAATATGTATGAGATAGAAAAGGAAAGTTATATACAAGAGAAAATAAGAAAAAAAAGTATTGTGAGAGAATATTTCAACTCTAAATGCACTATTATACTAATATATTTTTTATTAACTTTTTTTATTATAAATAAATCATTTTCTTTCATGTCGGTAGGAGAATAAGTGTTATGATTCTAGAAGTTTCTTAAGGACAAGAAAAATATGTCTCTCTTTGAAATGTTTTAACAAGTATCTTTACGTGAGTAACATACCTTATTTTGCCATCATTACCCATTAAAGGATATAGCATTTCAATTGCCTGGAAAACCACTTTATACGGAGCATTTCAAAGTTGCTATATATGTCCCTCGAGTCTTTATTTTTCTCGTTTTCTTGCTACATTTATCTTCTACTCTTTTCTGCCTCAACTTGCTCCCTTATCATTGTTCCTTATTCTTGTGGCATAGGCATAATTAATCATTTTTATACTTACAAAGGTCGAGTACCTTTTTTGCTATTCCTGGTCGTCTACTTCTTGGTCTGCTCTTACTTCTATCTCGGTCGGCTCATTACAAAAATAAATTTAATTACCTATAGAATATTTTCTACGAATTTTTTTTATGAAAAAAAAATTAATTACCCATTAAATATTTCCTACAAATTTATTTTTATGAAATTTTTTTATAAATTTATTTGTGGGAAATTTTTCATAAATTTGTTTATGAAAAAATTTCTCATAGATTTGTTTATGAAAAATTTTCTATGGATTTGTTTGTGGGAAATTTCCCATGGATTTTTTGTGAAAAATTTCCTACTAGCCTTTTACCTACAAATTTGTGGTGGTGGAAAATTTGTGGGTAAAAAACAAGTAGGAAATTTTCCACAAAAAATCCATGAAAAATATCTCACAAACAAAACTATAGAAAATTTCCCACAAACAAATCCATGGAAAATTTTTTATAAACAAATTTATGAAAAATTTCTCACAAATAAATTTATGAAAAATTTCCCACAAATAAATTTATGAAAAATTTCCCACAAATAAATTTATGAAAAATTTTTATAAAAATAAATCTGTGAGAAATATTTAATAGGTTATTAATTTTTTTTTCATAAAAAAAATCCGTAAAAAATATTTAATGAATAATTAAGCTTGTTTTTGTAGTGATAGAATGATTGAAATAAAAATGTTTAATATTAAAATTTCACTTTAAAAGAGAATCTAAATCTTGTATTGATTAAATAATTGAAGAAAAGCTTTTGAATTGAACTTTGGAAAAAAAAAAAAAACTGAAAGATGGAGATACAAACATTTGTAGGCAAAAAGGGTTGAAAAGTTTGTTCGAAGGCTGTCAACACAAATGACGTTGATTGGTTCTTCCGTATAAAGAAAGGTTCCAGCTATTGGCAGCGAGGTTTAGGATGAGAAACCATACAATATAAAAATACTAATTTATATGCATATATATATATATATATATATATATATGTAATATTATATAGATATATGATTTCAATATTGGTATATTTTATGATTAATACAAGAATAGAGGAATCAAAGTATGTTCTTCTATCCAATATAAAATAGGTATGTTCTATCACGTGAAAATGGCGGCTATAATATATAGGATACTTAATCAACAAAATATACAGAACATAGCATGAAATGAGTTATGAGAAGTTGTCAAATGATACAGAATTACATTACATTCTTTATTGTTATGTGCCTTATATGCAATCCAAAGCTCAAAACATTTATGCATGAATTGTGGTTTAAGTTGCCATCTTTTACTCCCTTTCAATCTCATAAATTGTGTCAAAAGCTATATATTTCGTCACTTTGCTTAATTAATTTGTCTAGTTAGTTACTTTCTCCTAATCCTATAATTAATAATATAAAAATATTTTATTTATATCTATTTTTTTTAAGATGAGCATATTATATTTGCACTCAGTACACACCGTTCAGTGTAAATATAACCTTTTGGAAGATGAGCATATCATATTTGCACTCAGTACACATTGTTAAGTGTGAATATAATTTTTCTTAGATGAGTATATCATATTTGCATTCAGTGCACACTATTTAGTGTAAATATAATATGTGAGGTTTGCACAACTTTACATATATATATATATATTAATTTGGTCATACCTCTAAACGATGTATGATCTCTAACACATCTCCTTCACGTCGAGATTTCAGTAACTTGAATATGGGACTAGACATTTGTAGAATAAGACAATTGTAAAATAAGATGTGTAAGTGAGGGGTGGTGTAATAGACTCTTCAACCTTAATAGGATAGACTCTTATACCAGAATAGAAGTTGACTTTGAACCTAACTCAACCTCATAAAATTAGCTTATGAGGTGAGATTTACACCATTTTATATATATATATATATATATATATATATATATATTAATTTGGTCATACCTTTAAGTGATGTGATATCTTCAATATTTAATATTTATAAGTATTACATTGATGTAAAAAAACCGAATGTGAATGTATCATTGCTCTTAATAATATATACTCCATAAGATTTCCCTCTTTTGGCTTTCAACCCTTAGTTTAAGGTTCTACCACATGGGAAGAGATGTTGCCTGGAAAGAAGTTTTCTTACTCATAACCTAATCAGTCTTTTGCTTTTAGTTGTTAAAAAACTCACACAATTGTGGGCAATGAAATATTTAGAAAATTTCGCCCTAATTCTTTGTACAATATTTGAGGGATGCATGATACTTATCTTTTTCAAAAGTCTAAGCATGGCACATGCTTTCAAGAAAATTTCCCGTTTAATTGTATTTGTTTTAAATACTCCTAATTAACTAAAGGCTACACGTTGAAATTCTGATTCCTATTAACTTCTGAAGTAAATTAATACAAAAATTCAAAAATTACAATAATTTAATAAAATAAATAAATATTTTATGTTCAGAGGAAAATAGTCATAACTTAATGAAGGTAAAATATTTTTAGAAAATTCATGACCTACATTATAGAAAATGAGCAAGAATTCATAAAATTTAATTCAGTGACACTTTTGGATTTTAAGGTATACAATTATACCATCAAAATTGCATAGACAAACCGAATTTAAGCTAGACATTTTAAGAAATTTTCAAAAACACTATAGAAAGAAAAGTTTCAAGAAAAACATATAAATAAAGCTAAAAACACAAAGTGGAATAAAGAAGCATAAAGATAGTATTCTTAAAACTTTAATCGGTAAAATATTTTCAATGAAAAAAAAATTTTACTTTCTTTATAATTCAAGACCCAAATAAGACACATAAAGATTTGTTTACTTGATGTTGTAAACAAATGAATCCAAAACATCAACAAGATGGAACAATAAGATGAACATTGGGACACATTCATGAAATAAACGTAAAGCCACCAAATTAGGGACTAAAACTGTCACCACCCTTGTAGAGACTAAATTAGCCCTATGTGATAAAATTAGTTCCATATTTCTTGAAATTTGGAAATTTCTTGCATTTAAGAAAGATTCAATTGAACTAAGCTATGCTACCAAATGATAGAGAAGACTCTTAAGATGTTTCTTGAAAAGATAGAAACATCCATTGTAAGAAAATATCAAACTCAAGCAAGCTTTTAAGGTTAGGTCAAGTTGGGTATGATTCGGTTTCTTGGTTTAAATAGTTTAAAAAATGGGCTTGGGGTCTTTGGAAAACTTCTTTAATGACTTGGGAAGGTTTTCAAGTGGTTTGGTTCAGTTATGGGCCAATTATGAGTTTTTGATGTGTTTCTTGTAGAAACTCAAGGTTGAACAGGATATGCCTGGCAATAGTGACCTATGTTCAAACAAAAGGGGTTCTTGAATGGCTATACTAGGTATTTTTGGGAGATTTTGGTGACACTTTGTAGTTAAGACATAAAGAGAATGGTTTTGGATTGATGAATTTTGGATAAGTTTTGGTGGGAAAAATGGGTGAAAAATTGAGAGTTATGGTTCTTGGTTTAGAGAAGGTTCTTTCTTTTTCTTGATTTCTTTCCTTGGCTTTATTTTAATTGTTCTTTGTAGGTTTTCAGTGCTCTAATATTGCATAATGGATGGAAAGTGATAAGGATTAAAGAGGAAAAGAAATGGCTCAAAAATTGAAATGATGCAACAAAACAAGCAATAAAAGAAAAGCATGCAAGAAGGAACAAAAAGAATGAAAGAATGGTGCTAAGATTTACCTAGACTTGGAATCAACTGTAGATGAGGTTGATGGGGACCCTTGAAGATTATTGGAACTCTTCTTGGATTCCTCCAAGAAGACAAAGAGGTGAGAGGTCAAATGGGAAAACTCTACCAAGCTTGACTCACTCTCAAGAAGAATCTCATAAGGTTACCCTAGTATCAATAATATTTTTTTATAATGTGAGTTAGGCTTCCTTATATATTATTGATACCATAGTATCAAGAGGGTTAACTAAAAGTGTGAGACTCCAAAATATACTTCACCCCCTTGGATAACTAACCTAACTAAGGTAGGTCTTAAATTAGTCTAGTTTATACATGGTTAAACCTAAACTAAGAATAGACCAAACTAATGTCATATTTTGTGTACAAAATTTGTTCTATTATATTTTTTAGGTTTTCTTAGCAATCTAAGAGTCTTCTTGACATGACAAAGTTCTTTCTCAATCTCCCTTTCTTTAACCCTTGTATAGATACCTCTTGAAGCTCATAAATTGCTTGTATCCTTGCCTCCCTTTCTCTTGCCCCAACCATGCTCTTGTGATTGATCCTCCATCTCCACCATTTATCACTATCTAATCCTTGTAATTTCTCAAAGGCTTTGAGAAGGAAGACTTTGAAAAAACTTTCTTTGAAATATTTATACAAAGATACAAAGGTAAAAAAGCCCATGACCATTTCTTTTGCTCACCAAGGCCCATGAAGTTCTTTTGTTGGATTTAAACTTGAAGAAACAAAAGAACATATTTGAAGACGGCAAAATACCGAATTGGGTACTCAAATAAGGAATTTTCGAGCAAAAACCTAACTATTTTATTGTAATTATGTAGAAGCAACATCATCATAGTGAATAGATCTTTCCCAAAGGAATATATAGGAAGTATTAACTCTGATTTAATGAAGACAATATCATAAAAATAAAAGAAATGTTCTTCTACATTGAAATATTGATCTTTATACATGGGCTAGATTGTTCTACAAGCCTCCAAAATTACTTCTTTTCAGTTTGAGAATAATTACACGACTACCTATTCTTAAACTACTTTAATATTTTTTTTCTAGTACAACTAGAATTTTCATGAATTATTTCTATTTTGGCCTTAAGGTATGAAGTGTTATGTTCATTTTTCTATTTTAGGGTTCAAAAACATAGAATCATCAAAGTAAGAAATGGATAAAAACAATAACTTTAAGTTACATTTATGACTAAGGTGAATGTTTCAGATCGATTAAAGGACGATAGTAAATACTAACTTTAAGTTACACTTATGACCAAGGTGAATGTTTCAGATCGATTAAAAGACGATAGTAAATACTAAAAAGCAAATAACAAGAAGAAAGTTTTAAATAGCAAAATTAGTTATGAACTCAAAATTGTTATTATACCCTTCGGTCAAATAAGAATAGGTTAGTTGATTGTTACATTAGTCAGACCAATAACATATTGACATGCAGAACTTAAAAATAAAATTGTTACTATCTTAATTGTTTTATTAGGGTTTAGTGAAATTACTATATTTATATATTTTTATATATTATATCTTTATAAAATAAATCAAGATTTTAAAGAAAATATTCAAAGGAAATTAATTATGAATGCTTTAGGTTATGATTTGAAAATCTCACTTAAATCTTTTAGCTGGAAGAGCTTCAAAGTACACTTTATTATGAAAAGTGACAATTGGATATGTATGAAAGGAAAAGGAAAAATAGTAACAATGTCCTATTTATAAGAGATGAAATATTTTGATCACTAAAGAAGCGTATTGTGAAAGTTATTTAGGGTTTTTTAAAATTTGAAAAGATATCATATGTCAAGTGATATGATGTGATGTTGAGGTAGAACTTACATATTACCTTTGGACACAAAGCATAAAAATATAACATTTCAAAGCATAAAAATATAACATTTCATTTCTCATTAAATCATGAATGTGGTTTTTCTATCTTATTGGGAAAGTTCTCATTAACCTTGTTTAAATAATAGCACATAAATGCGGTTTTTCTATCTTATTGGGAAAGTTCTCAATTAACCTTGTTTGAATAATAGCACATTTCAAAAGATTGATTGTTAGTCTCTTCATCAATAACTCAAAATTGGGGGTTATGTATCGTTTGAATCTTATTTACCTCAGTTATTAAATGAGAGTTCTTAACATCTTCATTTGATTTGACACTAGAGAGTTATGTCCTGATCGAGTCTTATCTATCTCAATTTTCAACCAAAAGTTGTTAATCTCTTCATTTATGAATCAAAACTAAGGGGTTATGTATTGTTTAAATTCTATTTACATTTATTTATAACTAAGCTAAATTCATTTGAAACATAGACTATTTACATTCATTTGCTCTTTTTTTAATAAAATGTAAATAAGACCAAAACCAATGCAAATTTAATACGATAAATAAAAGAATAACAATTGGTTCAAAATATTTCAGTAATTAAAGTTTCGACATTACTTTTCATGAATATGGGCCACGAGTATTTTAGATTTTATTTCAGGTTAATACTGCTCAATTAAGAAGTAAATAAAATCTGATTAAAAATTATTTTCGTCAAATATCGAACCTGAGAAGTGCCTGAAGAGTTCACAATCTTGGATTTAGGGATGACAAAGCTACTCGCTACCCATCCCGTCTGCAAAAAAATCCACCCATATTTAAATATCATGGTTAATCAAGGTGTGGACTAGAATCGATTATATATTTTTCAAAATTAAGAATTAATATTGTACTTAAAAACTCCAGTTTCACCAAACCCAAGAACTTGAGGCAAATAGGTTGTGTGCTGTCTCCAACAAGGTTTGATACTTTTATACGTAATTATGGGCTTGATTATCATATAATTCAAATTTTATTGATTGTAATTGTCCTGACCGATATATAACAATTTTTCCACCTTTTTTTTTTATTTAGAGAACTTGCCATTCAAATTGCTGAGAAGTTTGAAGCTCTAGGTTCTGAAATTGGTGTCAAGTGTGCCGTGGTGAGTTTCTATTCATTATGTGTGAATGTTATTGCTTTCTATTTACTGCATAACTTTGAGTTTGTCCCAGGGCTCTTTTCAGCTTGATACTTAGCATTTTAGGGTAGTTAGGCACTGTGTTAAGGTTCTATTTAATACATGAATATTAAGCAATCTATTTGATTGATATCTTTTCCTCTTTCTCTAGCTTGTTGGAGGCATTGACATGGTACAACAATCCATCAAGATAGCAAAGCAACCTCATATTATTGTAAGTGTTATCATTTCTGTAAAAAATCCTTCCAAATTCTTGTTCATTGTGTCTTGGCAATGATTTGTCTTTCATTTTTGCTTTTCTTCCTTTGTTTTTGTTTTGCTTCTGGCCTTATTTTCTCCAAAGTTCTAAATATGAATATACCCTTGCCAATGACAACTCAAAAAACATAAGGGAAAGTTATAAATGTACCTACAGGAACCCATTATAGTCCTAAATCTTTCTTGGATCATGCTTCATGCTAAATTGAAAAATGGCTTCCATTCATTTTTTGCTTCATCTTAAGTTAATTTTTCATGATCCAATTTGGTCTTGATAAATAGACCCGTAACTTGATAGTTATCTCGCCCTCCCCCATTTAATTGCTTGAATGAAATCTGGTTACAACTTTGGTCATTTTCATCCCACAAAGACTTAATTTGAAGTTTATGTACCTCTTAATTCCTGTATCTTGTAGGACCCCTTTCTCTACTTGGACTGTTTTTTTTTTTGACATTGTCATGGAATTCAACTATGTTTTTATCACGAGGAAGAATGTATACAATACTTTCTTTCAGCATTAAAAAGCATTACAGTGGTTGGGTGAGACTGCTTATGATTTGAGACATTGCACTTGAATGATACAATCAATGATTATCTATTTAACAAGAGAAAGCTGAACTTATGCAGCACTATCTGCCTGTACAAGATTGATATGGTGCTTTTAATTAAGTGCTGTATTTTGTTTTCCACTAATTTCTGGTTTTCTCAGTTTAGCAGTGCTCTATTTTGTTTATCACTTATTTCATGCAGGTTGGGACTCCTGGACGAGTTTTAGATCATCTAAAAAACACTAAAGGATTTTCTCTTAGTAGATTAAAATACTTGGTATGACTTCTACACTTTTTTTTTTTTATATATATATATATATATATAATGAATTATTGATATTACTTTCTGCACCTAAACGTTCATGTACTTGATGAAGGAATATAGGTGAATGCTTCATTCCTAGATTCCATCTTTTTTTTACCCAAATGAATATGGTGGAATGATTTTGATGGTTATAAATGCTCTTTTTTAAGCAAATTGAAATTATATATCATAGTTCAAAAAACAAAGAAAGAAAAGAAGGATATACTCATTATGTACATCAAGAGACTCTTGTCTGCATTTCCATTCCATACACGGACTTGCACTAACTTGATTACTCTATATTTTGAGCAGGTCTTAGATGAGGTGGATAGGTTGTTGAATGAGGACTTTGAGGAATCACTTAATGAGATTTTACAAATGATTCCTCGTGAGAGGAGGACATTTCTGTTTTCTGCTACAATGACTAAGAAGGTATTTTTCTTTACATATTCTGAGATATGGGTCCAAATTCAAAGCATGTCATTAGAGGAAGTTTATTGGAATTTAACATAAATCTGGTTGTTGGTATATAATTCTTTAATAGATTATCAAAAGCATTTCTTGTTATTTTAGGCCAAATCTATTATATTTTGTTATGTACATATTTTCATATGCATTTGTTTCAGTATGTTATGGTGTAGAAGAAATTGAAAAAGCTGTTTCTGTTGGCTTCTCTTCTCATATGCTGCAGATACTTGATTCTTGAAATCAATTCTATTTTTAAATTCTGTTTCTAATAGATCAATTTACACTCACTCTTGCAGGTCCAGAAGCTCCAAAGGGTTTGTTTAAGGAATCCTGTGAAGGTACAATTGTAATAGTTATAAATGTTTATCTATTGGGTTCCACATTTTTTAGAGATACTTAAATTACCTTGCCCTGTCCTTTATTTTGAAAAATTATACACTCTTCTCTTGAGATATTGATATCTTTCACTTTATTCTAATTTAACATAAACAAGCTTCCTTGGCTCAGCTTTTCTCTCTTCTATTTATAGTATCACGGGTAGCTAGTTTTACTTAATAAATATTATAGTGAGGGTTGTAAGATGTCATGCCTACAATGTTAGGGCTAAAATGTATGTAACACTACTGATAATTAGGATATCTGAAAATGAAATTAATACAAATTCATACATTTGTCTTTCATGAATCATGTCTATTATATGTAATGTATATGACAATTGTATTAAGTAATCATGTGTTTCTTCGTAGGATTGCTACCTTGTATATATCCTTACTGAAATGGCTGGAAGTACATCAATGGTGTTCACTTGTACATGTGATGCAACTCGATATACTGATCTCTATTGTAATAATCTTTTGACAGCCAAAGAGACTTGGAGCTTTGAATAAGTTTAAATCTGGGGAGTGTAATATTCTCCTCTGTACTGATGTAGCTAGTAGAGGACTCGATATTCCCACAGTAGATATGGTGATTAACTATGACATTCCCACAAATTCTAAAGTAAGATGATTTATGTATTCATATTATACTTTTCTGACATATTCTATTACAGTTGTAAATTTATAACTGAGCTTCCTGTAATTATTCAAATATGTTTTCATGTATACATCTAAATTCTTGTAATCATGGAAATAGGACCTTGTTGCTACAGGACTGCTCGTGCAGGACTGTTCTGGAGTTGCCATTTCCCTTGTAAATCAGTATGAGTTAGAGTGGTACATTCAAATAGAGAAACTTATAGGTGAGTAATATATGGATATACTGTCTTTGTTTTGCATTTTGAGGAAAAAATTGATTCTTAATGACTCAGAAATACACTATACTTCAGGCAAAAAGCTACCAGAATATCCTCTTCTAGAAGAAGAAGTTCTCTTATTGAAAGAACGTGTTAGTGAAGCCAAAAGATTAGCTATTAAGTTAAAATTTTTATAAAGTTGTTATATTTTAGATTATTTTGTCTGTCTATTTCAAAGAAGAAAAAATTAACTTTAACTTGTGTAGTATGCATGAGGTGCTCACATACTCCAGGAATTAAATATGATAAAGGATTTGACACTTATTTTATATGAGTTCACATTATTCCTGTTATTAAATATGATAAAGGATTTGACACTTATATAGATGAAAGTATTGAAAGTTGAAAGTATTCCAATGTTTGTATGGTTGTTTGAATAGAAAATGAAGGAGACTGGAGTGAAAAAGAATGGAAAGAGTGAAGATGATTATGATGAGAAGGATATTGACAAGTACTTGGCTCTCAAGGATGGAAGATCGTCAAAGAAGTTTAGAAGAAAATGAGATATTGTCATTGTCCGTGGGTGAATTAATGCGGCAGATGAATGAATCAAATGAAGTCGTGAAAATTGGCAGATGAATGAATCAAATGAAGATAGTTCATTTCCCCATGAAAATTTGAGATGCCATGCAATTTGTGTGTACCGTAGTTCATTCCGACTAAATTTTTTTATTAAATTAAAAAATGTCTGTCTTGTAAACAGTTTTTTAATTGTATTTTTTAAACAATTTTGTCAAAATATTGAAATCAAATTTTTGTTTTATGTTTTTTTTCACATTTTATCAACTCAATAAAATTAAACAATTGAATTTGATTCCTTAAAATCCACTTTTGTTAGCTATATCTTTGACTATATGGATCTTTAGTACGTTGAAGTTCTTATTTCTTTTCTATTTCTTTTTCTGAGTAGTGCTCTTACTTTCGTCATTCACAACAGCGGTTTATTTCATACGCAAGATTTATCTTACATTTTTAAATATAAAAAAAATTATTATAATATTTATAGGAATGAAAATGAGAGAGTAAAACATAAAAATAAGTTATTTAGATTAGTAAAAGTAATAAAAAATTTATAAGTTCATTTAGTTAATTTCATAGAAGTAAAAATATTAATAGATTTAACACAAAGTTTCATTATATGATTCTTTATTAATAGAGATTATAGGAATGAAGAGTTTTTTTTAAAGTGTACGGTCTCACTATCAGTACCACACCAACTATACAAATTATTCTGTAATTTAAAATTTAATATATTAATAAATAAACCAAATAATCGTGATATTAACTAAACTCTAATATTATATAAAAGATTTTTTTTACCAAATTTTAACATGACACCTAAAACATATTAATAAAGTTCATCATTTTGTTTTTTTTTCTTTAACATTTAATTTTTAAAAAATATAATTATAATACGAATTTATTCATAAGACCAATTATGAGCCTACACTTAAATCTTAAACTCAACTATGAACTTGTTTTAACAAAAAGATTCCTAAATTCTAAGTTACAGTATTCAATATACATTATCCTTTAAATGTTAGCTCATTATATATTTTTACAATTTTATTTTTTTTATAGTTATGGCCCATTACCTACATACTAGTAAAATTTTTTAATGCCCCTTCCATGTTTACCTTACTCCTTAAGTTTAGGCCCTCATCTTTTATTAAGGGACTTACTACAACTTATCCTTATTTTCAAGGAGTCGCTTCTAACTTTTCTTGTGGTTGTGAATACCTAAGTAGTTTGTTCAATATCCCAAACTACCTATATGGGATTGACATCAAACCAAATGGTATATAATTTAATCAAATTTATTGTTTTATGAAACAAATTTAGTTAAATAATTTATATAAGATTAAATAAATTTCATTCTTTCATTTAAAATTTAAGTACAATCTCATTCTTGTCTAATTTCATTCTTGAGCCTATATAATTCTAGGTTAAATATAAATTTAGTTAAATTATTCTTATTGATTAGAATATGAATTGATTGTTTCACTTAAATATAAGTCTATGTTTAAATCTAAATTGAAAATGAGATTAGTTAAATTATTCTTTTGGGACTAAATATAAGTTTATTCTTTTATTTAAGAGTCGAATACAAGTTTATATTCAAATCTAAAATAAATTTTATATCAATCAAAGCTATTATTAATAAGTTGAGTAAAACTAATTTTTTCATTTAAAAGACTAACTATTTACTTATGATTAAACTTAAAAAAATTAAAAATTTGACCAAATCCCTTCTATTTAATTAATTTTGAGTTTATTAATATTAAATGTCAAGTTTATAATTATGAGTTGAATATGAACTCATAAAATAAATATGTTGCAATACTCACCATTAAAAAAGGAAAGAGAATTATAAACTATAGGCTCAAGTATGTAAGTAGGTCCAATTATTTAAAAAATAAATAAAACCTTTAAATCCCTTATTCATCCTCATCTTTCTCTTTCTCAACCTTATCAAGAATTAATTCTATGATCTCTACATCACATTTCACATTAAATTTTTTAATATCAATAGTATATATGAAGACCCAAACTTAACAAATGGATTTCTCAAACTCATATATATGTTCTTCACAAACCCATAACTTCTTAGAATATTGAACATCTCGAGTTTTTATCTCTTACATAATTAATTGGGAAGAAGATAGACTTGGACAATTTCATTCTTTATCTTGAAATTCTTATGCTTTAAAAACTAAATCAAATTATTTGTTAGTTAACCATTAGAAAAAAGAGTTCGATTTACCTAAATATGTTTTGTTTACCTTAAAAGTAAAAACTAATCCCACACATCCATCTTCTCCGTTCTATTCTAGGCTACCTTTATTTCAACAACCAAAATAATACGTTTACGAGACACTGTTGAATTCGATTCGATTTTTTATAAATATTTATCTATACCAAATATAAAAATTTAAATATAGTTCAATTTTTGTTTGATTTTAATTTAATATAAAATTTAAATCAGACCAAATCAATGTTTTGCAGTTTGATTTAAATTGATTTTATAATTTTTATTATTATAAAATTTTTAAACATTCTTTAAAAATTTATAAATATTTAAAAAAAATATTACACATTTTATAATGAAAAATTATTAAATATAAAAATATTTTATAATTTTTATTTTTATAATTATTTTTTTATTTATAATTTCAATTACTTTTATATCTATAAATAAATTATAAAATTTTATACTAAAAAAATATCATATAAATTTACTATATGTATATCTTGATTTTACAATTTTTATTATTATAAATTTTTTAAACATTTTTTAAAAAATTATAAATTTTTCTTTAAAAAAAAGTTATTTCGAAAAATTATTAAATATACAAACATCTTATTACTTTTATTTTTATATTATTGTTTTATTGTGGGTTTGTTTTGATCGATTTTTATTTTTTTTTATCAATTTTTTATTATTTTATTAGATCAATTTGTTTTTTAGCATCCCTAATTATTAATCTCCACGACTAAGTTGAAAACTTGTATGTCATTTATAGTTGAAAATAATCACAAAACGTGTCATCATCATCTAGGTCATGTTTATATCTACCTCAAAATCAACCTTCTAATTAGTCTCTAGTCAAACATATTATGTTATTTCTAGTAGTTGAAAATAACCACAAAGCGTGTCATTATCACCTAGGTCATGTGTATATCTAACTCAAAATCAACCTTCTAATTAGTCCATAGTCAAACATATTATCTCATTTCTCAAGGTTGTAGTCTTTAGTAGTTTGACTAAAACACTAAAAAGAATTAAGGTCGGACAAAATTGAAACATGATCGAGCCTCTTGATTTGACTTCTTACATCAAAGGGTTCAAGAGACTAATAAAGTATATATAGGCATTGGAAGCTTAAACAACATAAAAGCATATAATAACAAGAAAACTAGAAAAAAAAAATAGAATTCCATCCTTGTGAGAAGTGTTGAATTGAATATGTGATAGACTTACTTCAATAATTTTATCATCACGAGCATATATATATATATATATATATATATATATAATAGATAAGAAATTAAGAGAACACATGGATTGAATTTAAACAAAACATGAATAAATGGAATAAAGAGATAGTGATATGATCATAGGTCAAGAGCCACCAAGTCAAAGAGGAACAATAACAAAGAGCTTAATCCAAGGAAAGAAAGATAAGAGCATCAAGGAAGCTTCTAGGAGTGTTTTAACTTGAAGTAAGACTATGAGAGTTAGAGAAAGAACTACACCAAATCAAAAGGAACCTATGACTAAATATATAATATAGAAAGTAGTAAACTCTTTTATTTTATTTGTTTTAACTTAAGTGGTGAGATATAGCTACGCTTGACTTGATGTATACCTACTAACCTAACCTATGTGTTGCTTAAACTTATGGCCAAATTAGTATGGAGACTAGTAGTGTCATGGCCGTGGCCCTTCCTTGACCGATAAAAGGAAGTCAAGTGCCATCTTTTTGTACACAATTTTTATATACAACTTGAGAATTTTTGAAAGAGGTGCTATATACCCTTTGTTTCTTTTGGAGAGCTTCTAGAGTTAATATTTTTTATAGAGGCAATCCCCTTACTTTGTGGCTAGTAGTCATCTATTAGGGTATCAAAGTCCTTAGGCTAGAGGAGCATACTCTCTCTTAGTATCCTTTCTTGGAATAGTTCTCCAAGAATCATTTTCCACCTTCCACATCCATAACTTCCATCTTTCCATCACAAGATTCGCCCTCCACCATCCTACATCAACAAAGAATTATTCTCCCATATCAAGCAAACCAATACCAATTCCTTAGAATCATAGAAATCTTTTAAAGGAATCATATGTAGAACATCAAAGAAAACATGTAACAATTCTACGAAAAAGAAAATTTAAAGAAAAAATAAATTGTAGAAGATAATTGACTAATTAACTCTAATTCAACATCTATGAAAGAATAGGAATGGTTTTATGAAGTTGTAAGAGAACCATCTTAAAATTGAATCAAGTTCAACCCTTTTAGACTCTTCTTCACAATAGTAATAACTTATATTTCAAAAAAATAACCAAATTTTTTTCAATAAATTCATTCAAAATATACTCAAGTAAATTTAACCATTTATCCACATAAAGAAATAATATAATGATCTTAAGGTGAAAACAAATACATGCCAACCAAGAAACCATAGCAAGTCACAAAAAATAGATACCAAGTTAAGTACTTTGGTTTGCAAAATCAAGTTACTAGTTTTGGTTAACATGAATTATTTAGAAATTGATCATTATAACTACAAAAACAAATTATTCAAGGCATTTCTCACTAGAGTCATCTAAATTCTTCACTCAATCTCATGTGCTTTTAATCTTATCAACTATAACTACAAAAACATTTTTTTTTTCAAGTTTTTATCTACTTACAAGCTAAACTAGCTAAGCCAGGGTGGCATATAAAAATTAGTTCTTATATTGGACGGCAAGAGAATAATCATATTCTATCCATATGTTATTTCATATTTTTCTAGAATCTATCTCTAAAGCCTAAATCAGTTTCCTTGCCTCTACACAGAATCCTCCTTGTATGTAAATATTTACAACAAAACATCCTACAAAAGCAAAAATTTTATCTCCGAAGATACCACAACATGATTCTGGTCCAAGGGCTCCTTAGTAGATCCATCAACATTAACCTCGATCTAACTAATTTGAAGAGGGAACCATTTAACTTGTATTATTCTCTCAAGTTTCCTAGTATGAGCTAAAATTCCAAAGACTTTCGGAATTGTTAGATCGTCCATTTTGACCAACGATGTCTTTTGAGTATATCAAATTAGTATAGTTATCCTTCTTTTAACAAAGCAATGAAATTTCACAATCAGTCAAAATCATAGAAAGTTTTGTAAAGTTTGGGGACAACATTTGAATTAATAAAATCGTACAACAAACTGGTATTTGATGTGGGTGACAACAATTTAATGATAATATGGGAATTATAAGGAACACAAATTCATAGAGACTATGTTATTTATAACTTGATCGTTGTGGATCATACCAATTATTTGACCAATGACAATACTTGTGTTTTAAGGTCTTACATGTTAGTTGGCCAATGAAAGCAAGTAGCTTTTAAAAACTTACTTTCTCTTTTTAAAAGAAGGAAAAGCATAAATAGTTCTACCCACACCCCTAACCATACAATTAATAATATAAAAAATCACTTAGATGTGTGAGGTGAACTTAAAATCAGAGGAAGAAAATGATAGAACTTTTGAAAATTAGGCTAACAAAATTATAAGTTTGAATTTGTATAGATCAAGTCTTCAAAAGTGTTGTACTGAACGTTAAAATAACTATACTCCCATTCAAACATAGTTTAGGTTCTCTAAGTGTAGAATTGAAAAATAAAAGAATAACATATTCAAAAATTGAAAGGTTGACTAATGGCAATTAACATAATACTATGAATACAACAAGACGAAATACTTATAAACAGGGGCGGAGGGAGGGGGGACACGGGGGGCTTCGGCCCCCCAACATTTTGGATTTCTTTTATTACCATATAAAATTATAATTAAATTATGAAATATATACCCCTTGGCCCCCCCTGTTCCGTCTCTCTTCCTAATATGGTATAAAAATATTATATATAAATTAAATCTAAATATAATATTTTTAATTTAAAATAATTAAATATATAATTTTATATATAAGAGAAAATATTTTATCAGTTTTTATATTTATAATATATATCTTTTTAATAAATATCATCAATTAAAAAAAATGATAATTGATGATTTTATGAGATTGAGTTAGATTTTATGATAATTGATGATTTTTATAACATGAAACAGTACAATTAAAAAATTAAATGTACTAGATATATATTTGATTTTATATATAATTAGTTATGTTGATTTTAAATATATGTAAATGATTTATAATTTATTAATAATTTTATTTATTATATTTATTTTTACGTGATAATTAATTTTAATGTATATATATTAATTTTTTTTAATTACTCAGACCTGGTCAGACCCGACCCGATTCGACCCGGTCCGACCCGATTCGATCTGGTCCGACCCGGTCCGGCCCCCCTACCTAAAATTCCTGGCTCCGCCCCTGCTTATAAAGCATAACTCTAAATTTTCGGTTAAAAAATTATGCAAATATGGAAAATGAGTTTTCATGGAAGTATTCCCGCAACCAAACAGTTGAATTGTGATGAAAGATTCAAAGTGGGGTTGAACTATAAAAGAACAACAAGGGGTGCACAATATTGTTGTTTGTTCTATTTGTATTTTTTTACTTTCAAAGGTACGTAATGTTGTGGTGTGGTGGTGTTGTTTTTTTTTCTATTATTATTTGTTATGTCTTCTTTTAATTTTTTGAATAATTTTTTTTAGGTAAAATTCCAATGAGAAGGAAAAATTAGTCGAAAATTCCTCTAATAGTGTACTGAAATTAGTTCTTTTTTTAAGAAAAACTAGTTGCTTTCTTTGTGGTTGAACAATAACCACTATGGGCATTGTAAGAAATGTAAGGGTCTTTATTTTTTTTTAAAAGTTATGAAATTTAGACTAGATGACCATGGTGGGCATACTAAGTTCCAAGGAAAAATAAATTTCTTCTTATTTAGGCTAGATTACTAAGAAGAGCTTAAGAGACTTATACTTACCTAAAATATCCAATAACAAATATAATTAATAAAAATTAATTCAAATAATATCTGTACTTACACGGGCCGAGCTCCTCTCGGGCATCTGCTAGTGTTCCTGGTGCCTTGGATGATAATGGACCGAAAAGGGGGTACCTGTGATTGCACTCCGACACTCAAGTCAGTAAGAGATCAACAGGGCATTTTTTATATAGAATATTGAATGAGAGATAGAAAAGATGCCTTACCTGGTCACTTGACCCTTAATTTATAGTAAGAGAAAATAGTAACAGAATACCTTGGTGGATAATAACTGATTATCCATTACACGAGATCCACGCTTAGTGGGCTTTGAATGGGCTGGGCCGATAATATATCGGCATCAGGCGAGGCCATTTCGGCCTAATATGAGACCACTTTGGCCTAATGAGGATGAGCCAATACCTATCCGCTACACAAGCCCCCCTAGTCATAAAGACCGAAAAGGTTACTTAAACCGGAAAGAGGTAGATATGACTACAATGTACAACCCTCTGCGGGATTGATGTTTAGAAGCTTCTGGAGTGTTCAAAAAACCGTTACACTTTGCACCACTTTGAACACGTGGACACACCTGATTGGGAATTCTGAACGTCTGCGGGTGTAGACTGGCGCAAGGCTCGAGGAAGATTACTCAAGTGCTCATTCATAATGGTGAGACATGACTGGCAACGTTTCATCTTCTCGGAATTCCTATATAAAGGATTCTATTCCACATTTTCGCTCATCTTGCCATCGCAACCTTCCGAGATCTCGCTTGCAACTTCTACGTTCTTGCTTTCGGCTATCTACTTCCAGCACTTCGGCTTTCCGCTTTCGGCTATCTGCTTTCAGCACTTCGGCTTTCCGTTTTCAGTATGTCTTCTAGTACTTCAAGCTCTGAGACCGCCGAGGAGTCCTCGGTGAAGGTAGGCAACGGGGCAAGTGAAGCGTCTTTAAACAACGAAGGAAGTTCGGAATCGGTACGTCAACCGGATAACACTGAAGAGTGCTCTTCTAGCGAGAGTGAAAGTACTCCATTAAGGGAGAGGTGTGCCTCACCTGAGGGATACAATTGGGTGGATCCGAAGGTATGAGAGTATAGCTCCCGGTTCGCCCACCAGCGGGATGTAGTTGCCTTCGCCCATGATGAAACTATCATTGAGCCGGGATATGACGAGGACATGGTAACCCTGATCCAATGTCCTCCCGGAGAGCATGCATGCCACAGCCGAGAGGGGGCACTTATGGATTTTTTCTATATGTATGCTTGCCTATTTACGGACCTCTGAGTAAGGTTACCTTTTGATAACTTTACAATAGGAGTGTTGAACTATTTGAATGTAGCCCCTACGCAGCTTCATCCGAATAGTTGGGCATTACTTCAGGCTTTCCGAATAATGTGCCAAGCACTCGACATTATCCCGACACCTGGCATCTTCCTGCACTTTTACTCCACCCGGGGAAGGGATTTGATATCCTGGGTATCTCTGGTGAGCATACCCTCGAACATTCTTTTCAAGACGTATACCGCCAGTTATAAGAATTTCAAGAGTGGCTTCTTGAAAGTATGCGTACAAGAAGTTGGCAAACCTTACTTCTATAACGGCAGTCGGCCTAAATTTCCGTTTTACTGGACGCGGAATCCGACCAAGTATAGCTTTATTCCGAAGAGTAAATTGTCCAGTTATGAACAAAGAATTTTAGATCTTCTGGAACTCATCCCCCGCCAACTACCAAGCCAACCTCTTCTCGGCAGTTTTCTGAATCCAAATATGCCAAATAATCCTATTGGTACGTTTTATATCTCAGCAATTAAATTGTTGCCTATTTAACAAGGCTAAATTATGGTTGTTTTGTAGAGGCCTTAGGTAACGTTATAGATATGCCGAGGGACGCCTTTCAACAACTGAGGAACTAGGTCGTTGCCGGTTCCCAACAAGCAAGGGCTGACAATCCTCCGGTCAACGAGCCCGAGCTAGTTGTGCAACCACAAATCATAGTTGTGGAAGAACAAGCAAGTCCCGACCAACCTCTTCATCGCCAAAGCAAACGCAACCAGGTACAAGCGGATCTTCTAAGAAAGAAGGCCCGAATAGCTGACAATGTGACTACTAGTCCTTCAGGTCTCGTTGGTCACCCGGCTTTGCTTTCCCCAGCCTTACGTATGGCATCCGGTGTGGCCCTCAGTCTACCCCCCAAAGAAAAAGAAGTGTTATTGCAAGCGGGGGCGTCTGAGTTGCAGGCCTCGTGGGTAGAGATGCAGGCCCGGGCAACGACAATCGGCTTTCAGATGATGGCCGAATGGAACAAACAGACAGCCTCCGTTGAAGAGGTTGCCTCCTTAAAAGAGAAACTGGGCAAGGCCAAAAAAGACGCGGCTAATATGGAAGGGACAAATACCCTTCTACTTGTTAAGCTGGAGGAGGTGTCGACGGCCCAATCGAAGGCCGAATTTGAAGTGTCGCAACTCAAGGCCGAGATAGCCGAGATGTCCGCAAAACATCAGTCAGAGGCGTTGGACTTTGAGAAAAAATTAGAGCGGGCCGAAAAGAGGCGGGTTGATGATATCTGGGGCTTGGAAAGGAGTCTTAAGAATGCCAAGGTTGAAGTGGAGAAACTTTCCAAAGAGGTCATAGAAGTATCTGAGATGGCCTTAGATGAGCATAAGAACAGCTTTAAGAAGTGCCTTCGTCAAGCCCTATATTTTTAAGGGAAAGGGGAAACCCATTTGGCTGAAAAATTTGATGTAGAATCTGATATTTACAAGGGTGAGCTGGTGTCTACAGACTTAATCCCAGAAGAGTCAAGCTCACCGTCAACTGAGACAGCACCTGTTGCAACTGAGATGCCGCAAGCCGAAGAGACTCCAGCAGCTGATGATGAAGTGACTAATGTAATAGATTAGGCTTTATGGTTGTTTTATATTTTGGCATCGGGAACAATTTATGTGTTGAACTGACAATTTAGACTTGTATGCAAATATTTTGAGCTTTCATTCGTTCGTACCTGTGTAAGCGATTGCGTAAACAAATAGAGCTTTTTAAGTAACAATCGATATCTATCCCGTTTAAGTGATACTATTGTCATTCATTTGCACTTTTTAGTTTTAGCTGAAGAGTAATCGGTTATTCACTTAGCGTTTTAAGTGATTTGACTTTTAGCCGAAAGGCATTCGGTTATTCACTTAGCGTTTGAAGTGATTGGCTTTAGCTGAAAAGCATTCGGTTATTCACTTAGCGTTTTAAGTGATTGGCTTTAGCTAAAAAGCATTCGGTTATTCACTTAGCGTTTTAAGTGATTGGCTTTAGCTGAAAAACATTCGGTTATTCGCTTAGCATTTTAAGTGATTGAGTCTTAAGAGGAGAATGAATAAGCTGAATATTCTCATTTATTGAAAGCAGGAAAATCGATTGTCTGTACAAAAGCAATAAAATAATGCTGAGAAAGGCTTCTAACTATAATAAAACTTTAATGAGCTAGCATTCCAAGATCGAGGCAGTATTTTGCCTTCTAAATCTTGTAGCTGATACGCTCCCTTCCCAAGAACTTTGGTAACTTTGTAAGGTCCTTCCCAGTTGGAAGCAAATTTGCCTTCGCTGGGATCCTTTCGAGCAGGAGTGCGGAACTTGAGTACTAGATCGCCCACCTGGAATTTTCTCGGTTTAACCTTGGAATTAAACCTTCTGGAAGCTCGTAACCTGCATGCTTTCTGTCTTATCATTGCTTTGTTACGAAGTTCTTCTAAGAGATCCAATTCGACTCTCATACTCTTCTCGTTCTCATTCATATCTAGTAGCTGTCGTCTTAGACTATTTTCACCCAGTTCAACCGGTATCATAGCATCTACTCCATATGTTAGGTTGTAGGGCGTCTCAAGTGTTGTGGATTGAGGTGTGCATCGGTAGGCCCATAAAACTTCTAGCAGTTCCTCGGTCCACTTTCCCTTAGCTTTTCCTAGCCTTTTCTTCAACTCTGTCAAAATAACCTTGTTCGCGGCTTCCGCTTGCCCATTGGTTTGAGGATGTTCCACAGAACTAGTAACATGTCGAATATCGAGTCCTGTGTAGAATTCGGCCAAAGAACCATCAATGAATTGTCGACCGTTATCGGTTACTATGGTATGTGGTAGCCCAAACCGGCATACAATATTCTTCCACACAAACTTCTGTACCTGTTGGGCTGTTATTTTCGCTAGTGGTTCGGCTTCTATCCACTTAGTAAAGTAGTCAACCGCCACCAGTAAGAATTTACATTGTCCAATTGCTGGGGGGAACGGGCTGAGGATATCCATCTCCCACATAGCAAAAGGCCAGGGAGAAGTTACATGGTGTAGCTTCTCAGGGGCTGAGTGGATATTATCCGCATTAAGCTGGCATTCTTTACATTTTCTGATGTAATCGACACAATCTTGTTGGATGGTAGGCCAGTAGAAGCCCGCTCGCAAGACCCTAGTCGCCATTGTTCGTCCTCCCGAGTGGAAATCGCATATACCCAGATGGAGCTCTTCCAAGATATATGCCGATTGCTCATCGGCTACACATTTTAGAAGCGGCGTAGAATAACCCCTTCGAAACAACTCGTTACCAACTAACACAAACCGGAATGCTTTTTTCCTAAATACCACTGCCTCCTTGGGATCATCACTGCATTCCCCCATGGTTAAGTAAGAGATGTATGGGGTCATCCAAGTTACCTTGTCCCCGTTTGTAAGCATTCGGTTGCCGAGACGGATGGTTGCCAGATGGTGTGTTGAATAACCGTATGCTGGTGGCCCGTTCCTTTGGCGGTTGCCAGCTTTGAAAGTAGGTCTGCTCTGCCATTATCCTCTCAGGGAATGTGTGACACTGAGACTTGCCGAAAATGCTTCATCTTTCCAGTGACGAGGTGGTAGTAGCGTTGGAGAAGCGGTTCCTTGGCTTGGAATTCCCCCGTTATCTATCCGGCAACCAACTGAGAATCTGTAAAACATTTTAAGTTATACACACCTAAATCCGCCGCCAACTCCAATCCTGCCACTAGAGCCTCATATTCGGCCTGGTTGTTTGAAGTCTTGAAACGCAACACCAGAGATTGCTCGACCAAAATGTCAGATGGTCCCTCTAGTACTATTCCGGCTCCACTCCCTCGTTTGTTGGATGAGTCATCCACAAACAACCTCCACTCCGGGAAGGCTTCGGGTTCCGGCTGTAAGTCTCCTGTGAAGTCAGCGAGACATTGTGCTTCAATGGGTCCTCGCTTTGCGTAAGCTATGTCGAACTCCGATAATTCAATTGTCCATGCCACCATACGCCCTGATAGCTCCGACTTTCGGAGTATCCGTGCAATGGGGTAGTCAGCCTTTACAACCACCTTGTGACTTTGGAAATAGTGGCGAAGATGTCTTGCCGCCACTACCAGAGCGAGGGCCACTCTTTCCAGCAGCTGATACCTTGTCTCTGCATCCTAAAGAACTCGGCTGACATAGTAGATGGGGTGGACTTCTGCATTCTGTTCTTGTGCTAATACAGAACTTACGGCATTATTAGATACCGATAAGTAAAGTAATAGCTCCTTCCCGACAATCGGTTTCTGGAGGATCGGCGGGGATGTAAGAAATTATTTCAGATCCTGGAAGTTTTCTTCACATTTTTCATCCCATCTGAAGACCGTGGATTTCTTCAATAAACGGACAATGGGCCTGGTTCTCTCGGCCAGGACTGGTGTAAACTGAGATAAAGCTGTTAGCCGACCTATCAACTGCTGCACTTCTTTAATGTTGGAAGGACTGCGAAGGTTAGTTATAGCTCGACACTTGTCAGGATTAGCTTCTATTCTCCTGTTGGTTATCATGAACCCCAAGAATTTACCTCCTTGAACCCCAAAAACACACTTCTTGGGGTTTAACTTCATACTGTAATTTTGTAGGACCGAAAATATTTCGGCAAAATCCTCCATATGTTCTGAACTGGAACCCGACTTCACCACCATGTCATCGACATATACCTCTATGTTACGACCTATCTGCTGGTGGAACATTTTATCCATCAGCCTTTGATAGGTGGCCCCTGCATTTTTAAGGCCGAAAGACATAACTTCGTAAAAATAATTTGCTTCCTCCGTTATGAAGGTTGTCTTGCCAGCATCAGGCGGGTACATCCTTATTTGGTTGTAACCTGAATAAGCATCAAGAAAACTTAATATCTAGTGACCCGAAGAACCGTCAACCAGTCGGTCGATATTCGGTAGAGGGTAAGTATCTTTTGGGCATGCTTTGTTCAGATCTGTGTAATCAGTGCACATTCTCCATTTGTTATTCGATTTTTTAACAAGAACGACATTTGCGAGCCAAGTGGTATACTTGGCTTCGCGAATGAAGCCAGCCTTCAGCAACTTATCTACTTCTTTCTTCACAACCTGCCTCCTTTCCTCCCCCATCTTCCTCCTTTTTTGTGAAACTGGCTTAGCTTCGCGAAATATTTACAACCTGTGGGTGATTACTTTTGGATCGATCCCTGACATGTTATCGGCTGACCAGGCAAACAAGTCAGCGTTTTCCTTCAAGAATTGTACCATTTTTGCCAGTTCCTCCTCCTTCATTAGAGAGCTTACATATGTCTCTTGGTTATCTACCTGCACCACGACCGCATCCGTCCTCGACTCGCGTTCGTGTGTCACAAAATTTAAAGTGTTGCATCAGGTCAGTGCTTCCTTACTTTTCTACTTCCAATTTCCAAAAATCAAACCCTAATCAGGGAAAAATGGGGGAAAATCGGCGTCGTCGAGGTAGTCTCGCATCCGGCTATATGAAGGTCTCCATAACCTCTCTCCCCGTGGAAAAACCCTTTCGCGCTCTCTCCTCCCAAATGACACAACCATGTTGCCACCGTCGGTGAATTCCTTCGCCACCGAGTGGTTCTTGTCCACTTTCACCATTGTCTCCACTACTACTTTCGACGCCATGGAAAAATCATGGCCACAACCACCTGAGACTCCAATCCGAGAACCCTAAGGGAGCTCTTCCCCCTCTACACCCTCTAATGCCTCGCTCCCTTGGCTACCAGGGGTGGCTTCCACCACCACGCCCTGCTGCAATAGCGCCGCGTGGGAAATTTCACCAAGGTGTGGTTCCTTCTCCACCTAATCCCCGAGATACAGTCAAGAGCATTATCATGTACAATTCCACAAAGGTCCGAAAACTCTATGCCATGACAATCTGGGGTAGGCCAAGCCGTAGACGTGGAGAATGTGGGGTTTTCGAAAGCGAAAGCCGATCGTGGCCGTGGCAAAAGGACGGACCCGGTTTCGATGGATCACGTGCTTCTTGCCTTGCGTGAGACCAAAGATGAGAGGGATCTTCGAATTCGGAGTCTCCTCAATTTCTGCGATGCTGTCAACAATGGATCTTGTCAAAACTAGGTTACAGACTTGTGCTTCTGATGGTGGAAAGGTTCCTAAGCTTGGTACATTTACAAAGGATATATGGGTTCGTGAGGGACCTCGGACTTTCTACAGAGGGCTTTCGATAATCCAAATTGAAGGAGAGATGGTGGTGGCGCTGCCCTACTGAAACGGAGCAAGATGCCGGAGATGCGTCGGAATCATCGGAGTGGAAGGAGGACTTGTGTGTCAAACGCTGATACAACATAAGATCTCACAGCACACTTGACAAACTTGCATTTTGAATTTGTGGATAACCAGAAGCTCTTTTGTCTCTTGTCACTGTGTTTTTCAACATCGTCAGGGTGCTCTGCCATGTGTGAAGCAGGATTTATTCCTACTCTACTACCCCTCCTTAAAGATATAAATCCACAACACTTGCACCTTTTATGGATTAGCAATCCAGTTGCTGCTCTGTTCAAAGATTTAGGAGGTAATTTCCATGACTGTTTTCAGCTGATATAAAGATGTTAAAGCAGAAACTTTTAAACTAATTGAACTCCCACTTTTAGTCTTGCAGGATTGCTTGAAAACTCGCCGATCTGTTTCAACAAATCCCTTTGAAGCCTTCAATATTGATCTTGGTACTTCCTTACCACGAACAAGAATTTCACAGCTCTCTTTTTCTCCAATGCAACTTTCGCAAACCTCAGGAAAGGTTCTGATTAAATTTTGTCCAGTCCCATTTTCATAATTCATTTTATCTATTGTGCCCGGGTCAATATTGGTGAAGGCCACCTCAGCTTTTGGCACTGTTTTTGCCCTTGCTAATGCGTGTTGTGGTGCTTCTTTTAAGCTAGCTACATAGCATTCCCTTGTTACTCTCTGATCGCCATAAATTGTGATAATTGAGCCGTCTAGCGCCGAGAACTTCATGGCTAGATGCGGGGTGGAGACTATTGCCCCAATCTGGTTTAATGACGGTCTGCCCATAAGCATGTTATATGAAGAAGGCGCTTCTACTACCAAGTACCTTACCCTCACAATCCGGTACGCTTTGTCTCCTTCTCCGAACTTGGTGTACAAGTCGATGTAACCCTTAGCCTCCACCCTTTCGCCGGAAAAGCCCACAATTTGATCAGTGTATGGATGCAACGCCGACTCGGCAAGCATCATCTTCTTGAAGGTGTGCCAATATAGGATATCAACCGAACTCCCCTGGTCCACTAACGTCTTCCGTACGACAAAGTTAGCCGCTTCTACTGTGATAACCATTGGGTCATCCTAATGAGGATCTATCCCATGGAAATCATCGTCTGAAAAAGTAATAGGTGGCATCCGAGGTCTTGTCGACTTTGGACGATTAGTCAGATATACTTGCTGCAATTTTCGCAAATGGCGCTTCCGGGCAGAGCTAGATGCGCCTCCCCCTACGAACCCTCCTGCAATGGTATTGATCACTCCCCGCACAGGTTCCGAACGTCTTTCGGGTTCCTTTCTTCTTTCGCCTGCATCCCTTCTGCCGAGATCCTCCCTCCTCTCGGTATAATTTTCAGTTCGATATTGGAGTATTTTTTCTCCTCCTTCTTCAATTGAGATGGCCAGCTTGGATGCGTTCTTCCAACCTGTCCCTTAGGCCTGTGCATTCGTTAGTTGTATGTCCGTAGTTTCGGTGATAGTGACAGTACTTCTTTGGATCAGCATCTTTAGGGGAAGGCAGGGTATTAATGCGCAACAAATCAGCCTGTAAGGCCTCGTCTAATGCTCGGCCTTGAGCAACCATGAGGGGCGTATAGTGGGTGTACTTTCCCCCTCGAGATTTCGGATACTGAGGTCTATTCTGCCCACTTCTACTTCTTTCGCCACTTCCTCTACTTATAGGATTAGGTGTCGGTTTGATCGGATTAGCCATGCCGATAACCTCTTCCCGGTAACTGTTTAGTTCCTCCATCTGCATATACTTGGTTGCCCTCCTTCGGGCCTCCTGCATGGTGGTTGGGGGATTCTTGGTGAGGTGATTTAGAAAAGGTCCAGTTTTGAGGGACAAAACCAAATGATGTATAGCCACATCACCTCCTTGATTCGGGAGCTTAAGGCAAATCTTTGAATATCTGTCCATAAAGCTCCTTAAGGACTCATCTTCCCTTTGTTTGACATCTACTAGTGCCAAGGTAGTGATGGGGAGAGGTGTACTAACCTCAAATTGTGCTTGGAAAGCTTGACACAATGCTCCAAAGCAATCTATTGTGTTGGTGGGGAGAGAGTAAAACCAAGTTAATGCCGGTCCTTTCAAAGACATGGGAAACACTCGGTACATGATTTCATCATGTAATGCATATACATTCATGACGATCATGTACGCCTGAATGTGACCCTCTGGGCAGGAATCATACGACTCCATGTCAAGGCCCTTCCATTCTTGGGGCAAGGGAGCTTCCATAATTCCTTCGACAAAGGGATGATGATGAGATGGTGGCGGTACCCGGGGAGTTTTCGGGTTTATCGCGTCATCACGACCAGCTGGACGACTGCTAACAGCTTCCGGTCGTGAATCCATCCTACTGTCATTACGGGGCGGCGGCCGGGAAGCTGAAGTTTCCTCACCAGGCGTTGTCTGGTCCTTCTCCTCTTTCTTCCTTCTTCTCCGTCTCAGCTTGTTGTGAGACTCCTATAACCGCCCCAACTCTTGGGCGATTCTTTTCTGCCCCTGCTTTAGCTCCTGCATCTCCTTCATCATGACCTCTAACATCTGTGATACGAGGAGGGGGAGGGGGAGGGGGAGGGTCCTCCGCGACTCGACTTCCTTCCTGCTGGCTTCTCGTAACCACCATTGCCTGAGATCTTCTCGGCCCCACGGTGGGCGCCAAATGTACTTACACAGGCCGATCTCCTCTCGGGTGTCTGCTAGTGTTCCTGGTGCCTTGGCTGATAATGGACCGAAAAGGGGGGTACCTGTGATTGCACTCCGACGCTCAAGTCAGTAAGAGATCAACAGGACATTTTTTATATAGAATATTGAAGGAGAGATAGATTAGATGCCTTACCTGGTCACCTGGCCCTTAATTTATAGTAAGAGAAAATAGTAACAGAATACCTTGGTGGATAATAACTGATTATCCATTACGCGATATCCACGCTTAATGGACTTTGAATGGGCTGGGCCGATAATATATCGGCATCAGGCAAGGCCATTTCGGCCTAATATGAGACCACTTTGGCCTAATGAGGATGAGCCGATACCTATCCGGTACAATATCTTAATTATATATTTATTAAATTTAAAAATATTTAATTTGATATTATATTATAATTCAAATACTTTATTTACTTATAAATAAAATATGATATTTATTCTAATCTCCCATACACACGTACAAGTGCGTGCATGCATATGTTTATCTTAAATTCTTATATTTTTAAATTAATAAATTAGATTTTTCAAATTTTAAAAGTATGTAATTTTAATTGTTTTATTATTTTTATGATAGAAATTAAATATTATATTTAGATCCATAAAATATTTTTTACATGATTTTTTTTATAAAAAAAGTTAATTATCTATTAAATATTTTTTACAGATTTATTTTTATGAAAATTTTTCACAAATTTATTTTTATGAAAATTTTTCACAAATTTATTCATGGTAAAATTTTTCATAAATTTGTTTATGAAAAAAATTTTCATTGATTTATTTGTAGGAAATTTTTCATAAATTTTTGTGAAAAATAATTTTTTATTAGTTTTTTACTTACAAACTTATGATAATAGAAAATTTGTGATAAATTTATAAGAAAACTTACATTTTTCACGTATTATCCACAAACTTGTTTTATAGGAAATATGAATTTTTTTAGTATAACTAAAACTAAATTTTATAATTTATCAAATTTTAAGATAAAAAAATAATTATTAAATATTAAATTTAGATATAAAAAAAATTAAAATTACTTATTTTTAAAAATTAGAGGACCAAATTAAAAATATAAATATTAAAGATAAATTTAGAAGAAAATATAAGAACAAAAATGCATTTTTCATATATATATATATATATATATATATATAATTTAAAAATATTTTTAAAATGCTATAACAAGGTGAAATTAAAAAATTATTCTAGAAAATAA
This sequence comes from Macrotyloma uniflorum, assembly GCA_016859785.1. Taxonomy (NCBI): domain Eukaryota; kingdom Viridiplantae; phylum Streptophyta; class Magnoliopsida; order Fabales; family Fabaceae; genus Macrotyloma; species Macrotyloma uniflorum. The sequence continues at coordinate 475,597 of BDMB01000050.1, forward strand.
CTTCGATGGGAGAATTGAAAGAATAAGAAAAAATGTACTATATATCCGGAAAAAGAATTACTTCTATACTCATATTTTCATAAATAATTGTATAAACTTCGAAGTAATCACATTTTTATGTGCAAAACTTCTTACATGAATCCCTGGAAAATGAATTTCATCGTCATGTATTATAAAGCATGTTATAGAAACTTTACACTTTAGAAACTGAGAATGAGAATGAAATACATGCATGAAGCTTATGTACAAACAATAATAATGGTCCCATGCAATAACTTGTTACTTGTTGTACGGGGTGCACCAAAAATAATCCACATGTGGCCACATGACGTCTTCATAAAACACCACCAACTCCTTTCTGTGGAGCCAACCCCAAAATATCAACCTATCTAATCAATTATCAAATTACTATACCTAAATTTATATTATATTCCTTTTTCATATACCCTTTTGTATTTTTTTAAAATAGATGTATAATACTCATTAAACAATTGAATATAACATATTTGCGTTCAACAACGTATAAAGGAAGGAAGTTATTTATGCTTATGTTTAATACATAATTTGGTACTTAGGTTTAAGATTTATAATATATAATTTGATGTTATTTTTTTCTAGGTATTCGTTTAATATTAGTGGTTAGTGGTATGCTTTAGACTTTGGTCGATTGTACTTAGGCAGTTTGAATAATTAATTTGTGCAAGTTGATAAATTATATATTATAAACCTAATATGGCAAAGCTAAACTTTAGCTATGGCTTTGGTTTGAGATGCTTTGTTTATAAGCAAGTTGCGAGACGCATGCATGCATTATTATGCTTATTTTGCATACCCACAGATCTCAACAAGCTTATTTGATCTATAAAAAGTTTGACAACGTGATAATTTAGGAAAATGGTGAAGTTTAAGTGGTGCAATCTACTCTGTAAAGGAACATTAACAAAATCTTAACAATCAATCTCCTACTTTTCGATTGGTTTTCGATATTTTGCATAAAAATTTTGTCTCTAAAACTCAAAAAAGTTCGTGCACTGATTAAAAACGACAACTTAGGTTCAAATCATCTTATAATTAACTAGTGCGTCTTGTACCAACGAAACAACCAGCGTGTTTCGGCTATTGGAATTGCTTTTGCTAACATTAGTACGTAACATGCTTTATTAATATATGAATCATGTGTCAAATAGAGTTTCACATGCATTATATAAAAATGAGATTTAGATTTATTTAATATATTTTAATTTAATTATATCATAAAATCTCTAATAATTGATGACGGCTAATCAAAGAAATGTTATTAACTAAAGTTAATAATCAGTATTGTGGTAAAATTATCATATATGTAACATATTATCATTGATATATTATAAATAAAAACTTTGAAACTTATGTATAATAATATATAAATTATTTATTATGTATAGAGTAGATTATGGTACTTAATAAATAAAATAAGCTTTCATTATTTTTACATATTTTAATATTTTTCATAAATTATTAGATATCTAAGATGTTAAATACTTACTTGATAGAATTAGATAAATTATTTAAACATAATATAAATAATATTTTAATCAAAACTTACCAGTAACTAACAATTTATCATCACCTGTTTATCTAAATTTGTCCAATTTAGATAATGTATCTTCCATTTTTATATTTGTGATTTTGACTCTATTACTGGGTGTGTTGGGATTTCGTCCCCTCATCTTAAAAAAAATAAAAATAAATGCATAATTACTTTCCATATGAATACCTATGTATATGTTATTTGTATAATTAAAAGAAAAATAATAAATTACTTTCCTACAATATTATAACTTTTCTTAAAATAAAATATGTTAAAATAAAATTATAAATATTAATGTACTATCCTAATTTCAGTCCGTAGGACACTTTTGTATTAGAGATATTAGTTAAGATATTGATCTAGTTTTTCGTAATTAAAAATTTTGAATATCAATTATATTATCATGAAAATATGTTAAAGATCCCTAATTATAGCTTAAAATATTATAAAAATATCTTTAAGACATCTAATTATTAATTATAATATCATGAAATTATCTTTAAGATTTTTTATTATTAGTTACAATATCACAATAATGACAATAAGATTAAGACATAATAATTCTAAACATTGTAAAATTTAAGAGAAAATATCTTTGTTATTTATAATTATGATTTGTTATATTGGTATAAAAGGATATCAAGTTTGTATTTTATGATATCTTTTCTTGGAGGAGTTTGAAGGGGGAAATTTATCCAATTGAAATTTATAATTAAGATTTAAGGATGAGGATGTAAAGTCTGTTAAAGAAGGTAATGAGGCTACTCTACCCACCATAACTATGTCTCTCTTTAAGCAAAGATGTTTAACAAAAATGTCTCACGAGGAAGTTTTAAAAGTTTTTAGGTTAGTTTTTCCAAGGAAGACTCAAATAGTTTTAATTTTCAATATCATCAAGGTTTTCCAACTAGTTGATAAGGGAAAAGGTTTTCCCACTCAACCTCTTCTAAGGAGAAGAGCCTTCTTCTCTTAACTTCATCTAAAGAGGGTAGACTTCCTTTCATGGTTTATATTAGTCTCTTTTTTTATAGAGATTTTCTTTTTCTTAAGTTTCTCATCTTGATATCATATGATTCAAGTTGTGAATCTCTTCACCAATTAGTTACCTTGAAGAAGAATCAGTTTCAAGTGGCATGTGCCTATGCCTATTAGGTCATTTATATCCTTTACTTTTTATTATAATTTCAATTAATTGTTGATCGTGTTTTATTTTTTCTTATTTTAGTTATATGTGCATGCTTATTTGATGATAAACCTCTTAGATTTGTTAGTTTGAATCTTTTCTTCAACAACAAAGAAGAAATTGGCGAAAGATAGGTTCCAAATTACCTTGATTAGAATTGGGTTTGATAGTTTGAATCTCTTCTTAAATAAAGAAGAAAAAATAAGACGGGTTCTAATCAATAACCAAACCTCAATTAACTGTGACCCTTTTGCATATTTTCTTGGTCAATCTAAAGCATGGAGATAGCTTAGACCTTGTAGAATATAGTTACTTGTCTATATTCTTGATTACACACTCTAAATGTCAGATGATGGTGCAATAGCTTATTTATAATAATGATATAGTACAAGATAATAATTCAATAATGTCCAATGATTCTTTTGAAATAGGATGTTCATAAAATAATTCAATCTATAATTATTAATTTTAATAATCTTACTTGAAGATTTAATTTTAATTTTAACAACTCTGCAAGGAAACACTATAGTAACAATACAAAAACCAATTCATTTGTTGTGCAATTAAAAACTAAAAACTCTTTTCTAAGAATAAATTTATTTTAATAGCTCTTTTGTTTTACTTTTTAAATTTTGGAATTTTTATAAGATTCACATCTTAATTCTTCTAATTCTTACAATTGTAATAATCTATATTTTTTCAGTTTCATTAAATGATAATTTACATGTTATAATAGTCGAACAAGCCTTATGTTCTATCTTATTAGCTAAGTGATAAGTCTTACCAAATAATATCCTTCAAGGAGACATCCTTAAAAGTATTTTGCAAGTTGTCTTATATGCCCAGAGAGTGTTATCTAACTTAAAATTTTAATATTTTTTATTTTGTTGTACAATTCTTTCTAAAATCTTTTTAATACCCTTATTAGATACTTCTACTTGACTATTTGTTTATGAGTGGTAAGTTTTGGATATTCTATGAATAACTCCACATTTTTTCAATAAAGTTGTAAAAGATCTCACAAAAATGAGTTCCTTAATCATTAACTTTACTATAATTAGTTTTGATGATTTTTTCTTCCATCCATATAAGTAATATATAATTAAATCGAAAGAAGGAGAAAAATGTCCCATAAAATTAATACTCCAAATATCAAATATTTCAAAAAATAATAATGATTGTTGACATAGTTGATATCTATTAAATATGTTATTTTCAATTTTTGACATATTTAACAAGAATTAGATACTTACCATGAATCTTTTATGGTAGAGTAAAGAAAACTTACATAAAATACTTTCCTAGTTTTTTTTTTTTGGGACCTAAATGTCCTCCAACAAATGAGGAATTACAAAAATATAAAACAGGTGCAATCTCATGATTAGGAATACATCTTATGATATTATCACCACAAAAATTTTATAAATAAGGATCATCCTAAGTGAAATATTTTGAATCATATTTTAATTTATCTTCTTATGCTTTAGGTGTATGTGAAGGATAAATGGATGCAAGAATATAGTTAACCAAATATGCAAACCAAACTCTATTATTTAAATTAGAATTACCAACTAAAGCATTATTAACATTATAAAGATGCTTATAAATAAAATCATCCATAATAGGATAAATATGATCGTCCTTTTCAACTCTATTAAATAATTTGTTACAAAATTTTGAACTTTACTCTTATCTTGAATAATTAAATCAAACTTTTACAATAAAAACATTCATCTAATTAGTCTTAGTTTTTAATATGGCTTTTTAATAAATAGATAAAGTTGTATAATCAATATAAACAATCACTTTGAAACCTAATAAATAAGATATATATCCAAAGCAAATATAATCGTTAAAAGTTTTTTTTAATAGTATAATTAATTTGTGTTAAATATAAAGTCCTAAAAGCAGAATAAATAACTTAACTTAAGGAACTTTGTTCAATATTTGACCACGGACTGCTCTCAAAGCAAAATTTGAAACATCACATATAATTTGAAATGATAAACTTCAATTAGGAGGTTGAATAATAGGAATTGAACTTAAAGTTTGATACTAAAAGTTAAAAGCATTCTTTCAACTATCATCTAAATTAAATATTATCTATTTTTGTAATAATTTAGATTATGAAAAAAGTTATTTTTCTAAAATCTTTAATAATCTTTTTATAAAAACTTGCATGTCCAAAAGAAGAACACACGTCTTTAATAGAAGAGAGATAAGTTAATTGAGAAATAACGTCTAACTTAGCTAGATCCACTTGCATTCTATCTTTAAAAATAATATGTCTTAAAACTGTCTTATTCTATCATAAAATTATATTTTTCATATTTCGACACACTTCTTCTATACATTATCTAAAATAGGAAGACATCGATTAAAAAAAAAAAAAGAATCATAAATAGAAAAATCATAGATAAATATTTCAATACATTGCTCTAGAAAATAAAAAAATCATACATTTTTTAAAAGTATTAGGAGCATTACATTCTAGTTTAGGGAAGGGGAGGTAAGTATTTAAGGTGAATATTTTCTAAATTGTCTCTAAAATTTCAAATTAGCACTCTCCCTCACTCTCCCTCACTCTCTCTTGAGCTTTCTCCATTACCCAAACTCTCTACTTTCTTCTTAGATTTTTCCTTCAAGTTTTATCCAATTGAGAATCTGGACACACTAGGAGGAAGATCTTCAATAGAAGAACATCTTTCACCGATTGGATCCTACTATTAGGTGATTTTTTCTAATCATAAAGTTTAAAGTTCTTGAATTTGGGGCTAATTTGGGGGAAATAGATAATTGCAAGAAATCTTGGCAAAATTCTTGATGGTGGATAATAATTAGGATGTTTTGTGTGTTTAGATAGTTGGGATAGTCTTTAACACTTAGAAATTCTTGGATCCTCAAGTGTTGCTAGAAAAATTTGAAGTAAGAGAAGCTAATTGGATTTAACTTCTTGATTTTGAGATAATTTAACATGTTGAGTGTTCTTGTGAATTTGATAGTGAAATGTATGTAATTGTTGAATGGGTAATGTTTTAATTAGTGAAATTAGTATGAATTAAGTTATTAACATTATAAAATGTTGTGATTGATTTGGATTCATAGATTAAGATTTATTAGTGAGATAATTTGCATTGTACATAACTATTTTCACTTCAACGGATGAATCTCATTCAAGCGAGTAACTCTAGGACTACTCTCTAAGTGTGTTTTCTCTCAAGCGAATCCACATTTTGCTTGAACGAGATTCTCGCTTGAGTGAAAGATGAGTCGCTTGAGCGAGAATGCTCCAAACTTGAAGTTGCTCTCGGAAACAATTTCGCTTGAACGAAGTTGTTCTGATTTTGAAAAGTTTTGCTAGAGATGAAATGAATTTATAATGTTATTTGAATGATGGAATCATGTAATGAATAATTTGTATTGATGTATGATTTCCAAGATCTATTACAATATTGTAGTTAATTATGAAATATTATGATTGTATATGATTCAAATAAATATGTAGTTACTAGTTTTAATCTTATTTGATTGTTAATATTGAAACAAATGTTGACTTTGTGCAATATATGAATTCAATGGTTTTGGTTAATTGTTGATAAGATTGTGGAAATTATGTGAAAATGTGGTGATGGGCATGTATTATGGTATGTTGAGTTAAAGAGTGTTGGAAGAATATAAAGATGTTGAGAAATTGTAGAATGTATAATTATAATACAATGAGGAAGTTGAAGTGATGACATGTATGAGAGTACTTAAATACCCTATATATGGAATTATTGAATGAATTAAGATCTTGCACTTTAGTTTGGTATCATGTGATTTTATGTAATGAGTGTATCTGAGTCAAATAGTTATTATAAGATATTATTTGGCATAACTTAGTGTATATATAGGATTAGCGAGACCTATTGATGTAAGGAGGTATGCAAACCTTAAATGCTATCCTAGTCACATAAACAGGGGTACCATGTACCATGTGATGTGAGGTTGATGGAGGTTTCACTCGCACAAGTCACTAGTGAGAATAGGCATCTGACAAGTGTTTGAAAATTACCTTGGGTTAGGATCAATGTTTATTGCTTGGTCACCGTTAAACATGATAGGTGTTAGCCTATAAGGTTAAAGATTTCATATTATTTATCTGAATGAGTCAGTCTAATCTTTTAGGGATCTTGAAATGCATGGATCATATGTAATGATTGTGTTTGACGTATTTGCATGTGATATGAGGATTGTGCTGGATTATCTCACTAGACATGATAAAATGTTATTTTTAAAATTTATAATTAAGGTCTATGTTGTTACATTAACTTACCTTTGTTATTTCTATCTTATAATTTTCATTTTATTATTATGATTATATTTTGACATGAGAACAAATAATTTTATCAACAATACTTAAAAATAACTATAATTTTCTAGAGGAATTAGAATATATACTAGTTATAGATATAAAAAAAAAATTATAAATTGAATGTTTTCATAATTGTCAGATATTATACTTATTTTCTATATTATCCAAAAAGGTATATACTAAATTTAGATGTTTTCAATATATTTATTATATTTTTTACATATTAATTGATATGTTAAATATAAATATATGACTTAAAAATTATTACAAAATTATTTTTAATTTCGTTACATTCTATAATTAATATATATTCTTCAAATATTTTAAACTTTTGGTGAAACTAATTATTTTTTTTATTTTTAATAACTATTAAACTAAATATTTTAGATATTACTTAAATTCCACATACCCAATTATTATATGAAATAGACCAATTAAATACATTATACTTTTATTTGCAAATTCAATTACTACACTTATTTTTTTTACTAAGAACCAAGAGATAAAAAAATAGTATATATCCTCAGACACATAACATTAATTAAAGCTCATACGTTCAACATTATATCTTCACATTTTTCTATTGAGAATGACTCATCAAATTATAAATATCTCCTAATTCTTTTACTTTTCAAGAATTCTATAACGAGTAGCAATCAAACCTAATACTTTCCTTTCTAAATAAATTATTTTATCTCTTCAATCTTCCTTTATAAGTACATAAACCTTTTCAAAATTTGACATATTTTAATGTATACTTTATTTCTTTTAAAAGAGGAATATTAACTTCAATTTTCTAAAATACTTATAATAAATTCTTGTCCAAATCCTCTCCCTTCTATTTTTACATATAAATGCTTGGTTTGAGGGAACGTAACTTGGAATTTCTCTTGAATATTGGTACAACCAATATTAATATTAATTTGTCGACTCCGAATAACTTTATGTATATTTTTTTATACTTTTTCTTCTTATATTTTTTCATAAAGACAGATAGTTCAACTTTCTTTTATGATGATGGTATCATAGTATTTATATTTTTATGGTTCAAAATAGTTTAAATTGATAATTAATTAGAATTTCTTGTTTGAATTTAATTTATGAAATTAATTAATTGTTCAATTTTAATCTTTGATACTTTTTTGTTAGTTTTAGTTCTTTATTGGAATTATATAATATCTACATTCATTTGTGAAATAAATTTTTCTGAAAATGATTACTAAAAAAATTAAAGATTAATATTTTTAATTAAGAATATAAAAACCCAGACTAGTTAATTAATTAAGTATGTGCGTGACTTATTAAGCATATTAATATACTAAAAATAAATTTAATCCGCAAAATAAATAAAAAATATTTATATTGACACATTAAATGGAAAAGTTAATATTGTTATAACTTTAACAAGTAGAGAAAATCGACTTCAATTTTTTTATATATATAATGTCTTAAACAAGAAATAATGTTATATATATATATATATATATATATAAAGATTAGAGATATAAAAATAAATCGTTCCGTCAACAGATCAATCAGTAAAAATATGATTGTTCTGTCAACGAATTATTCTTTTTAACCTTAGTCTGGTTCTGAAAATCTTAAAAAAAAATCTAAAAATTAAAAAAAAAAAAAAATTTTAAAATTTAATTTATATTAATAAATTAATTTTAATTTTTAAATAAAATAATTTGATATATAAGTTATAACATATAAATATGCTTTAATAAAATAATATTATTTTATTAAAGCATATATGATTAAATGTATTTTAATTCTTCTATTTATCAAGAAAATTATTTTTGGTCTTTATTTTTTTCAAAATCAATTCATTTTATAATCTTTTAAAAATATGTGATTTTAGTCTTTTTATTTTATATTTCAATTTAATATTTAATTATAATTTTTAAATCGATAAAAAGATTAAATATAATTTTAATTATTATTTATACCTAAATATAATATTTAATAATATTTATTTATTGTTATAAAATTAATAAAAGTATTAAAATAATACATTTTTAAAATTAAGAAACTGAATTGATCCTTTAAAAATAAAACATAATTTTTAAAATAAATATAGAAATAAAAATATATTTAATCCTTTAAAAAATATAATTTTTATTATTTAAGAAAAATAAATCATTCAATAAATTTACGAGCTTATGTAAGTTCAGGAGGCAAAAGAATCAAGTAAAAAAGTTATTTCGTTTTACTTTTACATTCCCATCATACCCATTTTGTGGGCGAACCTCTTAATTTTTTATTTTTTTTTCTATTTAAAGAAAACACAGGTGAGAATATAGGAAGTTGTGTAGATGGAGACGGAAAACTTGAAGCCGTTGGATGGAATCTTAGAGGCTAAGTTTTCGAAGATGAAAGATATAATGATTAAATATTGAATGATGATTTAAAAGTAGTTTACTATGACTTGAAGTCCGTTACTGTAGTAACTAGTGGCCCATAATTTTGCAACGGTTACGTGATCCAAGCCATGTACCATTTGTAGATCAGAAGAAAATCACTTCACTAAGTAATTGAGATTCCAATTTCTACTTAAAAAAACATTTGATTATACCCCCTCTTGCAGTGTCAGTGGTACCAATTCATTTCATTTTATTTCATTTTCGTTTCTGAGCAATGATAAACCGTCACCACCATTCCCATTAATAATTAATCACCTTATATTTCGCCCAATGTAAAAAGGAGTGTCCAATGAAAAAAATGATTTTTCACTTAATACTTATATTTGTGTTAAATATTAAATATATAGAGGAATGGGAAAGATTTTAACTAATAATATAATTTTATTTTCTATCTAAAATTTTTTAAAGTTAATGATTTGTGTACTTTTCTCATTTATATATTATTTAATGTTTTTATTTTTATTTAATAAAAAATTCTAATTTTTTTAAAACTCCAATACTAAATACGGATATTTAAAAAAATGGATTTACGTAAAATATTTTAGTTTCTCAAACTTCATATCAATGGTGGAAGGTTATGGTTATTTTTGTCATCACGAAAACATTTGTAATGTGAAGGTATTGGTATCTGGTGGGGTTCCTATGTCCCAATTTCAGAGCATCAAAAGCCCCCCAATGGTCCCTCATAATAGTGGTCAAATAATTGAAAGGGGCGAATTGAAAACGATTAAGCTACAACACTTGTATATTTTAGATTTTCAAGTCTTGTAGCCTTTCATTGAATAGTTCCATCAAGTGGATTTTGATATTTTCCGTGCTTATATCTTTTTATGAAAAACGTTAAATTTATATTTTTTTTAATATTTTTTATAATGAAGAAAATCATATTTATATTTAATATATATGAATATAATATATACCGCGAAAAACCACTTTTTTTTTTATATCTACATATTAAATATAAATATAATACGTTTCAATTATTAATAATAAATATACCACCAAAACAAAAAATGTAAACAAAAGATTAAGTTATATGAATATGGGTTGATAGCGTTAGTTAAAGATCTCAAAATTAACTTTAAAAATATAAATATAAATTTAATTCAATTTATAAAATTAATTTCAATTTTATAAGATAAGTTGTTATAACTTATTTATATACTCTATTTTAAGGATATTTGTTATAATAAGTGACATATTAGGTTGAACCTTTATCATTAAAATAATTCTTAATATCATTTTAAAATAAGAGTTTCGATTTAACTTTAATTTTTTTTTTTTCATGTTTGATAAGAAGAAACTCAGCCAAATTTACAAATAACTGTTGAGCAATTACGTTTGGATAAAATTATTTTTAAATTTAAAGTTATGCAATTATCTCTTGGGTGAGTTTCTACCATCCCAATATGTCATTGAGTTCTTGATCAATATTAGATGCTTCCTAACTTAAAAAGAAAGATAAAAATGTAAGACAATAAAATAAAACTTATCCTTAATTATAAAACATTGTTTTGATACATTCATTCATCCAACAATATTATCATCACATTCCATTTTTTTTGTTGACATTCCTTGTTAACATGAGAACATATGAAAGTGATGATTTGAAGATAATAAACTCCAAAACTCTTCTTCTAGACTTGGAGAAATCAAATGTAAAAAACCATGGCATTAGTAAAAAGGGGAAACCCCAAACAGTACAGCTTTGTATACCACTGAACCAGGCATAGGTCACAAACCCTATCATCAAAAGCCAAGTGTCCCTCACTTTACTTTATCACTCTTTTGCATGCCTTTTTCTTTTCTTAGCCCTCGGTCTTTCTTTAGTTAATTAAAGTATGTGTTTCCCTCACACAATAAACAGCCAGCATCACTACTTGCACTCCTTCAACACCATCATCGCCTATATAAACCCGCGTACCCTTCTTGTACTCTTTCGTCCCAAAATACTTCTTTTGCGTTATTAACGTACAAGTTTGTACACCAACAACCAAAGATCTATTCACACCATCTCCCTCTCTCACAAAATCTCTAACACGCCCTCATTTTTTGTTTCATTAAGTCCTTAATCCATAGAGTTTTTATTGGTCTTGTTTTTGTTTTTATTAGTTTGTTACTTCATTATTTGTTACCATTATCACAAAGAGCAACATGAAGAACAGAACATCAGGGTTGCTGAAGCAGATCATATCAAATTTGAGCTCAATGGCCAAGTCAAAAACCATGGCCTTGAAGTCCAAAACAAACGCCATAAGGGCTCGTTTGATTATATTCTCAATGATGAAGAACAAGAAGTTCTTGATGAGTTCCCTCTCTGAGAAGTTCCATTCTGTGTGGGGGCACAATTCTCAGTCCAAGGATGATTGCTTATTGGAAGATGGCAATGACCAAAGCAAGGCCATAGTGTTGTACAACAATTCACACTCCTATGAGGCCTTGCCAAACCCCGGTGAAACCCTTGTGGTCGAGGAGCCAGATGGCTATGAAGGTTACTACAACTATGATGCTGATGATGACAAGTACCCGGATCTCACGCACACCCTTTTTGATTCTGAGGATTTGGATCTTGGAAGGTCTGTGATTGACATGGTGAAGAATTCAAAGGAAGAGGAAGGGAAAGAGTTTAAACTGGAAGATGAGATTGACTTTGCAGCTGACCTCTTCATCATGAAGTTCCGCAGGCAAATGGTGTTGCAGAAGCAAGAGTCACTGAAGAGGAAGAGGGAAATTGAGGAAAAGGGTGCATGAAGTTGAAGCCTGATTTGGTTGCTTATTTATCATGGTTGGCACAAGCACACAAAAGCTCAACCCTATCATCTCCCTTTGTTATGGTTTTTTTAGAATAAGGGAGAAACCAGCAAGCACAGCTAGCTAGGTTAATTACTAAGATAATTGTGGTACTTAACTGGTTTAATTATGACAAGAACAACCCACAACTGACCAGGGTGAATGGTTCTTTGTTCTTTTTATTTTTTGTATTTTTTCTTTTACTGTTGGATGGTGCCATAGGGTATTTCATCCATGTTCTCTTTTCAGGTGGCACAATAAAAGAAAGAGAACAACATTTGGAAGATGATATTGTGTTACTTGTAGATGTTGTATTGGTAAAGCAGATGTTGGTGCTTCAACTCTGTGAATCAGCAACCATTGCAGCAGATGAACCCCACTATCATGAAGCCAATAAGCTAATTGATGTATATTCATATATTATCATATATAAATGGTAATAAAATAAATTTGAATGCACCCGTTGCCACTTTTAGATAATTAATTACATGGTTGTGGTAGCAGAATGAGTAAAAAATAAGTATTGGGTTGGAAAAAGTGTTCAATCCTGCACAAGGAAAAAAGGCACTAGCATGACTAATATGAGAGAAAGGTGCAAAAGGTGCTACTGCACCAAAGTAAGGAATACATATACCATTCATTGAAGGAAACAAAGCAAAAAGAGAGAATATTTTGCATCAAAAGGTGCAAGCAAACACCATAGTCTAGCTGGGACTGACATTGATTAACTGCTTCCTTTCGTGAAGCTCCCTAAACTTTACACTTCCCATTCAGTTTGAGATTATGAGAATCTAATTTTTTCGATGATCTATGGTTGCATTGGGGAACTTAATAATGTTTCTCTTTTAACAATTAAATTTTAGTTTTGGGACAATTATGAGATTATCAAAAGAAAAATATTTTCCTTCGTTTAAGCCCTAAAAAGTGGAGAATAAACACTTTATTCTAATAATTTATTCCATTCTTTATTCTTCAATCTCATTATTATAAATTACATGTTTCTTTTTCCTTAAGGTACAGTTTTTTTTTTGTGAAATAATTTTCTTTTTATTTAGTGCAGAAAATATGTAGCAATTTACTACACGTGTATAATATTTCTTGTTAAGTTGCAACGCGTGCCTTCCTTTTTTAACATAGTTGGGGTTTTAAATCAGATGATTTGACGTCGATTTTCTTTCGAACACTGAATATATAGAATTTTAAGAAAATCGTATAATATTTGTAAAATTTTGTCCCAAATAATATTATTTACTATTATATAAGTCTACCAACTTTTCATATATATATATATATATATATATTTTATGATAATTAAAATATATTATTTTATAGTGATATTTTTATTAAATTTGATATACTCATATACTTTCATTATAATTAAGTATTCTTTTAATTTATAAATAAAGTTAACTTTTATTTTTGACACATAATTACATAAATATATATTAATTTTAGTATCAGAAAATCTTTATAAGTAGATATTTATTTTACTTTATCAAATTGTTCGGTCTTACTCTCTTAAATTGAAATTAGTTATATTATTTTTACTTTTCACTAATAACATTTGACCGTAAAACTTCTTCCGAACCACTCTTTTATATAATTCGCACTCGCAACCAATTGAGTTTAGAAGTACAAGACATAAACGTCTTTACTATCAATGCTAACCTCAAAGCAGGAGCTACAATAATAAACTCATAACATCTTACAGAAAAAAAATTGAATGGCCATAGAATTGGATTCGAGATCCTAAAAAATATATTAACGAATGTATTTTAAATCTAATTCAAATCTATAAAATCGATTTATGAGATAAGATTTACACATAACTAATGTATTTTAAATTGATACCTAATATATTTTAAATTGATTTTATTTTTAGGTGATGTAGGATTTTCAACACATCTCCTTATATCTAATATACTCTAAATTGACTTTATCTTTAGGCGATATGGTATCTTCAACACATTCCCTTACATCAAGGTTGGTTTAACTCGAACACGAGACTAGACAATTATGGGTAGTCCAATAGCAGCTCGATAGCAGGTGGTCCAATAAACAACCTTATTAGAATACACTTTGATATCATATTAGAAGTGAATTTTAAGTCTAACTCAATCCTATAAAATCAATTTATAAGATGAAGTTTACACTCATTTAATATACTCTAAATTGATATTATCTTTAAGCGATAAGATCTTGAACACTAATAACAATCATGAATGCACCCAAAAAGAACACCAAGATAAGATTTGAGCTCTCCAAGAATAGCTCTAGATACTCACACAACCACCAAAGAAAGGAGCTGGTCAAGAACTGTCAGTCTGGGTTGAGTCCCGAGCTCCTCCTAAGTAGCCCAAAGATGGTAGAGAAGCCCCAACTATGGTAAAGGACAATAAAATTGAATCATGTGAACCAACACAATCTTATGCAAAGGAAACAAAATCACATGTCCTGTCTCGACATAGGAAAACATGATTCTATGTTCCTCATTAGAGACTAAGGATGAAGAGTCAAAGCCAACACTTGCACCATGGGGACTTACACATCTTGAGCCCCCTAAACGAATGTTTCATCATCCATTTATTATACCAGTATTATGAAAGAACCTGTCCTCCAAAATTGGCAATCACCAACAATGCAAATGTTGCAAGCCATAATATTTTCTAATTCTCACATACTCCATTAATTTTATAGAATTCTAATTTTATTAACCTTTCCTTCCATCAAATCTTAGCATCATTTTCATGAACAATTCTCACAAAAGTCAAAGATTAGAGATTGCATACTAGTTGATAGAAACATAATCAAAATTACATAAAGAAAACTGTCTAACTTACAAAACTTTAGGTGTCTTCAACTCCTAATCTTTTGAATAATCATAGTTTGTATAGCCTCAATATAATTAATCTACTTTGTATACCACATCTCCATTTATTTTGGAACTATCAATCTATGGGTGTACTTTTTCTTGCCTTTCTTGTACAAGCTAGTTAGTTTTCCTTTTTCTAGGTCCAAACTGATTTGAGTGCTCATGCTTCTGGTTTTTCCTCTATTTTTGTCCAATTTTTTCATATTCCAATGGTCAAAGGCCAAACCAAATTTGTAATGATTGCCTCCTCCAACAAGGCATGGACATTTCTCAATAAATTAAATAGAAATTTGATAAGTAAATTAAATCTATATTTATCAAGCATTTTGGAATTAAGTTGGACGTAACTCATTTAAGATTTTAAATAATGAATTTTATAGCATATGGAGGGAATTAAGGGTGTGTGTTTAGCGGAGTAAAAATAGGAAGGAGATAGAATAAATGTTAGAGTTTAAAGTGAGTTAAAATCTTACATTAAGTAAAAAAATGAGAAAATTGAATATCATATAAGTGAAAAAATACACAAATCTTTAAATTTAAGATTTTGGGTAAAAAATAAAGTCGTATTTTTTTATATAATTGTTATTTATTACTTATTAGTAAAAATTTCCTGATATTACTCATTCTTTATACTTAACAGTGGTATTAGAATCAAATTTGTTCAGCCTATAAAAAATAAGTAAAAAGTAGTAAATTAAAAAGATATTTATATCGAAAGTGTTATAAAATAAATTATTGGTAGTTTTTATAACATAATATACTTATCCCTATGTTTATAGTGTTGGGATGTGAAGGTTAACACAATTTTTTCTCCAGTACCTTTTTACAGTGTTAAACATTAGACAAATATTCTGCTTCATGGTTCTCTTTTATAAAAACTCATTTTTCTTCTCTTTATTTCCAATTCTTACTTTTTTTTATTGGTATTGACTTAACAAGTACTTATATAATATGAAAATAATTAAATATTTAAGATTTAAGTATTATAACAAGTGAAAGAATTAGATCATGTAGCCTTGGCCTACTACAATTCTATATTGTTAATATTTATCATGACTTTCTTTAGTAATCTAATATTCTCCACTAAACCTTACTATAATCTTGGATAGTATACAATTTGGATAGTAAAAAGGGAAAAATACTTAGGCGAAATCCAATGACAACACTAAGCATAGCTATTCTATTTGTAGCAGTAGAAAGTGGCATATAAACATCAGCAAAGAGAAAAAAACGATAATCCTAAAATAAGAACCTTTTACAATTTAACTAGTCACATTAAAGAGATCAATAAATGAATACAAATTATTAGATGAAGCCAGAAAATGTTTAAATACAAAAGTTAAATACGAAAAATATACTACCATGAATTGACAACTTCTCCATATATGCTTAAAATCATAAATTAATGGCAAGGATTAATAGATGCTTAAAAGAAGAGTTTTAGGAGTTGATGGTTGAATAGAGTTGCATTGAATAGGTTAAACCATATGCCTAGAAATTTTGCATCGAAAGTAAAATGTTTCTTTTAACAATGTTAGTCTTAGTTTTGCACGTAGTTAGATCCTTTTAAGTGGTTTATAGAATGTTATTCTTGTATTACTACAAAAATAAATTTAATTATTCATAAAATATTTTTTATAGATTTTTTTTATGAAAAAAAAAATAATTACCTATTAAATATTTTCTACAAATTTATTTTTATAAAAAATTTTCGTAAATTTATTTGTAAAATTTTTTTTATAAATTTGTTTATGAAAAAAATTTTCTTGTTTGTGAAAAATTTTCCATAAATTTGTTTGTGAGAAATTTTTCATGAACTTTTTTGGGAAATTTCTTACTAGCCTTTTATCTATAAATAAAATCATGAGAAATTTTTCACAAACAAATTCATGAGAAATTTTTCCATAAACAAATTTATAAAAAAAATTTCATAAATAAATTTATAAAATTTTTTTATAAAAATAAATGTGTAAAAAATATTTAATGGGTAATTAATTTTTTTTCAAAAAAAAAATTTCGTAGAAAATATTTTATGAATAATTGAACTTATTATTGTATATCATTTTATTGCACTTTTTTTAATATTAGAAAAATAGTTGGAATTATTTATTTTAATGTGGAAATATGATATTTTGCTTACAATTTTAACTAATTTTTTTAACTGCATACTTTGTGCAGTCTTTTGAAGTTTATTTCTGCCATTTTCCCAACCTGACATGACTTCCATCTTCTTTCAAGTAAGCCTAATACATACATACTAATATGTATTTTATTCTAATGCAGACTTTTTTACATATATAATATGGTTTAAATAAAAAAATATTGGATTGAACCCTCTTAAATTTGATTACCTAACTATACATATTTACTGTATCAATGCATATTTATGTAGTTTTTTTTTTAATATATAAGAAAATAAAAATAAAAAAACTAAAATTACAGTAAAATATTTATTAAAAAATAATAAATTTAATTTTAGGATTTAAATAATATTTGTGTATAAAAATAATAAAATTAATATATTATTTATATATATATATTAAAATATATTAAAAATAATTATTAATAATATTAAATAATGTTTTTTATTATATATATTAATATAGAATTTAAAAATTACTATTAATAAAAATTAAATAATATAAATAAATATTAAATATAAAAATTAAATATCAAATTTTTAAATAATTATTATTAATATAAAATAGATTATTTTATAAAAATATTATTTTAAAAAAAAATTAAGTATATAATTTCTCATCTTATTTACAATTTGAACTTTTGATTGTGTATAGATAAATTAAGTTTCCAGGAAAATCAATTTTAACATGTATAATGTTCTTATTAGAATTTATTGATAAATTAATTGAAAATAAAATATATATTTTTTCTATAAATTAATTAAAAATAAAATATTTTATTAATAATGTTTTTTTTTATATTTTTTATAATAATATTAAATATATTTTGTTAGTCAATATAAATAAAACATAAAATAAAAAATATTAATAGTTGAAGGGAACTCTCCGAACAAAAAATGGATTATAGGAGTGTGTGATTTGAACTATTTATTTGGTCGTGCAGATATATGACTTTATTTTATCTACGACATTAGAATAATTAAATGTGTCTTTTTTCCAACCACAAGGTTCTTATAGAGAGGGTAGGCTGATTTTACTTGAAGTAAATCTTTTCTAATGATCAGACTCAATTTAGTTATGACAACATTCATTTCCTATCATTGATTCAATTTCTGATACTTTAATAAATTAAAACTTTTTTAATAATAATAATAATAATAATATTATTATTATATATATATATATATTTATAATATTATTACTTTTTATATAAAATTTTCAATTTATAATATCAGTAATTATTTTTATAATAATAAAAATGATATAAATAAATATAAATTAAAATTATTGAAGAAATATTTAAAAATTTAATAATAAAAAATGTAATTAAATAATCCAAATTCATTGAAATAATTACAAACATAAAAGAAATAAAATATATATTAAAAAATACATTAAAATAAAATAATTAATTAATTAATTAATTTAAAATAAATAACTAAATTAATAACTAAATTAGTTTAGAATATCTATAATTATTTTTTTTTTATAATCAATATAAATACTATATTTAAAATCATAATTTTATTCCTCAAACGTTAGGACACATAAGTTTTTAGTTTCTATAAATAATTCAATTTTTTAATAAGTTTGGTTAGGATAAATACTTTAATCAAGTTCAAATGTTTTTTTTATAGTTTCTCTAGATATATGAAAATACACATTGTACGCGAGGATCAATATAAAATCACATTCATCTGTCCTTTTGACACTTTTGCCTATATAAAGATGTCTTTTAGCCTATGCAATGCATCTACATCATTTTAAAGGTGTATGATAAGTATATTTTCTAATTTAATTAAGGATTACATGGAGGTGTGTACGGATAATTTCACTATTTATGGTTCATCATTTTATTCATGTTTGCATAATTTAACTAGAGTTTTAAACATACGCATAGAACGTAACCTTCTGCTTAATTATAAAAATGTCATTTTATGGTAAATGAAGGGATAATTCTAGAACATCTTATTTTTAAGAGAGGTATACAAGTTGACAAAGTAAAGATAAATATTATATCTTATCTAACTTACCTTGCTTTTTTGCATAAGGTTCATTCTTTCCTTGGACATGCAAGTTTCTATAAGAGATTCATTAAAAATTTTAGCAAGATTTCTTTGTCATTGTCCAAGATATTGCAGAAGGATGAACCATTTGTGTTTAATATTTTATATAGAGAATAATTTAAATAATTAAAAAAGAAACTCACCACTACTCCAATTATGCAATCACCTAATAAGGAGTTTTCTTTTGAGTTGATCAATGATGCTTCTTATTATACATTAGGTGTTGTTCTTTCACAAAGGGTAGGTAAGCTCCCTCATGTCATTGCATATGATTCCAAAATCCTTGATGCAACACAAGTAAATTATACAACTACTAAAAAGGAGTTCCTAGCAATTTTTTTTGTATTGGATAAGTTTAGATCTTATTTTCTTAGCTCCAAAATAACTATCTTTAAGACCATGCAACTTTAAAATTCTTGTTAAAGAAGCATGATGCCAAACCAAGATTGATCAATTAGTTGCTTCTTCTATAAGAAGTTGAATTAGAAATATTTACCTTATATATAGCCAACAAGCAATAAATTAAGGGATAGTATTATATTTTTGAATTGAAGGTATTTTTCTAATATAGAAGGCAAGAACGAGATTGTCCTAAAAAATCATTAAAGAAAGAGTGGATAGACTGATTAATTGAACAACTTAGTAAGAAATTACAGCGCTTGTGTTAAGGTTACTGTGGACCTCTCCTCGTTGGTCAAGCTAAAAATCAACAAGGAGGCCAATTTGACTAGTTCACTCAATCAAGTGGTTGATCACCTGAATAGGATTCAATGGACACTTAATCTTATGCCTATTCAAGATAGCTTTCTTGATGAGTGTTTATTATTTATAAACTCTACTGCTTCTACACCTTGGTTTATAAATATTGTAAATTATTTAGTTGTAGCAGTTGCACCTCCTAATACTTCTAATTCCCAAATAAATAAGTTGAAAAGTGGTTGTAAACTTCATGTTTGAAATGATCCATATTTTTGAAAATTTTGTAGTGACCAAATTATTTGTAGGTGTGTTTTTGATGAAGAGATTCCAAGGATACTTTCATTTTATCAAGATACACCAGTAGGAGGACATCTTGGTCCACAAAGGACAACAAGGAGAGTGTTGGAAAGTGGACTCTATTGGCTATCCATAGTTAAAGATGCATATACACATGCCACAAGCTGTGAGAATTGTTAAAAAGTTGGAAATTTCATCACTAGAAGAAATGAGATGCAACAACAACTACTGGTTATTTGTGAAATATTTTATGTTTAGGGCATTAGCTTCATATGGCCATTTCTTATTCAGTTAGCTATTCTTACAATATTTTGGCTATAGATTATGTATCTATATGGGTGGAGGCAAAGGCAACCAAAACAAATGATTCAAAGGTAGTTTCAAATTTTATTAAAACTAATATTTTTTGTAGGTTTGGTGTGCCTAAAGCCATAATTAGTGACCAAGGGAGTTACTTTTGCAATAGAACCATAGCTGCTTTGTTCCAAAAGTATGGAGTGACTCATAAAACATCTATTCCATATCAACCCCAAAACTAATGGGCAAGCTGAAGTATTTAATAGGGAAGTTAAAAATTTATTACAAAAGCTAGTGGATCCAAATAGGAAAGATTGGAGTAAGTTATTATATGATGCACTATGGGCACAAAGAACAACTTACAAAACACCACTTGGATATCTCCATTTTGGGTAGTGTTTGGTAAGTCATGTCATTTATCAATAGAGATTGAACAAAAAGCATATTGGGCTTTGAAGAGATGTAATTTAGCATTAGATGAGACTAGAAAAGAAATAAAACTCCAGTTGCAAGAATTTGATGAAATACATTTCCAAGCTTATGAAAACTCCAAGTTTTACAAAGAAAAAGTTAGGAAATTTCATAATACAAACATATGCAAAAAGGAGTTTTCAATAGGCTAAAAAGTTTTATTATTTAACTCCCGCCTCATATTAATTGTTGGTAAATTGAGGTCCAGATGGAATAGACCTTTTATTGTTACTAATGTATTTATTTATGATGTAGTTGAAATTCAAGATCCTTCTTCCAACAAAATCATTCAAGGTCAATGGCCAAAAAATTTGAAGTTGTTTATGTTTTCTGCATATTGCATATTTGTATTTGTGTTTCTATTGAATTTGTGTCAATTATGTTTTGTACCAATTTGTTCCAATGATAACATCATAGCTTTTATAAGTTTTCCTTGAACTGAGTAGAAAATTTGAAAAACATCTTTCTAATTTATTCAATCAAATATTGATAAGAGTGTCTATATTTAAATACCATAATTTTTTTTTTATAAGAATTGGAGAAGGATTAGGTTTTTTTTAGGACTTAACTTGGGTGAGGCTTGAGCCTTATTTTCTTTTTTATGTGATTCACTCACAATTATAAATATTTCAAAACTTGATTTAACTCTTTTATTTGCTAAATTGAATACACGTATTTTTTTGAAATGATTCAGGCCTTCTTTTAATGAAGTTACTAGATCATATAGTCTTACCTTGCATTTATTCCACTTGATACCCCTTTTGAGTCTTATTTGACTTGTTCTTAATTAATTTCCAACTATTACAATTCTAGAACCAAAATGAAAATCAAAACCTAGAAGAAGAGAAAAGCTGTGAAATTATTTTAGAAATAAGTAAATAATAAGTGTAGGGAAATTATTCTAAAAATATTATTGAATTAAATGGAAAACTAATGCATAATCAAAGCGGAATGAAATAGTGACTCAAGTAAATCCAATAGTAAAAAAAATGTGAAGAAAATAGAAGAAAAAGAAAGAATGAAATAACAAAGAAATTCAAAAAGAAGAAAACAAATTGAGTGGTTTCTTGATTAATGCAGAACTTGTTTCCTGATTCTCCTTACAAGAAGTTGATGATGATGAGCTTCCAAATGAGTCATGCAATAATAAAGAGAAGAACATATTGGCTTCCACTACTTCTTTGAAATTAATTGATGTGTTTCATGAGCAAATTAAAAATCCTTATGAATTGTTTGTTGCTTTTGATATGCATATTATTATCTTAGGTGGTGATGCCAAGTTCTTGAATGTTAAGATGCATACATACCCTCTAGACTTGAATATTAATGATCATCTTTTGTCTATGTGTGTGAATGATAAGAAAGTTGATAAGGAGATTGAATATAATATTGAAAGATCTTTACATTTGATTTATGGACGGAAAAAGGAAGAAAATAATAAATATCTAGATTTGATTAAAGTACTTGAAATATTTGTGTTTAGTTCTGTGATTTTGTTAATGTTTGATGTATTTTGCAAGTTGGTCTTTGACCCTGAAGGTAGTGATCCAACACACCTTGAAAATAAGAGATTGGATTCTTATGGGAACCATATCTCAATTCTAATAGTTTTTTCTTGTACTTGTTCTTTTAAATGTTTTAAACTTGATTTCTTTTACACTTATATTGCTATGTTTGTGTGTAGGTAACAACGAGCTAAAATTCAACGTCGAATTTTCAACAAGAAGGGGAGTATTATGAATGCATGGATAGGACTGAGAAGAAAACTTGAGACTAGAATAAAAATTTTGTAATTTTTGGTATTTTCTTTTATGGGCCTTTATTGGACCTTGTGAGTTTTATGCCTTTCTTATTTGTAATTGGAGAATTTTTTAGGATTTACTAAATGGGCCTAATTCGCAAATGAGCCTAGTGGGGAAATATTATAAATACCCCCACCTTAACCATATGTACTCAAAATTCAGATTTTCATGATAAAGCTTTACTTTTTGGTAAGGTGAATTCTCTCTTGGTTCCTAAGTGAAACTTTTGATTCTTATATTTGAATTTTAGAATTCAGAGTGGCGAATCCGCACTGGACTTATCAATCAGTGATGATTGTGGCGTCTTCTCCATTTCTTATCTCTTTCTGCATTTTTTATTTTCAATTTTTTTGTTCTATTTATCTTTGATCCAATCAAGCCTGTATCAATTTATGTATTTACTCACAAAACATTCATTGAAATAAACATGTTGTAACATTTTTCTTTTGACCGAGAGTGCAAAAAGGTTAAGTGTGGCGGTATTTGATGACTCATAATTATAGTCTTATTATATCTCCTTAGTACTTTTTTTTTCTTATTTCTCACATTTAGCACATTTCTGTATTTTCCATAATAAATAAGCATAGTTGCAAATACATTATGTTTTTTATATTTTTATTATATTTTTGTCTTTTCTTCACACTAATCTTTGCCTATTATAGGATTTATGCTTTTTTATAGTTGCCTGATTTAACTGATTCTTTTTTCCATTGGATTTTACACTTCTAAAAATTCAATTCGAACACTTGAATCACTATTTTCAAAACTCAGAATAAATTTCAATAAATCAAAGAAGTCAAATTATAATTTACTATAATAAGTTATAAGACTAGTTTTGAAACTATTGTAATTCTAGGCCTATTGTATAATGAACAAGGCCCATTAATTTTGAATAGATAAGACCCTTATAAATACTCAAAGGGCAGAAGGAACTGGTACATTTGAATTCATTTTTCTTTCATATAGTTTTAAGTCAATTACATTTCTTTTAGTGAAGTTTTATGCTTGATGACTCATATTTTATACTTATATTTATAGTCTTATTGTATTTCCTAAGTGCTTTTTACTTTTTTATTTCTTATGTTTATCAAATTTCTATATTTTTAATAATAAATAGGTATAGTTATAAAAATATTCTATTTTTTGTATTTTTGCTGTATTTTGTGTTTTCTTTACTCTCTGACCTTTGCTCATTGTTTGATTTATATCTTTTTATGTAGTGGTCTGATTAAGCTCATTCTTTTTGCATTGAATTCTATACTTCTAGGGATTCACTTTGAGCAATTTAATCATCACATTTGGAGCTCTAAGCTATTTTCAATAAATTTTAGAAGTTTATGCTGAAATATAGTGTTATTCTTTGCGAATTGACTTTAGTAATTGGGATTGAGTGGGCCTATTTCGGCCAAAACATGGCCCATTCATTCCTTCTAAGTAGAACTATTATACAGGCATCAAAACATTTAAATTGGAAGAGTTGGATTCGTATCATAAGTCTTTTATTTTTACCTTTTCCGCAAGCTTTTCTTTCATTTGGTTTTTCATTTATATTTCCAAAATCTTATTTTCTTTTGGTTTTTCCATTTCTACAACATTTAGTCAATTTCTTTAACAATTCTTGTAATTTCTTTCAATCAAATGGAGGAATTCTTGGATCACAAGACAATAAGTAGTGGCTATGAGTCGATTGATACTCTAAGTTTGTTTCCTAATCTTGATTCTTCAATGATTACTTTTCATGATTGAGAAATATATGAAAATATGTAATTTGATTGAATTTCATATCAAACATTAAGAGAATTAACTGGTTGGTTTAATTTTTTGTATTTAAGATTGAAGCAAATTCAGAACAATAGTTTGTTATTTGTAAGCTTTTGTTTCATGGATCCAAAGCCCTTTCAATTCTGAATTTCGTTTTGCTTACTTTTTTTTTTTTGCAATTTGTTTGATAATTATTTCAATTCTTTCATTAATTTAGTTGTTAGTTAATTCAGTTTTAGTTTTCTTTTAATTCAGTTGTGTAAATTGTTTGGTTTTTTTTTTTCGTTCTATGTTTTCAATTATTGTATTCAATATTCATTTACATGTTTAGTTTCTATTTGTGAATTTTCTATCCTAAAAAACCCCTGATTTTAACTTGTTAAAGGGAGAAGCATGTAACAATGGACATGTATGGTGTGTGTGTCCTTAGATTGATACCTAGGTTAACCTCTCTACTGCATTAGCGAGGAAATTTAGTGATTTTGTTATCACCTTGCGACTAGGTGATTCAACAAAGTTATTTCTTTCTCTTATCATGCAAAACTTACTTTGTTGTCTATTTTTTTCTATTTTAATTTATTTTTCAGTTTTTGATTCCTTTAATTCCATGAACGTATGTGCATTGATTTGATTTGTAAGATGGGTTATTCGTGTTGAATTCTTTCTTTTCTTGCAACCATTTCTTTGTTATTCTAGGTTAAGAATTAGAAAGATCAAGTGTTGGAAGGTTGGGTTAAATTCTTTCAACACTATTTTAAAAGAGTTCGATGGATTAATTGGATTCTTGTTGCAAGATTAGTAAGGATTAATATATCATTTCAAGTCCTTATTTCTACATTCAATTGCTTTTAATTTTCCTTTTTTCTTGATCTTTGGTTCAATATAATTTTCAATTTGAGTTCTTCCGAGATACATATCAATTCTTCTTTCTTAGGATACAAGTTTCTTTGGGTTATTGAATATGAATCTTGACGATTTCTTTGATTTTAGTTTTTCTTTTCTTTTCATGCCAATTTTATTAGTTAATTCTGGTACATCATTGCTTAATTTAATACATTGATTTTCTAGGTAGTAGAATTTGTTTTTGCATCATATAAATCAATTTCTTTTATTTTCATTTTGTAGTTTTTTATTTTCTTTCTTCTTTTCTTGAATCGATTTTTCTAGAACATAAACTCTCCTCCTTAATTTGTAAAAGGATAACCACTTGACAATTAAATACTATTAATATTGTGCTCCTTGGATTGACACCTAAGTTGTTCCTATACTATATTAGGTGGGGTAAAACTTGGATTCTTTTGTTCTTACCTAGTGACAAGGTGAGTTACCACTGATACCCCATCAAACACTTCTACTCTTTCCTTCCAAAAAAGTCTTAAGTCATTTATCAAGGGACTTAGATAAACATCTGTGTTACTTCTCGACTATCTTGGACCCACAATAAACATAGATAACATAACATATTTGTACTTCATGCATAATCATTAAGGAAGGTTGTTAACTATGGTTATTACTTAAGTTACCAAAATAGTTCATTCCATTTATAGTTGATCCAAGTCTAAGGTTTTGTGCATCACTCTAGAAACTTGGAAATAGACCATCAATTTTCTTTCATTGAGGAGAATCAACTGGATGACAAAGTTGTCTATCACATTGTTTTGCATTTGAATTCCATATAAGAATTTTTGCATCTTGTTCACTAGCAAACAATCACTTAAACTTTGGAATTATTGGAAGAAACCATATAACCTTTGTAAGAGGACCCTTTCTATCATTCTCTTTACTAGTATCATCCTTATCTTTCAATTTTTAATGTGATACATCATATCTTGGACACTTGTGTGGCAATTCAAACTCTTTTTGTATAATATAAATCATTAAGGCAAGTATGTGTATCTTTTATATTCTAAACCCATCGAATAAAGTATCTTCTTTACTTCATATATATAGTAATTTAGTGAAACTTTTATCACTCCACCCATATTTTTCTTTCAAATTGATCAATCTTAGTATAGATGACAACCACATGAATCTTTTACACTCGAGATACAAAAGCATTTTTGAATCGGTCTTCAATCTATCATAAACTAGTGCATATACTCGAAGAAAGCTTTCTTGACCCACATCATGAAACATGTCCTCTATTCAATCTTCCACACTAACATCTTGCTCCTCAGTTTATGATACTTGTGGAATATGAAACATTTCATAGTAGCCATGTCCATATCGTATAATTCTTTAAGAACCCATCACATATAACATGGTCTTGTATTATGTTAATGGTTTCTACTTGACCATTAACACAATTAATGTAAGAGCAATAAAATTGCCATGAATAATGAATCCATTTCATTAGGAAAACTATTGAAATTTCTTAACTCCATTGCAATACTTTTTAGACACAACTAATATTTTTGCAGTTTTGATCCATTTTTTTAAAAAATTGATAGAATTTTTTCTACTTTTTGTACAAATCAAATTTAAAAATAGAATCAAACTTGTCAAACAATTACACTTTCATAATATATATAACCAAAATAAGCCTCATATGGATAAAGTTGTGTTAATTATTAGTAAAGCATATAAACTTGATCATAATAATAATGCTTATGGGTCTTATCTATAATGTTATCAATCACTTATTATCCAAAAAATTTCAAATAATGACAAATCAAACCGTTTATAATTGATATATAATTTTAATAAAAATATCAAAATAAAGTTAATTTTAAATTATTTGAATATTGTTGGAGATAAATCTGAGATAAAATAGTTGTTTTTTCTTCTACTTTTACTTTTTAAAAAAATTTACCTAAATACCTTAAAAATCATACTAAATTATTTTTTATTAAAAAATACCTTTTTTTTTCGTAAAGTAAATTAAACAAGCGTGCCCATTAACAATATGAATAGGACATTAAAAACTTTTCTCATACCATTGGATGTCTCCCATTCTATCACTTTTATTTCATTAAATAAATAGATAAATAGTCAATGGTGAAAAACCTTTAGTTAAATAATGTTTAAACTTTTCTTTTAAATTATTCCAAATAAAATTACTTCTTCATATTTAAAACTCCATTAAAAAAGCACATTAATTTTAAAAGAAATTAAATTGAATTATTTGTACTAATGTAGAACTTTATTTTTCTTTAACGTAAATCATATAACTGTTATTAGTACACAATGATGGTGACTTAATTGGTAATACACGTTTAGTTTTTATCAGAGACTTGAGTTCAATTTTCGTATAGTAGAAGGATGAGGAGCATTAAATAGGATTAAGTCTGAAATCAAATATTAGTCTCAATGGCAAAAAAAATGTAAAACTCATGGAATTTGAGGTTCCACTATATGAAATCGAAAAACTAATTTAGGTGATCCTAGAAAAATATATAATTATTATATAAAATGATTTTATATATAAAATATATAAAATACTTATAGTATTGATGAAGTATGCTATTCAAATCTTCTTATCAAATATTTTTGTATTCAACAAACTTGTGTTCATTAAATATTATAATTATTATAAATTTACATAGATATATAATTAATAAATATTAAAATTAAATATAATCATATAAAAAATAATTATTTTTCTTACTTGATCTTAATAGTCCAATTCATAGCTCTCAATTTCTCTATTATACGACAACTAAAAAAATAATGTAACCAAATCATGTTTATTGGAAAAATATTAGTCAACAAAATTAATAACTATTTCACATTTATAACATAATAATAAAAGCAAATTCAAGTAACAATTTAAACTCTAATTTTTATGCACAGGATAATGCTATTAATGTATAAATTTAATTTATATATATATATATATATATATATATATACTTTCGTATATAATTTTATTTTTTTACATCTTATTTAATGATTTTAATTAAATTAAAAACCACATTGAAAATCATTCGTTAAGGATAAAGGAAGCATAAAACCTTTTTAAAGTGTTGGTGAATCTTAAGCTCAAGAAATTCAAATTACTCATTATTATTTATTTTAAAAGAAGTATACTTTTTAAAAGAGATTAATCTTTTGCTTTGTAAGTGTATAAATTTGTATAGTGTGAATTAAAATTAAAAATTAAAAATTACGCTGAATTAATTTTTAAGGTAAATTGTTATTATAAAAGTTAACAAATTCACTTTGCCATGATATTGTAAATCTATTTAATGCATAATTATATAAATTATTTTCTCCCTTTAGACCCTATGCTTAAAAGAGGTTAGTATTTTAACCTGTTATATATATATATATATATATATTTTTAAACATTATAATTCTTTATCAAAAAGTTAATAATTAACATATTATTAAAATAAAATTTTAAACTTAATTCAATTTTATAAAATTAATTTAACGTGATAAAAATTGTATTTATTTTATATATTAACTCTAATTTGAAATTAGAAAATTATTAGTAATCCAAAGTCTAACCATTATAATAATAATAATAGATTCTAATATTATATTATTATTTATTTCATATAATTATTTGAATAAAATAAAGTTTATATTTATTTTATATCTATTAATTTATTATTTTTAATCTATATAAAATATTTATGTTTTACTTTTAAAAAGGAAGGATTAATCTTTTAACATATGAAAGACTTGAAATTTGAAGTCTTTATCACATGTTTGAGAGACAGGGCCATTTATCAACCATGTTATATTGTATTGGTTGTTAAACTTACCGATAAGATAAGTATTTTAAAATTAAATTAATAAAGATTTTTTTTACCAGATCAGAATAAAGAATAATTAAACACAATGGCCAAAATTTTTTATTTTTTAAATTCAAGCTATTATATATGAAGCTGAAGAGATGGTTGCTATATAAAAGGATGCCATTGCTGCACCCGATGAAAGCTCTGTCACTCTCTTTCCCTATTTTCCGTGGAACCCTTTTTTCCTTTGTTGCTTTTTTCATTCTGCTAAAACAAGCATATTTTCTTAAACCTTTCCATCTTTGCAAAAGGGAAAAGGGTTGCTACCATTTACGGTTTCATTCGGCTATTTGTAGTAGTAACCTTATGCTATGAAAACAAGCAAAACCATTATCATGAAAGGGTTCTTGAAACTTTAACACCTGAAAGAACCTTCATCTAAGCAATTCTTCAACCTAAACACAAAAACACGTGTTCCCCAAAACATCACCTTCTCTCTATTTTCCTCTCTCATGCAAGACCTTTTAGATGCTCCCTTGTGTTGAGGATTGAGCCTCACCCGTTAATGTTTCCACGCTTTTTGTTTCATTCGTTCATTTTCAGCCACCCCCAGATTCTCAATCTACAACCTTGATTTTGGTTCTCCCCTGTTTCCCTTTCTGTACTTCAACTGCTTTTTGTCTTTTGCTAGAACCTATGTCTTCTGTGCCAGCACGAACAGGGCGACAAAGACAGCGTTATGAAGACAATTTGCGCCTGGTCTCTGGGTAAGTTTTCCATTTCAAGACCATGGCTTCTTAACCTTTCTTAGATTTCATCTCAAAATTAATTATCATTACTTGAAGGTGCCTAACATGTATTTAAAACTTACCCTTTGATTACTAACACTTGTGTATGGAGAAAAATCGTGTTGAGTGCTTCAGATCCTTGAAGGATATTATTAGTCTTGTTTGCAACCATATGCATATCCAAGAAAAATATGGTTCCAATCTGCATCTGTGTCTTTGGTGGTTAAAATCTATCTTGTTTGTGATTTACCTTTTCCTCCCTTTCTTCTCTGCTCTTGTCTTGTAAATAGAAAACTAATAAAGTCATATTCAGTAGTTCAAATCTAAATGATTTTTTTGCTTATGGAATAGAAGAGGGACCTCTTAAAACTGTTGATACATAATTGTCTTCTCTGTTTGATGTTAAACTATTTTATTATTTTCATGCGGATGTGTCCATTACAATCATATATCAAAATAGTGGGCCATGACATTGACTTAACGTCTATATAATAAAATGCTTCAAATTGCGTGATGTATTTTGGCTTTTATCTGAATATAATAACAAGACAATCTTGAGCGTTATCAGTAATGACACTGGCGCATGCAGAGTAGTTAACTGGGGAAGTATTGTTGATAATAAAATTAATAAAACGTTGCCTTCGCCAATTTCCATGCAAGTCATGGGAAACATGTTTGTGGTTGAAGCTAGGATTCAGCTGCTATTAGCAGTTGCAGGGAAATTTCGGATCTGTTCCTTTTTATCAGGCTCGAATCATTGATCCTCATTTCAAGCAATCAATATATCCAAGTGGCCATAAAGTAAACCCAAAAATGGATTAAACTAGGGAAAGCCACTCTCCAAATTTTTAAATCTTTTGGTTGCACACACACAAAAAAAAAACAACGAATCAGTGGGATTTGGTAAAAGAAATAATTTAAAGTTTCACTTGGACATTTCAACATTTTACTTTTACTTTTCTTTTTATCCTAACATATCTCATGAATTCTAAAAACTTGGCATTGCAAAAATAAAAAGCATGAAACCAGACCACTACACTTTTTCTTACAGCATGATAAACATTTTACTTTTACTGTTCTGTTCCTTAATTTCTTTACTGAATTGAGAACCATGTCTTGACACCATAATTATATATGCCCCAGAAGAAGAAACTGTTAGGTCGCGTGTATGGTATATGATATATTTTCAAAAACAAAGATCAACTGTTCATACTATAGGCATCTACCCAATTTTTTTTTTACTAATAGTGATTTGTCAAGAACAATAAGAAGCTAGAAGAGGCCACCAACCTGTGTTAATCTCAATTTTGGAGTTCTGAATGTTGGTAATATCGAACTGAGATAAATATTCGGAGCTCATTTTGAACAGTAACAGGCGTTGCTACAGATATAGATTTTGTATTGAGACTACTGAACCCCCTTTCAAGCTATATACTATTGCTAGTAGAGTTTTAAAGACTAGCATCTGATGAGAATTACTAGTTGCAACAGAATCTTATCATCCATGTGATTTTAATTAATTTTTCTTATGCATTTCAATAGATGTATTCCCTATAGATGGAGAAAGGTCAACACAGATCTAATGGGAGAAACTGAGGAGATAATAGAAGTACTAATGATTTCTTCACCAAAACGTGATGACCTTGTATTCCCAAAGGTACTTCATATTGTCTGCACTAATGATTAATGAACTTAACTAACACAAAACCCTTTATTGAAAAGGTTCAATTTTTTCTCTTTCAAGGGTGGATGGGAGGATGATGAGACTGTTACAGAAGCTGCTTGCCGCGAAGCTTTAGAGGAAGCAGGAGTTAAAGGAATACTAAGAGTAAGTTCAAATTTTCCCTATTGGTTGTTGAAGTATTGGTTACAATCCATCTCCATCATGGAATGTTTAAACATACCAATTAGAGTGACATAAAAAAATCAGAATCGATAGTATTCAATAATCTGTGCATGATTATCCAAACATTTTGGCTATGCCATACATATCTCATCGCTTTCAGCTTCTATTTTCCAAGTTTTCTGTATGTACAAGAAAACTTAACAATCTAAGGAATATATGAGATATCCCACCTAACTCCTGCTCTTTGGATGCGGTGAAACCTTTTCTAAGCTTAAAAAATAATGCGAAGGTGTCAAAGTGCACATATTCTCAAAACAAACCTTCATTGGCTGCTAACTTCTTTGTATATAGAAACTATTCACATACTGTAATTCCATGTATATGTACAACTCATTGATTCAACCTGATAAAAAAAAAGATGTAGTTGTTAGAAATCACATATTGAGCAGAGATAAAGACCAAATTAATATATATAAAATAGGTACAAACCTTATCTTATTGAACTGATTTTATGAGGATGAATTAGTTTTAAAGTCCACTTAACTTATCCTAGATATGAGGGGAATGTGTTAGAGATCTTATATTAACTAGAGATAAAATCAAATTAATATATATAAAGTAAGTAAAAATTTCACCTCATTAAATTAGTTTTATGAGGATGAGTTAGACTTAAAATTCACTTATATTAATATAGTTGGAGTAAATTTACATGAAGTTTCATTCTAGTCACCTAGTTAAGCCCCACACGTGTAATAGAATCATTTAAGTCCCCATCTAAATCACTCTTCTTGCAGTTTAAAAAAGGTAGGATAATGATTCTACTTCTACTGTTCTACATAAACATCACAACTCATGTATGAAACCTGCCTCCTTATCATGAAAGACTAACTACAGACATAACTAATTGAAAATCAAGTTAATGGTTCATTACCTGTACTTATATTTTCTTCTGGTTACTGAAAAATAACTGATTGAAGTAATGATTCTTCCATGCAACAATTGGGATAATGCTGAGATGATGATCATTCTTGCAATATGGTATTGAGTTTCATGAATCTTCTTTATATATCTAATTGCCTTGAATTCATTTTCAGGAAATTCCATTAGGAATATGGGAGTTCAGAAGCAAAAGCAGTCAAGACTTGTGTATCGTGGAAGGAGGCTGCCGAGGATACATGTTTGCCTTGGAGGTGACTGAAGAACTTGAGACATGGCCAGAACAGAAAAATCGTGCTCGCCAATGGGTAAGTGTCATGAACAAATCCTTAAGAATTACACACCCTTCGGAGAATTGCATAATTCAAGTTTCAAATTGTTAAAAGTGGTAAAATTACTGGACCTACATAAGTATATTGCAATAACTTTGTACTTTTTGACATCACATGACGCATGATAATGCATTAACATTCCAAGAACAACTTAAACTGAGTCAAAGTTCATATTTTGTCTTCCTAGTTAAACATAAAAGAGGCATTAAGACTCAGCAGATATGACTGGATGCGTAATGCACTTGAAGCGTTTTTGAGAGTCATGGCAGAGGACAGAAAACTTGATGAGAAGCAACACCAGAATATAATAGCAGATGTGCCAGAATGCCAAACTATGTCACCTAACTGCTATAAAAGATCCTCCTCCATGAAGCATCATGGCATGCCTCCTACAGCCAATCTTCTGTCACGTGCTACTCAAGAGATAGCCATCCACTTTGGTTATTGACATCATCATGAAACTGTTGTAAACTGTTATGTAGTGGATCAACATTGTGCAGTAACTCCTTCAAACTGTGAAAGAACAAATTGTGAAGTTATGGCTTTGATGCACATGCCATCATCGACCTCATTGTTGTACGTTTTCTGTTCTTTCTGTCCGATGTGATCGTATATGTAAAGTGTGGTGGTGAAAGTCTCAAGTGTATATGGACTTAACAGTTGTTTGATTCACCCCACCGAAACTGAAGGCTTGTATAAAAGCATCATTTGTGAAAACTAGTAGCGTCATAAAGGGCAAAGACTATGCTGCTTATGACAACCTTCAATTCATAACTTCATAACATGTCTCTTTTCAAATAGACCCTTGATTTCATCTCTCAGAGTTGTGGAGAGAATGTGGTACTGTAATTGGTTACGTATTTCAGTGATTGTATTTTCTAAAGGAAATGTTTATCTAATCCATCAAACTCGCAGTAACATACAGTAACATATATAAATATTATATAATTTTAAAATATGATCAAATTAATATATATATATATATATATATAATATATATAAATTTTATTTTATTAAATTAATTTTATAAAATTAAATTAAATTATAAGTTCATTTATAATATTTTAATCGTAATAAAATTAATATTATTTTAATCATAAAATAATAATAGAATAATAATTATATTTTCGAGAGATTATTATAATTATTATTATATTAGATTAATTATATTGGTAGTTAATAATTAATTTATAAGATATCTAAATTATATTCTAAAATATATTATATGTGATTAAATATAGGTATGATAGTGAACAGCAATAAGAATTTTCTAATCATCAAACTTACATAAAAGATAATTAACTTTGTAGACAAAGCTTATTATAGCATA
Source organism: Macrotyloma uniflorum (assembly GCA_016859785.1). NCBI lineage: Eukaryota > Viridiplantae > Streptophyta > Magnoliopsida > Fabales > Fabaceae > Macrotyloma > Macrotyloma uniflorum. Next base: position 510,243 of record BDMB01000050.1, read on the forward strand.
TCCAAAATGAATATATTATTGTATTACAACGTAAGCAAAATAATTTTAGACAATGTGATTGAAAGTTGCCACCAATGTTAGTTGTCCTGTTAAGTGAAAACACTGAAATGATTTTATAGTTGAACTCTGACATGTCGCAAGTCATTTTCTAATCGAACTCTAGACTATTAATAGTATGCGTGGATGCACGTTTAGAGTAAGATTGATTAACATGAAATGTGAAACTAAAATAGTTAGCTTTTGCGTATCTTTTTAGGAACTTGAAGTGAAGATTTGAAATACCTACATTTGGAAATTGTAATCAAACATGCCTTAGTCATAGTTAATACCTTGTCATGAACTATCTATTTCAAAAGCAGATGTTATATGAAAGATCTTACTATTTCAAAAGCATAAGATGTTACATCAAAGATCAAACTCTAGACTCTATATTCTTGGTTTAATGTTTGAAAAGTTCTTTTTTTTTTTCTTTTTTTTAATTCTAAGGCCATCCGCAACTGTGCCAAAAAGGTGAGAGTTCTTGCGCGTAACATCGAGCATGTTACAATCTCCCAATTGGGATCTGTTTTGAGCGGTTCTTAACAAGCACGGGATGCTTAATAAAGCACCCGTGTTTATCGTAATTTCAATGATATTTTGTCATAAATTAACTATTTCGAAAGCAATTTTTAAGATGTTATATAAATTCTATGATAAAAATTATTTCAAAAGTATAAAATGTTATAGAAAAGTTCGAATGAGTAAAGTCTCACTTGTATACTTACAAATATAAATATTTACTAAAATTCGGACAATCTATTAAATAACATTTAGGATAATAAAGAAAAATAAATGTTGAATAGATTAAAAGTTAATAAAAAAATATTTATAAACTATTTATTTTATAATCATTAATAACATTAAATAAAAAATTACTAATATAATTTTTTATATATATAATGACTAGTTTATTTAATAAAAAAAAATTAAATATTAAATTTATTTACATAATTTTTTTATAAATTTTATTTTTAAATATTTTTATAAGATTTATAATAATTTTTTTTATAGAAAATAAGAAAAAAATTATAATAAAATTATATAAAATATTATATATAGATTTAAATAAGAAGTTATAAAATTAAATAAATTTTGAAATAGGTATAAAATTAGAATTAATTTTTTTTAATTTAATATAGTTGATATATTATCTTATAATATGATATAAAATTATATAATGGATTATATGCATATTAAAATTAAATTTCTTTTATTCAAAATACTCAAATATATTATCTCGTAAATAAAAAAAATACTTCATCTACTATCAAGAATATATGTTTTGTATTTGCATTATATTTTCTTTTTAATATGTATCATTAGATCAAGTTTTTCATAAAAAAATTATTGATAGAAAAATCAAAACATATCATAATAATTTTATCTATCAAGATAGTAGAAGATTATCATCAAAATATTATCAAAATATTAAAGTTTTAAGATCTTTTTACAATGGTCATATTTTTTAAAGCCTATAAAAGCTAAGGATGATAAAGGCAGAAAACACAATAATTACAATCATTACTACAAACAAATTATTATAAAGTTTAAAGAAAAAGTCATTAGTATATCCTTCCCCTAGTAAAGTTAGAATCTCAGTCATGAGCATTTTATTATATACTCTCTCTGTGAGAGTTTTCTTATAATCTTTCTTTAAACACTCTTTTCTTTGTAATTAGGAGTGACAATTAAGAATACTCATAGTTCTTAGTCTTAAGAGGAGATTAGGAAGGGATAGTCAAGAGTGAGATAATATATTTGTAATAACCAGGAGTGATATGATGTACTCGTTATAGTCAATATTGATAGTGAAGATAATTTGTTAAGAATAGTGATACCTTTTAAGAGTTTCTTAAAGGAGAATTGGATGTAGTCCAAGAGTTTGGGGTGAAGTAGTATAACTTGAATTCTCTTTATTCTTCTACTTTATTCTTTTTGTATTATATCTCATACTTTAGAATAACCTACTTACTATCCACCCATAAAAAAATGTCTTTACTTTATTTAATTATCCTTTCTAGAGTTAACTTGCTTCTTCAATTGGTAGCAGAGCTAGCTTATTGGATTTAGTTATCTGCATAACAAGAGGAAATATCCTACAAGGTAATGGAGAATGAAGGTCAAGTTATGAACAAACTTCCTCTATTCAAAGGAGTGAAGTTTGCCTATTGAAAATAAAGAATGATTGCATTCTTTGAGTCTTGTCACTTTCAAATGTTGGAAGTGGTGGAAAATAGAAATTGCATTCCATGTGATAGTAAAAAAAATCATCTTCCTAAAGACAAATGGAAAAATGAGCACAAATACAAATACTTGTTAAATTCGAAGGCCATAAATATTCTTATGTGCGCTCTATTTGAAGAATAATACACAAAGGTCCATACATTCAAAGGTACTAAAGAAATATGAGACACATACAAAGGTTCCACCGAGGTAAAACGAAATAAATTTTTTTTTTTGTTAGATAATATGAATTATTTATCATGGAAGAAAATAAAGGTATATAAAGTATGTTTAATTGATTTCAAATTATATTAAATGAATTACATTCTCTAGATAAATATTATGAAAATTTTGATCATATTGACAAAATTTTGAGAAGTTTACCTAGAAAATGGAGATCACAAGTGACCGCACTACAAACTTCAAAAAATTTGGAAAGCTTACACCAAAAGAATTCATTGGAATTCTCAAATTCCATGAGTTGGAACTTCAACAAGATGATCAATTGAAAAGAGAAAGAAATATTTCCTTTATTGCACAATGATAAAAAAAGCTAAATTCTACTAAATCTTTCAAAGTAGAAGAGTCATTAGATGATGAAGAATCAAATGATGAAGATGAGTTATCCTTTATATCCAAAAAAATCCATAGCATGTGAAAAAATAAAGGAGATTCAAAGGAAAGAAAATACAAAAAGATCAATTCAAGAATCATAAAGAGAAGAAAAATGAGAATCAAATTGTATGCCATGAATGCAAGAAACTAGACCACTTTAGGTCAGAATGTCCAGAACAAGTGAAAGATAAACGAAAGAGATATCCCAAAAAGAACATGAAGAAAAGTCTTATGTCAATATGGGAAGACTTAGATTTATCCAAGTCAGAAGAAGAAACACAACTTGGTCTTATGGCAAAAACTACATCTAAAGCATCTTTTAACAATTTAGATAAAGAGGTAAATTTTATTAATATACATTCTATCATATAAGCATATTATGAACTTCTTTCCAACTTATCTCTACTTTTGAAGCATATAGAACATCTAAAAAGAATTTAAAAATTCTAACCAAAGAATTCAATATTTTGAAAAATCAGTCTAATTCTATAGATAGTCTTATGGCTGAAAATCAAGAGTTAAAGCATAATCAAGAAAAATTGTATGAAGAAAACAAGAATCTAAAACAGAATCTTGATAGTCTAAGTACAAATTTTGAAAAAAAAGAAAAGAAAATAAATCATTGCTTTTGAAAATCGAAAGTTTAGAGAAGAGTGTATCTTTAGTATATCATAGTCAATCAATAGGCGACCTATTGACTAAAAATGAGATACTGAGAAAAGTCATATCTCAAAAAGAGATTGAAGATAAAATACTTAATCTTTTGATAAGAACATCAAAGAAACCCCATGAAAACATGAGATAAGGCTATATAGGAAAGAAACCTCATAGTCAAAAGCATACACAATTTAATCATACATCGTCTAGTGGTGAGGCAAAAAGGGAAACATTTAGACATATAAAAACTAACAAGAAAAGACCTAAGTCAATATGGATACCTAAATCAAACATAATATTTGTTGTAGATATACTTTACAACTGAAAAAAAAACACCTATCATAGTACTTGGATAGTGGGTGCTCGTGACACATGATAGGAGAAAGGTCTATGTTCCAAGACCTGAAAAGAAAGAGAGGAGGGATGGTAACATTTGGAGGCAATCAAAAAGGAAAGATTAGTAGATTCAAACGAATAGGTATGCCCCTTTTACCTATTATTGATAATGTTTTACTTGTTAATGGTCTTAAACATAATTGCCTTAACATAAGTCAATTGTGTGATGGTGGATATAATGTTATATTTAACTAAGACCATTGTATGGTAAAAGATTGTGATGATACTATACTATTTTCTACTAATAAACAAGGAAACTTGTATAAGATTGAATTGGATGAGTTATCAACTCAAAAGTTTTCATGCCTTATGACAATCAAAGAAGATCATTGGGTCTGACATAGAAAGTGTGGACATGCAAGTTTGAAATTAATTTCAAATTTCCATAAATACTAATGTCATTCAAAGATAATCTTCTACGTGATGCACGTTTAAAAGGTAAACAAGTCAAAACATATTTCAAAAATATAAATATAGTTTCCACAAAAAGACCTCTTGAGCTATTACACTTAGATCGATTGGTCCAACAAGAATTGTGTCTATAAGTGCAAATAAAAGTACGCTATTATACTAGATGGACATGGGTTAAATTCCTAAATTATGAGTCTTTTGAAGTGTTAAGTAAATTTTGTAAAAGAGTTCAAAACAAAAAAGACATATTTATTGTTGCAATCATAAGTGATCATGGGGTGAATTTGAAAATAAAAATTTTGAACTATTCACCTTCTCGAAAGTTTATCGATTTTACTTTGGAATTGAATCTCCTGACCGCCCTTATCTGGCATGCTTCTTGTTTAATAGTCACCCTATCCTAGAGCTCGTCGAGCATATCTAACTAAACCTTCATCACTTCATTATTTTCTTCTAAGTTTAACAACTTCCTTCTAGGACTTGTTTCTCCAACTTCCATCAAGATCATAACATTCACACCATATGTTAAACTATAAGGTGTTTCAAACGTGGTTGAATGTGATGTACATTTATATGCTCATAGGACTTCAAGTAGTTCTTCAACCCATTTGCCCTTCACTGATCCTGAGTGTTTCTTTAATTCGCTTAGTATGACTTTGTTGGAAGTTTCAACTTGCCCGTTGGTTTGCAGATGTTCGACCAAGCTGGTGACATGTCAAATACCGAGACCTTAATAGAAAGCTTCAAGATTTTTATCAAATTGATGGTCATTATTAGTGACCACAGTGTGGGGATCCAGAATCAACAACAAACTTCTGTACTTGCTGGACAATTATCTTAGCCAACAGTTCTGCCTCAATCCACTTGGTGAAGTAGTCGACGATGACTAGCAAAAACTTACATGTCCTTTGGATGATGGGAAAAGACCGACGATATCCATACCTCACGTTGCAAACTACCAAGGAGATACCACATGATGTAACTTCTCAGGTGTTGAATGTATTAGGACTCCATTGAATTGGTATTCTTTTGTATTTTTTAATATACTCAGCGTAGTCTTCTTAGATGGTAGGCTAATAGAAACCAACTCTCAAAACTTTGGTTTTCATTGTTCTTCCTTTAGTGTATGAGCCACAAATTCCTTTATGTAATTCATCAAGAACATATTGGGCTTGATTAGTGTCGATGCATTGTAGTAGAGGGCCATGAAACTTTGTTTGAATAATTTGTTGTCGATGATGGTGAACCTAGTTGCATTCTTTCAGAAGATATTTGCCTCTTTGGGGTCATCTGGGCATTCATCTTTTGTGAGGTACGAGTAGTATAGCATAATTCAGGTAGTTGTATCTCAATCTGCAAGCATTCTTTGGGAATGACTGATGGTTGGCATATCGTGTGTTGGACGATTGTTTGATGATGTTCCATTTTGACTAACTTTGACAACAAGTTAGTTCGTATGTTGTCGGCTCCCAGGATATGAGAGATATGTACTTTTGAGAAGGTGATCTCATCCTACAAGTACGGAGTTTAGCCCAAAAGGATCCACGAAAGGAAAGTTTGCTTCTAATTAGGAAGATCCATATAAAATAGTTAAAGCATTAAGAAACAGAGCATACCATCTATAGGATATTTCCTGCAAGTAGCTACCACGGTTGTGCAACACTAACTTGCTAAAATTCTATTACAGTTAATTTATGTAATTTGCTTAATTTGTTTCTTCCCCAACAAAGGGTAATAAAACGTTTTTTATGATCCAACTTGTGCAAACTAACTCGGTCAAGGATAATCCACTCGATCAAGGATTATCCCTCCTGAGTATAACACCTACTCGGCCCAAGAAACTTCACTCAACCAAGAGTGATCTCTAAAGAGTATACTCCACCAACCCGACTAAGGATGTTTCACTTAACCACAAGTGATCCTTGCCAAAATCATTAAATCAGCTTATTTTGAAGATATTTCACTCAACCACGAGTAATCTCTCTTGAGCTTATTATACTATCATACTTGACCAAGGATGCTTCACTTAACCATAAGTTATCCCTTTCGAAGATCATAAAATATGCCTATTCAAATGAGCACGCTCCTTTCAAAAATAAGTTATTTCTATATGGTGAAGTGATCCCTACCAAGTATAATAGTCACTCTTATTAAGAAATTTCGCTAAATCCCTCATAACTTAGATGCCACAAATCAATTTATTATACCCATACAATCGGAAAGGACTCTATCCAAATACATCTCAATCATTATTACTTCTAGTTGGTTCTTTACGATTGATTAATTGTTATTAACGCAAGATCTCGTGGTATGAAAAGTAGAATAATAAGCACAAAACAATAATTTTATTCACAATCAACATGTTACAAGAAGTTCTTAAAAGAAAAAAATACAAGAGGTCCTACTCATCTACGTGAGTATCATCTGGAGTTTCTGGACTATCTAAAGCGTTACTATCATCCGGGATGTCATCCAAGGACATCCATTGGCCTTCATGGATGTTGAAGTTCATGTTGAACTTCTGTTTGATGACTAGTTCACTGTGCTCGCTTAGGAAGACGACTTGACAAACAACTTTGTGAAAGCCAATTTCATGTTCTTTCATTATTGTTAGCTTTAGCTCTTAGACTTCTGTTTTGGCGTCCGCCTGACTCGTTACAGCATTGGATAAATTTTGGTCGAGCCCACAGATGTCATCCCTAAATTTCTTCTCCATCAGCTCATGCCGCTCTGACATAGCCCGAATATCATCCTCAACCTTGGCCCATAACTCCTCTTCTTCCTCTAACCGAGCATTCAACAACGAGTTTGTTTCTAGCATATCGATTAAGACAACTTTCGACTTGGAAAACTCATTTTGTAAATGAATAAGCTCAATTGAATTGTCCTATCCTTTGGCCAAGTTTGTCATCATGCGCTCTCTTGAAAGGGTTACTCGCGCTAGCAGTTCCCGGTAGGACAACAAAATCTCTCCTCTTTTTGCTCTTTCCAGATACTCCCTATCAGCGATTTCTAGGTCAAAGCAATGCTCTGACTTATTTTTATCTCAACCCCTAAAAATCAAGAGGGTCCTGAGGAGCTTGAGCTTGAGCCTGAGTGTAGATGAGTTCTCTTATGACAAAGTTGCTCGTCTTGACGCCTACGAATCTATTTCTTACGCTCCATCGCGAGGGGTTGAAAGGTCGTCTCCTGTTTAGTAGATGGGTTGTTAGTAACTTTGGTTTGAGCATTCTCAGCAACAATAATCATCTCCTAGCGAACCTGCTTGAAGAGATTCTTTGACATTTTTAACTCCGCTCCTAAAATTCCTACAAAAAACACAAAATTTAACAAAGTCAAAAATTAGAAATAACTTAGTAATGTTAAAACAATGCATACCATCTACATTTTGTAGGATGGGATGGATTGATGATGTCATTAAGAAATGGTCTTGTGGGCAATTGGCAGGGGAGTTTGTCGAGAATTTCAAGCACCTACATGTCATATGTCGACATTTCACTTCTTGACCAGTACTGATATCTTCAAGAGACCCTCATCCAATATAAAAAGAACTTGGGTTTCTCGCCTTTAAAGAACAAATGCCTCTCGGCATCCTTTATCACAATTTTGAAGAACTCTATCTTAAAATTTTTATAACTAGCGATAAATGGACGAGAATATCGAGGAAGTCAAAATTATTGACAACACCTTACATAACGCATAGAAGGATTGAAGAGAAGCCCAACTATTGAGATGCAACTAAGTGGGGGCAACTTCAACACTCGGAACACGCCAATTGTAAACTCATTGAAAGAAAGTTAAACACACAAATCTGATAACATACACGCGTAAACATAGAAGAAGTCATCTTCAAAACCTTCACGACCATGACAAACATGGTCTATAGGCGTCCACCTCCTTATTGAAACCATATTCTTCATGATGCCCTCGCCCAGAAGATTGAGGTTTTTATAAAAGCATCTACTTCTCTCAAACGGTCGAACCGAGAGAAGTAGGGAAGAATTGATGGTGTCACCCACCCGTACCCCTCGTGGGGAGGGAGGTCTCACCGTGACCATTCCTCCCTCTCTCGCTTGTTCAAAGATGATTTGCACTTCTCTGAATCTATTGTTGCATTCCTTGACTTCTCTAGACCACAAGCGACACCATCTCGACTTGCTCGAGATATTCCCTTGAACTCCTGCCTGATGTGCTAACAACATCATCACGAAGTTGATGGTCACTTGACCATTCGCTTGATGACTTCTCAGAGCTAGATGAGGAAGACATATCGAACTTTGTAGATGCAGAAAAGAAAGCAAGAAAGTAAGGATGAAGACTTAGAAGAAAGCATGAGAAGAAGAGGGCTCGCGTCCTCTACTTATAGGGAAAAGTGGTGGTTACCGAAACATCACTCATCCTTCATTTAATGCATCATCGTTTCAACCTCCCATCACACGAGATGACAAAACCACCACCTATCTCGAGCCATGCAAATGGTCACGTGGAACCAACCTTTTTGCTTATAAGAAGTTTTCTCGCCTTAATGAAAAACACTCGCACGAGAACCAAAGGAAGCAACAAGTTCCAATTTCAAACTTTCAATTTCAAATTTACAACCAACTATCCCAAATCAAATCACCACATTATCGAGTACCGGTTGGTCATCAGAGAATGGCTGATCACTTATTGGTCGTTACTACCATAAGTTGTATAATATCAACCTCTTCAACTCTTTGGTTAACTTCCACCCAGGGGAGCTCATACTAGAAATAGTTAAAGCCTATAGTCGAGTTTGGCATGACTGAAAAAAAATTACTATTAGCCATTTCATCCTTATGTGGACCTAGTGACTAGGAGGGCTTGTGTACTGGAGAGTAAGTTAAAATGTACATGACCGAGAACCATATGATCGATGACATCTTAGCCATATCCAAAGAGTACTCACTCTCATTACAACGATGTCTAGTAAGTCTGGCTTAAAGATTAAGCCCAATAATCTGCTAATCTATTAGTTAAGATCCACTATGTTAGTTAAGATTAACTTTGTTGGTTAGGATACACTATACCCACTAAATTCTATAGTTTGGACATATTAAGGTAATGTATTTTGAACTAACATTATGAATAAAGAATGTTAGCTAGTTATAATCATCTATATTTAATCACCTATTAAATATTACTTAAATGATATTACTAACTTAAGTGTTAGAGTGCAATTACATATACACTCCAGTGTGGTTCGAAGGATTCTTGGGGAGATAAGCAATGTCAAGAAAAATCGAAGATTATCTTGAATATCTTGTTCTAATAAATTTATGAAAGGAAAGCGTTGTCAGAATATTAAGAAAAAAATAAGTATATTATAATATGATATAATTTCTAGAAAAGCTTTTCTTTATTCTTCAGCCTCTCTTTCTCTTAAATAGGTGGTATAACATATCTTTTACATTAAATATGACAGATTCTTAAGAATATATAATTAAAAGAGGGATTATAGGAGATTTGTTGTTACAATAATAATTACCAGAGATTCCTAACAGCTAGTCTATAAAAGATAATAAAATATATTTATGCACATTAACATCCCCCTCAAATTGATGTTGGTAAGTCAACCAATAATAATTTTCCAACAAGAAACTAATGGCGTTGGCGCCAAGAGAACCACCAAGAGAACCATCAAGAGAACCATCAAAGGGAACCACCGAGGGAACCACCAAGGGAACCACAAAGGGAACCACCAAAGGGAACCACCAAAAGGAACCACCAAAAAGAACCACCAAAGGGAACCACCAAAAGGAACCACCAAAGGAAACCACCAAAGGGAATCACCAAAGGGAACCACCAAAAGGAACCACCAAAGGGAACCACCAAAGGGAACTACCAAAAGGAACCACCAAAGGGAACTACCAAAAGGAACCACCAAAAGGAACCACCAAAGGAACTACCAAAGGAACCACCAAAGGAACCACCAAAGGGAACCATCAAAGGGAACCCACCAAAGAGAACCACCAAAAGGAACCTCCAAAGAGAAACCCAAGAGAAATCCAAAGAAACCCAGCAAAACCCAGCAAACCCTAGCAAACCAAGAGAACCAAGAAAATCAAGAGAAAAACCAAGATAAAAACCAAGAGAGAACCTAGAGAGAACCTAAAGAGAATTCAAAGAGAATCCAAAAAGAACTCAAAGAAATTTCAAAGACTCCACAAAAGCACAAGACTAGAATATACAAGAGTGAACCATGATTCAGAGTTGAGGCTCTTATACCATATCAGAATATTAAGACAAAAACAAGCATATTATAATATAACATAACATGATTTTCTAGAAAAGTTTTTCTTTATTTTTCAACCTCCCTTTCTCTTAAATAGGTGGCATAACATATCTTTTACATTAAATATGACAAATTTTTAGGAATATATAATTAAGAAAGAAATTATAGAAAATTTGCTATTACAATAATAATTATCAAATATTTTTAACAGTAAATTTATAAAAGATAATAAACTATATTTATGCACCTTAACCAGCATATATGATGATAATGTCATCGGGAAAGTAACATTGGATTGAAGGAAGTTTTGATATTCGAAGGAAACCATGTGAGATTTCTTCGTAGGATTTCACGAAATGCCAAAACGACTGGCAAAAAGATAATGATGTGGTTGATTGTGAGGGCGATGAAGATGCATTTGGGTTGAAGGATTTGAGTGAGGGTGGTGAGTGTAATGCCGTGGAGAAAGAGGACACAATGTTGTTGCATAGGATGTAGGATGAGACAAAGTTGTTTATTGTAGGAAGATGCTATACTTGGTCAACTAATGTGTGCTTTTGGTGGAAAAAAAAAGGTACTTTTTGTTAATTAATAATTAATTCTTACATAAACAAATTATTTTAAAGTCTATGGTCTCTATACAACTTTATCCTTAAGTGGTATGAATCTGCACGACTTTATTTAGAAAAAAAAAAATTAAAAAAACTGAACTTGTCCAATGTAGCATGATTTCATCCAAATAAAAAATATAGTTTCACTAAATTTGTTGTGTATGTGTGCATGATTTTAGTTCATGAATTCCTCCCCGCAAAACTTATCTATATTGACCATTTTTAAAAAAAAAACTTTTACATCGATAATTAAACCATTTTGATGTAAAAGTCAAAAAACTTGCGTATGATATTTTAGTTACTTTAACATGTTTTTCAACTAAAATTTTAATTTTGTCTTGACAATACATTAAATTTTTTTACTATGTAGATTATCAATTCTAATTTAAAAATAGTGTCTAAAGCTTTGTTCAACATTAAAAGAAAAATCAATTAAAATTATTTTTTAATATATTTTTCATTAAACGTACTATTTTATTAATATATCCGCGGCAATTGCTACCTGCATCCCATGTTTTTATGACATGAATTTAATGATGGTCATTTGTAATAGAGTCTTTAAAAAATGCTTTATTGATATTTTATGTAAATATACTTTTATTACATTCTTAAATCATTCTAAAAAATATAGTTATAAATATTTTATATGAAAATTTATTGTTTAGGACAGGTGTAGACTAGCTAAATATGCACTGTATTTTTAGAAGGATGTTGTTTCTGTAAGCCCAGTTGTTTACGTATGTATGGCAACATACTATAGTTCGTCACTTCGAGGGCTATGGGGCCAGAGTTTTAAATGTGTTGACAATAAACTGATGAAATTCTAAAAGAAAATGCTAATTTTAATATCTAAAAAAATGTGTTTTTTCTTAATAAAAGAATTTACTTTTATTAGTTTCAAATTAAAAGTCATATATATAATTATTTATTATTTAGAAAATGTTAATTATATATAACTATTTATTATTCAGATATATAATTTAAAATATATATATATATATATATACATGTTAAAATTAAACTTTATATACATAAAAACCTTTTATTTTGTATAGATGGATTAAATGTCGCTCACACACCTTAAAAAAAATCTTCGTAAATCATATTACATTTTTCTTTTCACTTGTTTATGCTTTTCCTCGAAAAGTGACAGCAGTTGCATAATGTAGGAGATAATAGAAAATGATATATATCTTATAGGGCTATTGTTGCTTACAGATATAGCATTACACAATTTCGAACTACCTTTATGCAATTGATATGTATGGAAAATATCCTTTTATGCATGAAAAACATCCTAAAAGAAGGGTAAATAGTTGAACCTATCCGACCGAGATATTCCGTTAAAACATAATATTTATTGGTAATGTTTAGAGGAACTAATTCAAGAACTCAGGATTTTTTTTTACTTGCACTATAATCTTAAATATATTTAATTTTTTGTTTTATTTTTATCTTTACAAAATTTAATATTTTTACTCTTATAAATTAAAACATCTCATTAATATTTTTTTTTAATAATATATATTCCTTGTACTAACATGATTACCAAAAGTCTTTATAGTTAAATTTCTCATAGCCTTAAATTTATAGTTGGAAGTATAAAGTTGGAAGGTTTCACTTTATCTCTTACTTGGATCCAAGATTGTTTTGTTTTTTAATAAGAAAATTTAACGTTCTTTATGGGACCTAACGACATATGTTTCATATGCTATTAACAATTAATCAAACTCAACAATTTTTAAGATCAACATATCAACCATCATTAGCATCTTGAAAGATTCATATAGAGAAAATGTAACAAAAAAACTAATGAAAATCTTTAAGCAAACCTTACTACCCTAAGGTGGAGTGATAAACATCTTTATATGAGTCTTAAAGCCTTGTAAAAAAAAGGTTAATGATGATTTAGAATACATTCAACGGTAGTACTAAGATAATATGAGAATTCTCCATGACAAGTTCAAAATTTTTAGTATGAAAGTTAACAATGAAGGTGGTACTAGACCTTAGATAAGTTAATCATTCAAAGTCTTGAATCTATTATAGACTAGACTAACTATAGCCTTAAATTTTGATGCTAGCAAATAAATTTAAGTTTTATGGACTAATGATTTGAGTTGTAAGACATGTTATAAGAAAACATAAGATATAAAAAAAATTTGACATGTGATTACAAGTTTCATTATAATGTCTTTTAAATATAAAGGTCTAAGTGAGTTAGTCTTAGAAGGTCTAGACTATCTATTAATTGATAATTTCTTCTTACTATTAGACTATCTAGTGTCATAAAGAGTTCAGAAAATATTCCAACATCCTCTAAGTCAACCATATCAAGACATATAAATAGTAACAAAAATAAAAGTTGATTATGTCGAAAAAATAATCATACATTGAAAAGATATGAAGGAGTAAAAAAGTAGTCTGCACATAAGATCACAATGAGTAAGTAACTCTTTAGAATGCCTATAATAGGACAAGCTCTAAACATTAAGTAGAATTAACTATATAAAAGAAATATCTATGTAAACTTCATAAACTTCACCTAATACTAAAGAAAAAAAAGAGTTTCTATATTTGTAAATCTTCCACTTAGTGAAGTTTTTTCTTTCTTATTAGGAAATCATTTTGTATATATATATTTTTTTTAGAGTTGATCCCTATTTTTTTAAACATATCAGATTTGTAATCCAATATTGGCTTAGTGTGAAAGAATACATGATTTAGGGAGAGTTAAATGAGATTTTCTAAAAGTGATATTATGTACTCATACAAGTCATAAGTGGTAGAAGAACAATACTTGTTGTAATAGTTAAAGATTATAGTGAAACCTTTCATGTGTTTCTTGAAAGAGAATTGGATGCAAGTTGGATTAAACTAGTATAAAAATAAATATTTTTCTATGCTTTCTATTAAGCATCTATACTACATTGCTTCTCCTCAAACTATTTTATTAAAAGACTTATGAAAACATCTTCTTGTAAAATATTGGACAATAAACAATTTGAACCATGGATCAACTATTATTTTAATTGGTATTAAAATTAGCATCTTGAGGTTATTTCTTTGAAAGACTTTGTAAATGTAAATAGGAGAAGTTTTGAATGAACCTTTATTTCACTGATGATGATAGAATTGAAATAAGTCACCTCCTTATATAAGGACGGCAAAGCAACAACCGCACGCAACAAAAAAAATAAAGTGTTCACCTGTATACGGGTGGTTACCTATTAGACCGGAAAAAACAATTTTTCTATTACTCTTCCTAAAGAATAGGTCAACAGTGACCTAATTTTATTTAAACAGAAACTTAAATTAACAATCCCTACCTTAAACTAAATGCTTAAGAAAGCATCTAGTTTACTTCTGATGTTTCTATTACTCTTCCTAAAGAATAGGTCAATAGTGACCTGATTTTATTTAAACAGAAACTTAAATTAACAATCCCTACCTTAAACTAAATGCTTAAGAAAGCATCTAGTTTACTTCTGATGTTTCTATTACTCTTCCTAAAGAATAGGTCAACAGTGACCTGATTTTATTTAAACAGAAACTTAAATTAACAATCCCTCCCTTAAATTAAATGCTTAAGAAAGCATCTAGTTTACTTCTAATGCTTCAATCATTCCCAACATGCGTCTGATCTTCACAAACTGTTCCAATTTGAGTGGCTTGGTCATTATATCAACTACTTGATCTTTAGTGCTGCAAAAACTCAACTGGATCCTTCCTTCCCTGACAAGATCTCTTAAGAAATGAAATCTGACATCAATGTGTTTACTTCTACCATGAAATACTGGATTTTCTGATAGCTTAATAGCTGAACTACTGTCACATAAAATTAAAATGTGTTTTTGCTCTTTAATCCCAATAGTCTCCAATATTCTCTTGATCCAAATGCATTGACATGCACAGGATGTAGCGGCTATGTATTCTGATTATGTGGTAGATAGTGTCACTATTAGCTGTTTTTTGGAAGACCCTGATGTACTCTTCCTATCGTCTATGTCTCCAGCAAAGTCACTATCTGTATAGGCCACCAATGTCGTTTCTTCTCCTTTCTTGTAAAAAATTCCAAATTCTGTAGTTCCCTATAAATACCTTAAGATTCGCTTGGCTGCCAACCAATGAGTCTCGGTAGGATTGGTCATAAATCTACTAATCAAACTGACTCCATACATCAGATCTGGTCGGGTTGCAGTCAAGTACATAAGGCTTCCAACTACTTGCTTGAACAGAGTAGCATCCACTTTAGTCCCTGCATCATTTCTGGACAGTTTTGTTCCTGGAACAATTGGATTCTTGATTGCATTACACTCCATCATATCAAAACGAGATAAAATCTCTTGAGCATACTTCCTTTGACACATAAAAATTTCATGAGCTTTCTTCAAAATTTCAATTCCAAGAAAATACCCCATCTTCCCTAGGTCAGTCATGTCAAATTCCAACATCATAGAATTTTTGAAATCATTACACATACTTTCATCATTTCCAGTGTAAATTAAATCATCCACATATGGACTCACAATTAAGATTCTACCTCCCTCTGCTGACTTTGTAAACAATGTATGTTCGCAAAAACATCTTTCAAAACCATTTTATAGGAAGTACGTTTCTATTCTATTGTACCATGCTCTTGGTGCTTGTTTGAGCCCATAGAGTGCTTTTCTCAACTTATACACTTTCTCTTCTTTTCCCTTCTTTACAAATCGAACTGGTTGCCTTTTTGTGCAGCCATTGCAAGTATTATACGGATGGTGCCCAACTTGGCAACTGGTGCGAATATTTCTGTGTAATCCACCCCATAGTGTTGTGCATAGCCTTTTGCTACTAGTCTTGCTTTAAACTTGTCAATTTCTCCATTTTCCTTGAGTTTGGTCTTGAATACCCATTTCACTCCAATCGACTTTACTCCTTTTGGCACATCAGTCAACTCCCAGGTTTGATTTCTCTCTATTGCCTCCATCTCTTTCACCATTGCATCTTGCCACTTCTTCCTTTTAAAAGCCTCTTCAAAAGTCACTGGATTAGTTTCAGTTACTAGCATAGCACTAGGATTGTTGCTATAAGATAGGCCTTCTCCTTTTTCATAGTCTACCATCCACATAGGTTCTCTTCGGTGTCTTCTAGCCCTCCCCTCAACTGGAATCTCAAGAACTGGAGAGTGAGATTCGTTCCTGACATTTGTTCCAACACTTTGTGGCTCTATTCCTTGCTGCTCTTCACTGTATGAATCTTCAGACTATATATCAGTGTTGTTTTCTATAGGCTCTTCCCATTCAATAATATTCTGTTGATTTTCTACCTCATTCTGCTCCCAATTCCAGCCCTTATGTTATTCAAATATTACATCTTTGCTGATTATAATCTTCTTGTTGACTGGATCAAATAGTCTATATGCTTTAGACTCATCACTGACACCAAAAAGAACACATTGCTTACTTCTGTCATCTACTTTGATCCGTTGTTGATCTGGTGTGTGAACATGGGCTAGACAACCAAATACTCGAAAATAATCCACAGATGGCTTCACTCTACTCCAAGCTTCCTCAAGGGTTTGATCTTGCACTATTGCCGTAGGACTCCTATTCAAAATGTGAACACACCATTTTGTTGCTTCTGGCCAGAAAACCTTTGGAACTTGTCTCCCAATCAACATTGAGCAGACCATATTCATGATGGTTCTGTTCTTCCTTTCAGCAACCCCATTCTACTGAGGAGTATAGGCAGCAGTCAGTTGTCTCCTTATGCCTTGACTTCTACAAAACTCTTTAAATGCTTTTGAAGAGAATTCTCCTCCCCTATCTGTTCGTAAACAAATAATGCTTTCTCCAGCTTCCTTTTCTACTAATGCTTTGAAACCTTTAAAGAGAGAAAAATTTTTAGATTTCTCACTTAAGAAATACACCCAAGTTTTACGTGATAAATCATCAATAAAGCTTAGGATATATTTCTTATTACTACTTGATGTTGGCTGAATGGGTCCGCACAAAATCAGCATGAACCAGTTGTAACCTTTTGGTTGCTCTCCATAGACTTTTCTTTGGCATTTCATTTTTGTGTTGTTTTCCTGCTAGACAGTGTGCACAAATATCTTGAGGAGTTGTGATAGTAGACAACCCTGTCACCATTTGTTTAGAGACAAGTGTTTTTAAACCATCATAACTTAAATGTCCCAGCCTGTTATGCCATAATTGAGAATTATCCTCCACATTTGTCTGAAAACATGTTGTTGTCGCTCCCATAGTTGCTGTCAGGACAAAGATCCTATTTGCACTCATACGTACTTCCATAATCAACCCTTTCTCTGGATGAACAACATTACATTTGTTGTTCTAAACTGTGAGACTCAAGCCCTTTTCTTGGAGCTGCCCTATACTCAATAAATTATTCTTGAGTTCAGGGACATAATATACATATGTGATTACATGTATAATTCCATTCACCAACATCCAAACACTACCTTTCCCCATCACAGCTATACAAGTATCATTCCCCAACTTTACCTTGTGCGATAATTCTCATCTAATTCTGAGAACCACTCCTTGTTACCACTCATATGGTTGCTACATCCTGAGTCTAGAAACCATTCCTCCTTCTGTCCTTCTTTGCATTCTATTGAGGCCATTAACAATAGATCATCCTCTTGTTCCACCTTATCCTCCGTTTCAACATAGTTTGCCTTTTTTTCCCACAAAGGACATTCATATTGAAAATGCCCAAGCTTATGGCATTTGAAGCATTCAACTCTAGCCTTGTTGAATCCCTGTCTTCCCCTTCCTCTACCTCGGAAAGACCCTCTATTTCTCCCTCTTCCTTTGCCTCTTCCACCTTTCTCATCAACCACAGTTTGCATGACTTGCTCCTCTTCTATTGAGAACATCATTCTTTGCTCATGAACTAATAGACTACTTTGTAGTTCGTCTATTGTCATGAGATCCAGATTATTAGATTTTTCAATAGAGCACACCACATAGTTAAACTTGGTTGTCATAGACCGTAGGATTTTTGTGGTTATGACACTCTCTTGCATATTCTCGCCAACAGCTTTCATACATTTTGCTATCTTCAAAGTGCAGGCAAAGTATGAATTCATGGACTCTCCCTCTTTCATCTGTAGCAGTTCAAAATCCTTACGTAAAGCTTGTAATTGCACTCGTTTCACCCGTATTGAACCTTGCAATTTTTGCTTCATAGAGTCCCATATGTTTTTAGATGTCTCGTCATTTAAAATGGTGTCCAGAATTTCTCTATCTATGGCTTGATAGAGATAATTCTTTATCTTCAAATCCTTGAGTTGTTGTTCTTCCATCAATTTGATCTCTGCCTCTGAAGCATTTGCTTTGTCTGGAATCTGGAATCGCATTAATTCCATGTTCCACCAAGTGCCAGTATTCCTTTTGAACGGAGGAAATTCTCCATTAGCTTTGCCTAGTGTTCATAGTGTCCATCAAATTTAGGAATGGCAGGTTGGACATACTTAACTGATTCAGCCATTGCTGAATTATGCTTAAAAAAAACTGTGTATCACTCACTCTCTACCCGGTGTTTGTTGTAGAGCCCACCCTTACTGTTTTTCTCACTCGCACACAGACCCGAGGTTCTTAAAAAAACCTGATATCACTCACTCTCTACCCGGTGTGTGTTGTAGATTCCACTCTCGATGTTTTTCTCACTTGTAAATAGACCCTAGATTTCTCCCACGTAGTTGTTGGTTTAGGGCCCTATGAAAGGGCTCTGATACCAAATTGTAAATGTAAATAGGAGAAGTTTTGAATGAACCTTTATTTTACTGATGATGATAGAATTGAAATAAGTCACCTCCTTATATAAGGGCGATAAAGCAACAACCACACACAACAAAAAAAACAAAGTGTTCACCCATATACGGGTGGTTACCTATTAGACCGGAAAAAATAATTTTTCTATTACTCTTCCTAAAGAATAGGTCAATAGTGACCTGATTTTATTTAAACAGAAACTTAAATTAACAGACTTTAGGAAGATTCTAAAGTAACGAAAAATGAAGCACAAGTTGTAAATAGACCACCCTTATTCAAAGGTGAAAAGTTTGACCAATGGAAGCAACACATGATAGAATTCTTTGAGTCATACATATTGATATGTGAGATGTAGTAGATAATGAAGATTACAATCCACTAGATCATGTGAAGAATTCTCCATTCAGAAACATGTGGATAGATGATCACAAGTAGAGATATATGCTCAATTCCAAGGCTAGAAATTCTTTTATGTATGCATTGTTAAAAGAAGAGTACAAAAAGGTGCATGCCTTCAAAAGAGTAAATCAAATATGTGACGCTTTAATGGTAATGTAAGAGGGTTGGGTTTCACAAAAGTAAAAAGAAACAAACTCAATTTATTAAATAGGTAATATGAATTATTAAATATGGAAGAAAATGAAAACATACATCTTATGTTTAGTAAATTCTAAACTATATCAAATAAACTGTTGTTTTTAGGGAATAGTTATTATAACTATGATCATATTGACAAAATATTGTGTAACTTTCCTAGACAATGAAAAATAAGTTACAACAATAAGAAGGTTTAAGAACTTAGACAACTATACCTAAAGGAGCTTATTGGAATTTTTAAAGTATATGAGTAGGAGTTATAATTACATGGTTTGTTGAAAAAGGAAAAGCATATCGTGTTGAAGGAATAAGGATCTCAAAGACACACTTTAACAAAAGGATTTAAGACTAAAAAGTCATCAAACAATTCATTAGTTGTTGATGAATCCATAGAAGAAAAAGATGAATTATCATTAATTTCAAGGAAGATAAAAAAACATGTGCAAAAAAAAAAAAAAAAGAAGAGGATTATTAAATATTAAATCTATCACATGTTTACAGGTTTACAACTATACAAATATTTTCATTCAATTTTATAGCATCTCTTTTGAAGTTTAGATTTTCTTCATTCAAGTGAGACTCACTTAAAATTAAATCTTATTGTTTTAAGTGATGCTAACTTATACATAATATCGATTCAAGATATAACCTTTTAAGCAATAAATTATAGCTTCAAGCAATTCTCGCTTGAATGAAACAACTGTAATTTCAAATGAGTTTTGCTTGAGTAAAATAATTATATCTTTAAGAGAGCTTAAAGTGATTTTTATTTTGCTTAAAACTAAGTTTGTTTGAAGTTACAATTATTTTATTCAAATGAAAATTGCTTAAAGTGACCAATGTCACATTGCAAGCAACAAGTGATATTTATGAAGTGAAAACAACTTCACTTCAAGGGAATGCATTATTTGCAGCAAGAATAATCATCACAATTTATAACAAAAAATGATTTTATTTCATTTATTATTTTTGAAAAAAATATAAACTTTGTAATGGTATTATTTTTGTATTAGAAGTGATAGAGTCAAGAAATCTATCCAAATTATTTTGTGATGCTCGATTTTGTGATGACATTACACATAATCACTAATTTTATCATTGAATTATTTTTGTTATGGATTTAGGATTGTGTGTAATGTCATCACAAAATCGATTATTAATGAAAATATAAAATATAAAGTATACCAATAATGTGTCTTAATAACTCAAAAATTTTATATATCTAATAAATTAATTATTATCAACAAATCAATTATGATTAACAAATGAATTATCTTACAAAATATAATTATAATAACTTTGTTATATTTTTAATATATTATAATAAATTTCTTTCAAGATAATTATATTTATTAATTGATTAAAAAAATATATCAGGAAACATATTTCATAAGAAGGAGAAATACAAGAATTAAGATTTTTATTTTATACTTATAATTTTTTTTTATACTCTCTTATTATCTTGAATGTCAACTATTTTGTAAGTAAATCCCTTTCTTCTATTAATATAGTACCATCTAAATTTGCCTAGCGAATCAAATATTACACCTCATCAACAACTTATCTAAAAATTTTAGATTTTAGTAATAATATAAAATATATAAAAAGTATTTTGAAAATACAATAAAATTATAAATATGAATATAAAATATATCATTAATAATTAAAATTTCAATTTTACAGAAAAAATAAAATTTAATTATCTATAATATGAGTATGGATCGAAATTATGATCCTATGATAAGTTATCTACATTAAAGGAAATATTTCTCTACCGCGTGTATATAATTCTGTTGATAGTTAAGTGATGTTGAGGTATTGAGATATATTTAATCAATAAATCAACGCATATAACTATTTTATCTTGATTTTGTGATGGTTCTATCATGAAAATTGAAGTGCGTTTTTCATAATTGAGATGTGGTTCCATGAGAAAGGTAATTTAATTTTGGTGGACAAAAAGCTTTTCCCCATGAAGGTATACCCTACCAAGACGAATCCCTTCATATCAGACGTGAAAACGAAGATTCAAGCCTCGATGTGTAGAACTCTACAAACCTTCCCAACAAAGCCAGCGCAAAAATTGCACGGAGAAAGACATCATGAATACGTTAGATACTCCACATTTTCTCAAGATAACCACTAACAACAAATATGTGTGTACAAAAATGAAAAATTATTATATATATATAATATTAAAATACTCTTTTTATATTATATAAAAAATAATTACTCATTCTCAAAATCAGTTCAAAAAATAAAATTTATTCATTACTTATATAATTGTTTAAGATCTCACATAAACTAGAGATAAGGTCAAATTAAGGTTTATATAGTGGTACAAACCTTACCTCATTGAATCGGTTTTGAGATTGAGTTAAACTTAAATCCACTGCTAATATGGTATCAGAGTCAATCCTAACGAAATTCTCGGACTATTATCAGACCACTTAAAAATTTCTCAGGTCGATATCGGACCACTTCTGTCAGACCATCCATAATTTCTAGTTCCACGTCGAGTTTAGGGATGCTCGACGTGAAGAGGGTGTGTTGGAGATCCCACATAGACTAGATATAAGGTCAAATTAAGATTTATATAGTGGTGCAAACCTCACCTAAACTTGACGTGAGGAGGGTTTGTTGGAAATCCCACATAGATTAGAAATAAGGTCAATTTAAGATTTATATAGTAGTGTAAATCTCACCTCATTGAACTGGTTTTATGAGATTGATTTAGACTTGAATCCACTAATAGTTAAATATCTAATAAATGTTAAGTAAATGGATCAGATTCACAAATTCAAAATTAAAAGTTCTAACTCAAATCATACATGGACAAGTTTTAGTGCATTGAGTAACCTTATTAAACTCAAATTTTGATTGAGTGAATGGGGGACAAATCGAGTTTCTGATGACTCGTACACATGAAAAGAGATAAAATTTAAGGGAAAAAGGTTATAATTTTTATTTTAAAATTATATATATATAAGAAAAAAATCTTATTTTAAAAATAAATATAAAAAGACTTATTTTATATTTTATTATTTTTAATCTAATAAGCCAAAATAATAATTCATTTTCATCATTAAATTAAAAAAATATTAAGAATAGAACATTAATCTCGTATACTTTCTTTTAATAAATTCTCTTAATAAATATTATATATATATATATATATATATATATATATATTCTGTATTATGTATTATTAAATTAGTTGATTATATTTTTTTAAAAAAGTAAAGATTTATCATTTTTCTTGATACATTATAACAAATATGTGTTTAAGTAATATTTTAATTTTTTATAAGATGTTCTTGTGGGGATAATTACATTTTCTTCTCCTTTTTGACAAAATATTTGCGCATAAATTATCTTTCTTATAATAATCTTTTCTTTTCATAATTTTCTATACTATTTTTAAAATATAAATTGTTGCATTTTTAATCAATTATTATTATTATTATAATAATAATAATAATAATAAGTCTAGTCTGTACAATTGATTTAAAAATTTTTTTTTGTTAATATCTACACATAAGACAAATTTACTAGCATTATACAAAAATTCACAATCATTACATTTTTTAAACACTAGCAATTATTTCCTTTTTCTATTTATTTTTATTAATAATTTTAATGTAATTTTATCTTGTATTTAGATAATAATTTTTTAAAAAATAATTTAATTTTAAGAGATAATTTAAAATATTTTTTAATAAAATATTTTATTTAGATCTTAAAATATTAAAATTTTAGAAATTGAGAAGGGTAATTTGATTACTTAAAATTAAAAAGTTTTAAAATATACACAAAGAGTAAAGTTTTGAAATTTTTTATATTTTTTCCTCAATTCGATCTCAAATGAAACATCATTGACATAATTAACACTAAATGTTATCTGTTCAATAATGTTTTTCTTTCATAGTTATCTTATCAATATTAGTGAGACAATTTTTCCATCTATGTAAATAAGAAATATTTAGTTAATATTAATAAGGATATTTTCTTACTAATATTATTGGAATTATTTATTTGTTAGTGTAAGCAAGAATTATTTTTCTGTCCATGTTATTGAATTTTTTGGAGCGTTTTTAACAAAATTATTTTCAATAGATGTTAACCATATATTTTGGTGGTAGAAGTATATTGTGAGTATTTTTTTTTAGAATTATTTTTTTTAAATTGATTTCACTAATATTCTTTTTATCCAAAATTAATTAGGATATTTTTTTTAAAATGTCAATTAGAAAAAAAATTCTCCTAATTTTATTTGGGATATGTTTATCAATGTGAATTAGAAAAAAAAATTAAAAAAAAAAACAACTTCAACCAAAGACTTTAAAAAGATAATCATAAATCATAATCAAGATTAGTCAAAATAATTGTAGTTATTATTAATTGAAAATAAAATCAACCCATATTAATTAAGAAAAAAAAAATCTCAGTTGAAAATATTCTAATGAACTTTAACAGAAAAATGTACTAACTAGTATCGATTAAAATGTATATACTTTTGAACTATTAAATATTATTTTATATTAAAATAAACAATTTTATTGGATAATAGTTAAAATATTTTATTAGATAAATTATTTTATCCAAAATAAAATACTTTAAAAATAAAATAATTTCAAATGAAATAATCTAAATTTAAAATATTGAATTTTTTTTAAAAGTTATACATTTTTTTTATCTAAATACAATAATAATATATTTTTCTACTAAATCAAACATGTCATTTTGTAAACTTTGAGGATGTAAGATGATTTATAACTCAATAGTTTAAAAATATTTTTTTAATTTATTTTATATATATATATATATAAAGATATTAAAATTTATGATTATTTCATGTATATTGTAATAATTAAAAATATTGATCTTGATATATGAGAACAAATTTTTCGTGATCACGAATCAATTTTTGTATTTTCTTTATTTTTTTATTTTACTTTCTCGATGGTTAACTATAAGACTCTTTTATAAAAATTCTTTTCTTGAATGAGACAGAATTTCGTTTTTTCTTATTTAACTAACACCCATAAGGTTGGTTGATGTAGGTTTAATTTTAAATTAACTTCTCATAATTATTAATAGGTCCCTTTAATTTTATTAAATCATATTTAGACTATTAAATATATTTCACATCAGTCACATCATTTAATTAATTTATTTATTTTATTCTAACATTCTCTTACTTACTCATGTGACGCTATAACATTTCATGATTTAATAATTATATAAACCAGATCTTAAATAAATTGGTTCCGTCATGGTACTTATATGTCATTCAATCAACATATTATTTTCCATGTATTATTATATTACCTTTCTTCCTAATATGACTTTAAAATGAGAAGTTCATAATAAGTTCAAACATAAAGTCATTTTTTATCAATCAACATATTATATTCCATGTATTACTATATTACATTTCTTCCTAATATGACTTTAAAATGAGAAGTTCATAATAGGTTCAAATATAAAGTCATTTTTCATCAACAATAACATAATCTGTTTTCCACGTCATAATTTTCATGTATATATATAGAGTAGAAAATAGAAATTTTAGAAACTTATACGTCAAAGAGTTCTTCAAAATGTTAAATAGACATTAATAACAACATTAACATTCAACATTCACTAGTAAACATAAAACTCATATTCTTAACATGACCAATAAATACTTTGGGCAATAACCCTTTCGATAAAGGGTCAATAATTATAAAATCAATGTTAATATGTTTTATCGACACTTTATGTTTATAAAAATTCTTCTTTAACAGCAAATTATTTTAATTTCATATGTTTAGCACATTTAGAATACTTATCGTTTTTAGAAAAGAAGACAGTTGTAGAATTATTATAATACATTTTCAGTGGTTTGGCAATATTGTTAACTACTTAAGTCCAGAAATAAAGTTATGCAACCAATTAGCCTGAATTGTGGCCTTAAAGCATGCAACAAATTTAGCCTCTATAATGGATGCACTAATGACAGAATGCTTCACACTTTTCCATTAAATCACTCTAATCAAAGAAGTTCAACCCATTAAAGACTGAAACAGACATAACATGTGAATGTAAAGATACAGAAATAAATGCTACAATTAACACACGCTTATCATTAACACTTTGAGTCATAAAATAAATAAATAATATAGATTCAAACAACAAATAATTTTTATGCATACTAATGATCTCTTTTGGGTGATACATTAGTATACCAAAAAAACAACATAATAATGCTAAAATATTAACATTATTTGGTAAATAATCATTGATTAGAAATACTCATTATTTTTGGATATATAAATAGAACTAATAATACTTAGTCAATACCAACAATCATATTTATTATTAAAAGAACAATCAATCAACCTTTGGGTGATTCATAAATATCTTATAATAATGAATTTCAATTAATACATAAATAAATTATTCATAATTTAATATCCATTCTATAGGATTGAAATAAAATTTATCATTAATTTGGATTTAAATAAAATATAAAAATTTAATCACTTTGGTTATTAACAAATTTATCATGAGTTAATTTCAAAGTATGAATATTCATAAAACAACTTGCATTGTTTTTAAAATTATTCTTTAAAAACATATAATTGAAATAAAATATAAAAAAATACCCAAAAGCTTGATCACGGGACACGTAAAATTCAAATTAATTCAATACAAACTGTGATTGAATACCCACTCATACAAGACACTTGAAATTCAAATTAATGGGATGCATTGCCTGATCTATCCATTTGTCTTTCATGGTATTATAATTGATCTAGAAAGAACCATATGCTGACGGTAAAGAGTTCAAAATGAATTGTATAAGAAAATTCTCATTCACTAATATTCCCAAAGACTTAAGTTTTGTTGTAATATTTGTTATCTCAATGACATGTTCATGTATAATACGAGAATCATAAAACTTCATGGTGGTTAAAATACTCATTAATGTCCTAACGAGAGACTTATCCGCCGTTTGGTTGCGTTCTTCCACAAATTTCATAAATTCTTTAGCATTTTAAGTTTTGAGAAGAGCTGACTTAATGTTACTTCTCTTTGACCTTTTCCAAGTCTTAAAATGAGTTTTTTCTTCATTACTACTAGCATCAGTAATATCAACAAGTTTTTCAACTTAAAAAGCTAAATCAAAATCCAAATATCTAAGTGAAATTGGTCTTGTTTGCTTCAATCAAAGAAGTTCAACCCATTAAAGATTGAAACAGACGTAATGTTAATGTAAAGACATAGCTATCCATTTTCTTATACAATAATGATATATGTACACTTACTTTCTTTGGACATCTATATCACATCTATATATTGTTGAACATATCATATTTATATTCAATACGTTACTGAACATACGGAAAAATATTTAGTGAAATTAAACCTAAAAAGGGTATTTTTTTTTTTATTCTGAACATATTATATTTAATTAAACAGTGTGTTAAGTGTGTTAAGTGTAAATATAAATATAATATATTCAACTATTAATGAATATTGTACCGATGTTAAAAAATAGGTGTATGTTTAACATTTTTCTTTTAACAAGTGACTTCTCAGCCCCAAAAATTTAGAAAGAAGAAGCCCATGCATGTGACATATGTGAGACCAATTGTCTGAGAAGAAGTAAATTGTGAACCTGATGGCGTGGCTAAAAGCCAGCATGAAGATAATTTGTGCTCCCCAACCCAACAAAACCGGAGAAACCACTAACCCCATCCTTGATGGTTCACACTGCGCAACCGTCCAAGGGATTTTGCCCATGAAAGCCACCACTCAAACAAATCACTCTTTTCATTGTTCTCACGCTTTCCATATTTGCTCATTCAGGACCCACCAATTGCAACTTTTTTTATCTCTCACATTAGTGTTTTCTTTTAATTACACAATTTTCTTTGTAAGCATTTATACTAGAAAAATAAAAAAACAACTTCATATAAACTTCTTAATTAGTTAAAATTAATTTACATACAAATATTAAATTAAAAAAATTATACAAAGAGTTTTTAAACATTTTTTCATGCATAAATTAATTTTATTTTTTTTCTTATTGTATCGATTTAATTCTTCACATTAACTTGTATCTATTTATCTTTAATACTGATAAATTTATAGATATTCTATTTTAAGATATAGTATTTTTTTTTCTATTAGAGAAATTTTTTATGATATAGAGAATTTATTGGAAATAAGATTTATATAAATTATTTTATTATTTTTTATTATAAACATAGAATTTTTATTTTAATTTAAATAAATTAAGTGAAAATAAAGTTATAAAAATATGAGTTTCTTATTTTTTTTTTAATTATTATAATATATTTATACATAAATTACTTAAATATGGTACGACATTATTTATAGAAAAAAAATGATGTTCACAATACTTAAAGACGGATAAAATATTTTATATTTAAAACATACTACAATAATAAAATAGAAAAAACTTAAAATTGTGTACCGAAATTGAGCTTTTGAAGTTTCAAAATATTATTTAATTAAAAATTTTACTTATATTCTTTATAAAAATGATAAACAAAGTAAAAGATAGAATAGATATAAAAAATAATTAAAAAAATCAATTAAAATTTGAAAATAATTAAAATAAACTTTTTTATATTTTTTTACTTTATAAGATTCATTATGACTTGCGTAATTTGTTGATTAATTTTATTTCTTTTAATAACTCTAGGTCAAGTTAATTATGGAATGATTGAATAGATAATTTGATTTATGTGAGTTTTGAATCATTATTTATTCTTGTACGATATTATTCTTGAATTTGAAATATTAGAACTTGACTTAATTCTTTTTATTTGAACTTGATCATATGAAATTTAAAAAAATGATTTAGTCCTCCGTTCTTTTTAACCAAAGTCAAAATAAGATTATCTTTTAAACTATCCATTTGTTTAACCCATTGAGCCTATTTATTCAATTCTTTGACTAATTTTAGTCACTTTACATGCCAAATAAGTGAAAAATTATGGTATACTTAAACTTATGATGATTTAAGAAGTTTTATAATTTTATTGGAAATGATATTGAATAATTATAAGATGAAAAATAAATTTATTTTAAGTTAGTATGTTTAATGAGAGTCAAAATTGTTCAATAAAATCTAGATAATAATAATTTTTTTATGAGTAAAGTTAAAATATTGAATCCAATATTGAATATGCTCAACAAGCACAACTTTACTTAGTGGAAATATGAATGTATATTTAAAAAAAAAAGTAGTGAAAAGAAAAAGAAGAAAAAAATAAAGAAGGATAAAAAGTGAAATTATTTAGTTCTTCATTTCCCTATTCATCTCTTTAATTTTTTTATTTCTTATGAGTCTTTGAATTTCTTATTTATATCATACCTTAACTTAACCTTAGTCTCATTACAAACTAAATAAAAGTCTTTTTTATCTTAAGATGTTTCAAGTTTATTAAATTAGAATTTTGTCAATCTTCTAGTTAATTTAACTTTTAAGAAATGAATTGAGAGTAAACACTAACCTTAAACACTTAAGTTTGCTTATTTGTTATTTTTTTGAAATAATTTGAGATACTTGTACTTGAAATATTTTGATTGTTGAAATTTTGAATTGATTTAGATTATTCATCTTAAATATGTTGTATCCTTTGAAGGTTATTTGTTCATGTTTAGGTGAATGCTTGGTCAAGTCCAAAAGTCATTTGATAATTTCTAAAGAGAAAATATTTTTCATACTAGATACCTAATCAACAAGCTATGTTCATTAATCATAGATGGAGGAATTTGTGTTAATGCAGTAAGTACAAGTGTGGTAGAAAAATTTGGTTTGTCTACTATTTATCATTATAAACTATATAAGCTACAACGATTGAGTGAGGAAAGTGAAATAGTGGTGAACATGGAAGCTACTCATATTTTACTTGGTAAAGGCGTTAGTAATTTGATAGAAAAGTTTTTAATGATGACCTTACAAATAAATTTATTTTTATTTTAAAGGACATAAGATCAAATTAAAAACCTATCATGCATAAAGATGTTCATGAAAACAAAAGGAGAGTGAGAAAAAGGAGAAAGGAGGAAAGTTATAGAGGAGGAAAGAAAGAAAAAAGTCTTTTAATATCTCCTAAATTAAAATGGTATTTATAACTGACCCTATATTTTTGTTTATATTCTTCTCCTTATTTTTATTCTAATTCTTTTGTTAGTTTTAAAATTTTAGATTCTAGAGGAGTTTTGAGATATTTTCAAGATCTTTTAAAGGAGTTTCCACCTCTAAGAAGAATATAAAAATAGATTTTATCCCTAGTTCTTTTTTGCCTAATAGGTCATCTTATATGACTAATCCAAAAAAGTATAAATTGGTCAAAAACTAAGTTTAGGGTTTAATTGAAAAATGGTGGGTGAAAGATAACATGAGTCCATATGTTATGTCAGTTATCTTTTGTTCTTAAAAAAGATGATTTGACGTATGTGCATAGATTTTTTTTTTCTTTTTTTGTCATTGATAACATTACAATCAAGTATAAGCATCACATTCCAAGAATAAATGACTTACTTAATGAATTGTATGAATCTTGTATATTTTTCAAAATTGATTTGAAAATATATATAATCTAATAATGATATAATAAAGGGATGAATGGAAAAATACTCTGAAACCCAATTTTGGATAATATGAATGGTTGGTCATGTAGCCTAACCAACATTCCAAGATCATTCACAAGGCTAATTCATCATGTTCTTCATCTTCATATAGGCAAGTTTATTGTGGTTTACTTTGATGATATTTTAATATATAGCTTGACTATGGATAAGCATGTGAACCCATATTAGATGTGTGCTAGAGACCCTTCAGAAAGAGACTTTATATGTTAATAAAGAAAAATGCATCTTTGGGATGGATCACGTAGTCTTCATAGGATTTGTGGTGAGCTCAAAGAGAGTTCACGTTGATGAGAAAAGGTTGCAACAATTAGAGATTAGACAATTCCTACTAAAGTAGGTGATGTAAGAAGTTTTCATGGTATATTGTCCATGTGTTATGTCAATTATCCTTATTCTTAAAAAGGATGGTAGTTAGTGTATGTGCGTAGATTTTTGTGCCATTGATAACATTACAATCAAGTATAGGCATCCTTTTCCAAGAGTAAATGGCTTGATTAATGAATTGCATGGATCTTTCACATTTTTCAAAATTGATTTGAAAATATATAAGCAAATAAGGATAAAATAAGGTGATGAATGGAAACCTACTTTAAGCCCAATTTCAAATTATATGAATAGTTGTTCATGCCATTTGACCTAACCAATGTTCTAAGAATATGCATGAGGCTAATGCATCATGTGCTTCATCTTTATATAGGTAAGTTTGTTGTGGATTACTTTGATGATATTTTGATACATAACTTGACTATGAACAAGCATGTGAATCATATTAGATGTATGCTTGAGACCTTTAGGAAAGATATGTTAAGACAAGATCATCTAATAATATCATTAAAATGCTTAAGACAATCATGACCTAAGTTTTGATATTAATGAATAAATTTAAAAGTTTTAATTTACTAATGTCTAATCAAAATAGCCAATATAAACAACTAGATACTCTATACCTTATGCAATGTTTATGTTATTATTTGTAAAAGTTCCTAGTCAGCATAAACAACATTCAAATATTCAAGGACTACTAGACACTCTACGGATTTGTTCATCTAAAGCTCTATACGCTACTATAAAATTATTCTACCTTTTGGAAGTCAACTTTCTTCTTCTATGCACCTCAACAAATAGAAAGCATGTCCATAGTATAATAGAGAATGTTTATTCTTTAAGAAGGAAAGAAACAAAATGGGAAACACTAATAAGCACATAATTTGTGTTAGATAAAGCAAAACTTCTATCTTTTGAGTAATGAATAGCTTTTTAAGACTTCAATAAATTAGACGTAGTTCTTTATGTGTGGTTGCGCAAACTATCAACAAAGTGATTTTTTATGAGCGTTCTTATTCCTTACAAGCTTTGTTTGCTCTTAAACTAATAATATTTGTTAGACAAATGTACTATGTTGTGAGATTTATTTGTATATTATTCTTCTTTGAAAATTTATCTCACTAAGAGAAAGATTTATAATTTTCATATATCCTCTCTAAAAGAGTTGTATTATCTATAAAAAAAAATTATCTAATTTTTTATATAGTTAGAAATGACTTTATATACTTGTCTCTTAACTTAAAGGGAGTTAAGTATTTTGCTAGTAGTTACTTAGTGTACTTATGTAAGCCATAAATGGTTAAACTTGTTACAATCAATATATTAATTAGTGAAAACTCATAAGAGTTCTTGATGGAGAACACTATGTAGCTTAGTTGGATTTATAAGTGTTCATTTATCTATGACATACTTATTCGAATCCTTCTATCTTAATAGTTTGTGAACAACTTATAAGGATTAGAAGCTTTATATATAGATCTTCTAACCCTTATACTAGATTGTCTAATTGCTCATTTTTTAAGTTGCTAGTGAAAATATAAAGTATATACAACCCCCTCCCCCTTTCTAGAGTTCTCTTTCACTTAAGTTGTTATTAAAGTTAGCCTTTCATGATTAGTTCTTTGTAGGACTAGAGGACAAAATCCAGGTGGCAATAGAAAACGAAAGATACATTGTCAATCATCCACCCTTGTTTAAGGGAGAAAAGTTTGACTACTAGAAAAATGCATGATTGTATTTTTTAGTCTTATTAGATAGATATGTGGGATGTTATGGATAATGACAATTATCTGCTTGTGGACCATAATGGATCTCCCCTTCATAAAAGCATGTGGTCTGATTAACAAAAACAAAGGTATCTTCTTAACTCTAAAGCTTAGAATTCATTTATGTGTGCTCTATTTGAACAAGAGTACAAGAAATTTCATGCTTACAAAAGAGATAAGGAGATATGGGATAATCTAATAGTAACCTATGAAGAATGTATTGAGGTAAAAAGGAATAAGTTCAGTCTATTGACCAAACAATATGAGCTATTCAACATGGAAGATAATGAGAACATACAAACTTTGTTGAGCTGGTTTTACACCATCCTCAACAAATTAAAATCTCTAGGTAAGTCAAATGAAAATTATGATCGTATTGATAGAGTGTTGCCCAACTTCCTAGATAATGACACCCTCAACTTCCAAGATAGTGGAACCCCCAAGTAACAACTCTTAAAAGCTTCAAAGAATCTATACAGTATAATACTAGAAGAGTTTATAGGCATCCTAAAAGTGCTCGAATTGGAACTTTGATAAGATTGGCTGTTGAAGAAAGAGAAGAGCATTGTTTTGAAAGCTCAAGGTCCTCAAAGAAAGACTCTTATTAAAGTCTTCAAGGTGAAAGACTAATTAGACAAGTACTCAACTAAAGACTAGTTTGGAGAAGAGGAAAATGAACTCTCATTCATTTCAAGAAAGATTCATGCCATGTGGAAGAAAAATAAAGACGGGTTCAAAGGTAGAAGATCACTTTAACAACCTAAGGAGCAACAAAAGGAGAAGAGAAAGGACTCTTAGATTGTTTGCTATGATTGCAAAAAGCTAGGGTATTTTGGGTTAGAGTGTCCAAAGCAAGAAAAGATAAAGAAAAGACCAACATTTTTCAAGAAGGATAAAAATAAAGTTCTCATGTCTAAATGAGAAGATTTGGATCCTTCAAAGATTGAGGAAGAAGAAGAGGTGGAAGTAAATCTATGCTTGATGGCAAATGTATCCTCAAAAGTATTATCAAACTAGTTTGACGAAGTGGTAGACTTCATTGACCTTCACTTTGTCATTGAATCACATAATCAGTTACTTTCCAATTCTTCTATACTTTCTAAAGCCTATATAAGGCCTCTAGAAAGAATTTAAGAAAAACTTTGAAAAAAAAAAGATGTTTTGAAAAAGCAACTAGAAGTGTTTGATGACGTTAAAGTTGAATATGATTTTTTTTAATAGAATAACCACCTAAAAAGGGAGTTAAACACTCTTAATTTTCAATTCAAAATGAAATGAAGAAAAATGTTCAAGCAATAGAGCATCTACTAGATGAAAATAATACAATGGTGAAAGTCTTAACCAAGACATTCAAAGGGAATAAGAGGTTAAGCATTTTGGTAAAATTCTCAAAACATACTTTTTAAAAAAACTTGTTTAGGATTTAAAGGAAAAACATATTTTTCCATTCCTCCAAACAAGTTTGTCAAATTTTTTAAAGTTAGGGAACTAAATCTTATCAACTTAAGATGGTAAAATATAAAAAAAATGGTCCCAATTCTAAATGTGTACTTAAAGATTAAATTAATTCTTTTGCATATTTGCTTGACAATAGAAAGGAAAATCCTATCATGGTACTTGGATTGAGAGTTCAAATCACATGATAGGAGAAAGGTCTATATTCCTAGACTTGAAAAAGAAGAAATGAAAAGAACAGTAACATTAGGGGAAAACCAAAAGGAAAGAATTGTGGGAGTAGGAAGGAGAGTTATGTATCCTTGATAATGTCCTTTTGGTAGAAGGTCTCCAATATTATCTACTAAATATAAGTTAATTATGTAATAGTGGATATAATGTTGTGTTTGAATAAAATCAATGTGTAGCAAAAATGATAAAGGTAAAAAAAGTATTTTCAGATGGTAGGTAAGGAAACTTGCACAAAATACATGTGGACTATTAGTTCAAAAGGTCTCTTGTCTCATGTCCACAAAAGAGGACCACAAAGTTTGACATAATAAATATGGTCATGCAAGCATGAGATTAATCTCAAAGTTGTAGAGACACAACCTTGTAAGAGGACTGTCATTTACGTCATTCAAAGACAACCTCCTCTATAAGGCATGTGTCGAAGGCAAGCAAGTAAAAGAATCTTTCCAAAGTAAACACATAGTTTCTACTAAAAGACCTCTTATGCTACTCTACATCTAAAAGTGGAAAATGTTATGGTCTAGTCATTTTAGACAACTACTCTAGTTGGAGTGGGGTAAAGTTCTTGTCCCATAAAGATGAGACTTTCAATAACTTTTATAAATTTTTTAAGGAAGCTTAAAACAAGAAAAACTTATCTATTGTCTCTATCAAAATTTACCATGGAGGTGAATTTAAAAATGAAAATTTTTAATCGCTTTGTGAAAAATATGGAGTAAATCATAATTTTCCACTCCAAGAACACCTCAACAAAATGGTGTTATTGAAAGGAAAAATAGATATGACAAGAACAATGTTGAATGCTTAGAATACTCCGAAACATTTATAGATCATCTACTACTTAAGGATGTTTTATTAAAAAAAAACTTTTCAATTTTTTATATTTTCAAACATGTCTTTTATTTGAATTCAAGATAAGAACATATTTATTCAACTCTAAAATTGTTGCATTCTTTGTTTAGCTTTTTGTTTTCATCTTCTAGATTGTCCAATGATCTAGGTAGCTCTGTTAAACATTTTAACTTTTTTCAAATAAATTTAAAGTTTTTTTTTTTCGAGTTTTATAAGCTACAGAAAGTTCATTGAAAGCTTTTATAACAGAATGAAGGTTATTGAAGTTTACCTCATCATCAAAGTGTCTAATGATTGCTTAGATGATGTGTTAGCCATAAGACTAGGTTTTCTTCATCATCATCATCATCATGTGAACCTAATGAGTTAAGATATTCATGTATCTCATCAAACCCTTCTTCTTGTCTTTCTTGAAGAATTTGGATATTTTGTCCTTAATCTTTTATTGTTCTTAGAATTCTAATCGAAAACGACCTAGCTTCTTACACTTATAAAATACCACTTTACTCTTTTTCCTTCTTCACATTATATTTCTTAGGTTCAAAGAAAGTTCTTCTTCCTCTAAATCCTCTTATTCTCTTCTTCCACATATTTTAGATCTTTCTTAAGATGAATGATAATTCTTCTTCTTTTTCTTCTTCCATATATCATGTGTGATCTCAAAGGCATGTACCTTCTTATATTCCTCTTATTAAGGTGCACATAAGAGAGTTTCTAACTTTGGAATTAAGTAAATATCTACACTTCTAATCATTTTTCCACATATTTCTAGCAATGCAATCTTCGCATGGTTGGGGATATAGTCACCATTTTCAACCATGTCTCACAAATCAATGTGACATGATTCAAAGAACATTATCATATGTTTTTAAATAATAGGAGAACTCTAAAAAAAAAGATTTAAATAAAGTTTAAAAAAATTTCACAATGAGTTTGAAAATAATAAAAGATAAATGGTATGACTATTTATTGTTTGATACTTTAAAAAATGATAAGACAATATTTTGTAAAGTTATGAAATACATTTATGTAAGCACATATAAGCTTGTAGTATAAGAAAAACGCTTGTTTTCATACCTATTCACTCTAATTGAACTATGTTGCATCCTCATTTTTGGAGTCAATTATTTTATTACTACAATATTACTAAATTAGAAATACAATAACTTATTATGTATAATTATTTTTCATTGTATTTTATTTGTGTAAAATCAAATAACTTTTTATAAATTTCTAGTTTAACTATTTTATATAATGAATGAAAATTGTTTAATTATATATTTAAAAAATTATTTTAATAATAGTACAAATTTGTTACTAAATTCCCATCACTAAATCTATTTGCAAATTCCATTACTATTTTTATCACCTAATTTATTTATATAATTTTTAATATTTAAAAAATTTAGTAAATTGAGATGACATATAGAAGAGAATTTTTTTGATAAAAAGTGTGTTCTATAAATGGTAGAGAATTTGTAAATTTTTTAGATTAGTATCATTTGCAATCATTAAGGTTGTGGGATAGTTATAGAAATACACTTAATTATAAAGTTTAAAAACAAACTTAAAAAACCTTGAAGAATTTGAAGTTGATTAAAGCCTCCATATAATTGAGGTACATAAGTTTTTTGCATGATAATCACATGATCTCATAGTCCTTTTTTGATTAAACTTATAACCATACTTTTTAGCCAAAGAAACCAAATTTAGTCACATTATATTTATATCATGACTAAAAAGACAGGTAGTAGTGTATCTAGAATCATAATATTATAAAAAAAATGTAAAATTGTACGATAAAATTGAGTCAATTATATAAAAAATTATTTACATTCTAATGTGCAATTACTTTATTTTTTATAAATTAACTTTTAATTAATTATAATTTTTTATTTTGTTTAAGATGTATCTTATTTGATTCCACTATGTTTAAATATTTTGATATTACTATTTGATACCCATCCTTTATTATTTAATGTATAAATGATATTATTTACTTTATTATTTGATATTAATTATAATTAAATATTTTATTTGGGTATTTAGTGAAGCGGATGATACTTATCCTTTAAACCTATTTTTGAAGAAAAAAAATTGGCTATATTGTAAATGACTATTAGATTAATAAAAACAAATTATCTTATTGATGTTAACCAATTTTTTAAAATGATAATACGTATATTTTTATAAGTTTAGTGTTATATTTGGTATAGACGAACCTAATTATGTATATCTTTAAAAATGAATATATAGAGTTCCTTTAAATGAGAATCAAGAAGAAAAATTAATCATTTAACTACATATTATATATATCGAGTAATGGAGACAACTCCTAATTTTGTCTCTTAATACAAAAGTTATTTTATCATGACTTTAATAGGATACTACACATTTCACATAAGAGTGAATTACTACTATAAAGATTGTTGTAGATATTGAAAGTTTTCTCTAATCAATCTAACTATTAAAGAGGCAGCATGCTATAATACTCTTTTTGATAAAGTCTAACCTTTATAAGATTATAACTTAGTATTGGTATTTTTAATTAAAAAAAGATATATTAATGAATTAATTAAGTTTTAAATATTAATGATTTGATTTGAAAGACATATTTTAAAATAATAAAAATATACAAAAAAAAAATGTTATATGTGATTATAAATATTGAATATAGCGCTACCTTATATCTATAGGTTGATTTGTATAGATATAGATGGATAGGTTCTACTTTTTATTGATGACTTTATTTTTATATAATTAATGATGATATATAAGTTTCTACTTTAAATTCTTTTAAAATACAACATTATAAATATTGAACAATTTATATCCATTTACATATATTTATACATATTACTTAACCATAAATTATAAATCTCATATCTAATAACTTATCCACTTGAATTATGCAAGTTTTCTTAAAAATAATTATACGCTAAAACTCATTAATTTTATTTATTTTAAATTTATACAAATAGTAACATGTGTTTTAAATTAAATCAAATTTTATATTATTTTATTTAAATTTAATTAAGAATAATTTAGAAATATATTACTATGTTATTAATTTTATAATTTATTGTTTTTATAAATTATTAAAATTTTAGCATTAATTTATGTAAATTAGGAGTCTCACAAATTATAGATATTATTTTTTACAACTTTTAACTTACACAAATATATAATATTATTCTAGATAAATATTTTTACTTTGAGTTAAAGAATAAAAAATTTTTTAATATTAAATTACTAGTAACTTTTACTAACGCATAATATTATTTTTTATTACAAACAAAATTTATTTACAAAAGAAGAAATAATATTCATAAAGAGAAAATAGAAATAAATTCTTAAGCAAAATATTTAGTGTCACTTTATAAATTATTTACAAATAATATTTTCTATTTTTCAAACCTAAACCTATAGAGGATATATATTATATTTGGAGAATTTTCACTTAAAACTATATAAATAGAGTAAATTCACGTTGATTCTTTTTTAAGTGAAATTTTTCTTTTTATAACAAACACAACAGATAGATGTTATGAGTTTAAGTATTTGTTGTAATTTTTCTCTCATATGTCAATAGTTTTTCATATAAATAATACATGAGATATAAGTATATATAGACTCCTACTTCTTTTTACCTAAACTATTTATCATTATCTTATGACATCATTCATTTTTATAACCGAGACTATAAAAAATCTTAATATAATAGGTTGACTCTTAAAAGTATCAAAATCATTTCTAATTTGATTATAGATATTATTCTCATGTTGAATATTTATAATTACATATAACAATTTTCTTTTATATTTTTATTATTTCTAAACACAACTTTCAAATAGAATCATTAATAATTAAAATTTAATTATATTTATTAACAATATTTTTAATTAGAGATTGTGTTGGGGAAATTTCACATTAACTAAAAATGAGTCGAATTATAGTATATAATTGAAATATAAACCTCACTTTTCTGAACCGGTTTTGGGGATAAGTTATATACCATAATCACTTTCTATATGAGAACAATATTCAATTATTTTCTGACATAGTATCAGAGCCTAATTAATAAGATTATTGGGCCTAGATTTGATCACTTGTTAATATATTAAACTTTGGTTGGCAGGTTCTTGGGCTTAAATTGGGTCATCTGTTAATAAATTATGATCCCCTTTTACATGATTGTTAACAAAGTTGTTAACGGATCGCTATGTAAAGTGTTAATGGGTCACATTCGAGTTGAGAATGACTCCTCGATGTGAAAGGAAGGTGTTGAAAAAATCCTACGTTGACTAAAAATGAGGCTAAATTATAATATATAAATGAGGTATAAACCTCATTTTGTGAATCGATTTTGGAATGAGTTATGAGCCGATTTTGGAGTGAGTTAGGTCTATGATAACGAGAATAATATTTCATTGTTTTCTCATATTGAATCATTGAACCTGAATTATCTACACTATTTAAATCTAACCATTTAGAACACCCTACTTATTTACAGGATGGTAAAAGTGAAATAAAAGGTGAAATTAGAAACAGTGATTTGCAGTGTTTGAGAGAATTTAGTTCACTAGAAAAGGTTCTTTCCAGGAATTTTCGATCACCCAATCATTCCAACACTGTTCCAGCTGCACTAATAACCCACATGAAAATATGCCTGCAATTTTCTTTCAATCTTCTATTCACACACCAACCAAAAGTTAAAAGATAAGCATCCACACAGCACAAAACACCCTCACACTGTTCGAAAAGATCGAAAGCAATTCAACTTAAATTTGGTGTGTTATATTTTGGCGAGCACACCTGTTTTTTAATGATATCCATATTGAAAGCGTCATATGTATGTTTAATGTGCAGATATTTATAAAAATATTTTATTAAAATTATGTCGAATATAATATTAATAGAAATAAAATTTAAATTTAATTTATTATTATAAAATTAATTTAATAAAATAATATTTATATTTATTTTATATATATTAATTTGATCTTATTTTTAATTGATAGAAGATTTATTTTTTCATAAGGAAGAAAGATATACAAACCTTTAGCATTAAGGTCTTAAGGTTTTGGGTTAGAAATGAAATCGTATTCACTTATATAATTGTGGTTTATCTCTATTGGTGAAAATCTATCAATGTTAACCTCCTTCTTGATAGTATCAAAATTCGATTTATTTGGCCTACAAAGAATAGGTGAGTGATCCTAAATTAAGGTGGTATCAAAACCCAGTTCATTCAACTCACGAAGCACAAAGAATAATAAGTGAAGAATTCTAAGTTAAAGTGAATGTTTATATTGAAAATCTTTTTAACATAAATTTTAAGATAAATGTATTTCGTTTACATGTTAACTCTTCTTCTTAGATACTTAATACTAATAAAACGTAATAAATTTATTAGAATAAATTTTGATTTAATAAATTTTAAATTTAATTTATTTTTATAAAATTTATTTAATAAAATAAAATTTACTATTTTATAAATAATAATTTAATTTTATCTCTAATTATATAATTATATAGATCTAATAATATGATCGGTAAATGATGAATGCTTACCATTTTTTTTCTTTGTTTGTATCATTTGTCTGATTGTATTGCAGCTTGAGTAATCGTGTATTCATTTTTTAATTGGGTGAGCATTAATATTGAGTGGTCCGGAAATGCAGAGTAACCCACGCGCCCGCGTGCGTGCTTTCGCAGTGTGGGGTACAGACAAAGTCAGCACTTAAGCCCCATAATACCGACAATCATGTCAAAGTCTCTTGATTTATTCTATGCATCAATAATGTTCCAATAGATTCCTTTTTCTTTTCATACATTTATTTCGATTATATTAAATTAACAAATTATTACTGTCTCTCTATTTTTTTATTGGGTAGTTATTATATTAAAGAAAATATTCTACGCATTATTTACACACACAAAATTTCTATATTAACAATAAAATAAATGTTATCAAATTATTAGATTTTTTACATTTATTTTAAAGAAAAAAATATATATACTAATAAATTGACTAATCATAATTTTGAATATGAAAATAATTTTGTTTGGTGGAGATATCTATTTTAATTTTATCATGAACTTTATCTAATTTTATTCCTGAATTTTGTATTTAGTTCGTTATTATAATATTTGATATATTACAAATGATAAAAGATTATATTGTCAATTCAATTTAGATTTCTAATTTTTACAATTATAATTTTACTAGGGGTAGGGTGTTCGCAGTGCGGTTTAATTTAATTTTTCACTAAAATATATCTGAATCAAATATAAAAATTATTTGTGGTTCGATTTGGTTCGGTTTGAAATAAAAAAAAATCCAAACCAATTTTAACGGTTTAGTTTGGATCGGTTTTTACGATTTTTTTTTTTAATTTCTAATTTTTTTATTAATAATTGACTATTTTAGTCTTTAAAATCCTGAACTTGACCCCCAACCAAGTGTTTAATTGGGTTAGAACACAGTAATAGAGTTTTTCAAGTAAAGGAACACTAAGATGCATTTAACAAAATATAAATTGTAACATATGAATATTACTAAAAAAAATAATAATCCTAGTAAAAATAAAATTAATTGAAATAAGAACCCTAAATCCTAAACTAAAACCGAGAACCCTAAATCCTAAACCTGAAAATGAAACAGGGAAATAATAGATATTTATTCAATGAAAATCGAAGATGAATCATAAAACAAATTGATGTGAAATTAAAATTAAGATATGAAAAATGAAAGAGGAAAGAATAAAAAAGGAAACATATTAATGAGTGAATGAAATAAAAAAAAAAAAAAATCTTACTGTTTGGGATAAAAAGAATGATTAGATAGAGGATAAAATAGTGTGGTGAAGATGGATTTGAATAAGAGTTAATAATGAGATAATAAAATCAGAGTAAGGGAGTTTCAAGTAAGGAACCCTAAGATGCGTTTAACAAAATAAAGTTGAAATAGACAACAGTAGGTTTTCTTTGCAAAATAAAATTAAATATAAATATAATATTATTTAATAATTGCGGTTTGGTTCGATTCGGTTTGGTTTTGAAATACCAAACTGCAAACCGAACTGAACCGCGCGGTTCTGAAAAAAAAATCCAAAGTGATCCAAAAACTTGCGGTTTTAATCAGTTTGCAGTTTTTTAGATCGATTTTCGGTTTTTTTTTTGGATCGG
Source organism: Macrotyloma uniflorum (assembly GCA_016859785.1). NCBI lineage: Eukaryota > Viridiplantae > Streptophyta > Magnoliopsida > Fabales > Fabaceae > Macrotyloma > Macrotyloma uniflorum. The sequence goes on from BDMB01000050.1 coordinate 552,325, forward strand.
TTCGGTTCTGAACATCCCTAAATTTTACACATCCTCATTATTAAAAAAAATTACCAAACTATTGAGTTTTTATTATAGTAATAAATTTATTATTTTTATTAATAGTCTTAAATTCATAATTAAATATTAATTTAGTTAATTAAATATTAATTTAGTTAAAAATTAGAGGAAATCACGTTTAAACTCTTTCCATTTAAATAATATAATTTTGTTTTTTATTTTAAAAAAATAAATCTATGATATCGTATTAGATGTATATATGTTTCATTAAAAAAATATAATTTTTTTTATATAAAATTGTTACATATAATACATATATTATCATAAAAAAAAATAAGAAGTGAGATGTAAGTTATATTAAAAAATGAGAGATATCAAATAAGATGGGTCATAATAACAAGTTATTTATAATTGTTAAGTCATTTATAGGGTTTTTAATTGTCACATATAAGTAGGATAAGGTTTTTTCTTTGTGTGCAAAATAAAATTTTTGCTTATCCATATTGTTTATCTTTGTCCTCATTATCCCTTTTATGTATTTTCTTGTTTTGTCATCAAACATACATCCATTTGTTCATTTCGTCTTAAGTTTGTCTTTATTCTAGTTTATTATGTCTTGTAGTGAGTGATTCCTCGTTGGATGTTAATCCACTAGTTGATAGAAAGGTTAAAATTATTAGAGATTCCTCTAATGATGAATGTATTGAGTTTGTGACTAGTCCTTTCTTGGAGGAAGAACCAATCGAAGAACTAGTCATTCATCATATGATTGAACCTACTCTAGTTGTCACTAAGGTATTGAGGAAACAAAAAGGTTATTCCATTTCGAAAAAGAATAAAAACCTATGATAGATGATCAAGGCAAGACAAGTAGAGTCTCACCAAAAAATAGGTTTCCTCCTATTTATGATTCGAATTACTCTTGGGTGTTAAAATCTCAACTCTTTGTAGAGGATTTTGTTGAGATTTTGACATTTGTTCGTCAGATAAAGATGACCTCATAGTTATCGAGGCTTGCTCAGCCACCAATAAAGTGTATAAAATACATTGATGATGAGGACTTCACCTTTATTTATGAGTCTCTCTTTAAAGATCTAGATGTTTGTATACTCTTCACAAATTTTGAGTGTCAGGTTCTTACAACCCTTAATGTTGGTTCGAGTCAACTTCATCTCAATAGTTTAGCTTTCTTAAAGGCTTTTCAAATTTTTTGTACTCTTTTAAAAATTACTCCATCTATAAATACTTTTTTTTATATATTTATATAGCTTAAATGTGGCCCTTTTGTGGGTTGGTTTCGTTGAATAAGTCTCATCATGGTCAACTCTTTACTATTTATGCTTCCTCCTTTAAATATTTTTAGGCAAAGTTTTTGAAATAAAATGTTCCAAAAAGGATTCGACCAAGTCTTTGTTCGAATACCTTGATTATACTTCTCTATTTCCATTGTATTAGCAAAAACCCATGAAATTCAAGTCTCATCTCAAGTATCTATTAACTATTAAGTATAGGAAAGATATTGATATTTTGAGAAGTCTCCCCCGACCAATTTAAAGCAAAGGGCTTCTATTTGTTCCTTATACTGAGAATCAAAAGGATTGATTTTTAGGTAAGGGTTTCTCTTTTCTTTTTATTGGCTTGTTTTATGATTTTGCTTCTTTTGATGTTTGTTTGTTGTTCAAAGATCATGAGAAAAGACATTTATTTCCAAAAGCTTTGTGTGAAGCATAGGAAAGTACTAGTTGTTGAATAGGGAAGTTCGGTGAACAAAAGCAAGGTTTTAGCAAGTCAAGTGTAGGTTCCGTCAATACTTGATTTGATTGAGACTAAAGCTAATATCTTTGGTAGCATTTTTCCAAAAGTTAATGTTAAGGCTCATGCTAGAATTCTCATTATGGTCCAAACTAGCACTTCTCGAATTCCTCACCCACCTCCATGGTCACCCTTATTGATAAGGAAAAAAGATGGTCAAGACCATGTTTCAACTAATGTTCCTAGGATGAACTCACTATGGCATGTACATCTCACCACCAATGTTGTGGAGTTCAAAAATTCCTTTCCCTATCTTTTTGATGTCAATCTTCTTAATGTTGTTGGAACTGTTGGAACTCTTTATTCATCAAATATAGCGATGGTAAAAAACATTGCCATCATTCATCATTATAAGGTGGCAATGGTTGAAGGCTAAGGCATCAAAGTAAAAGTGCTATAATGGACCATCAACTAGGTTAGCACAAGCAAGCAATCTCCACAAAATTTACAGAGAACAAACTTCTTATGGAAAAGCTCGATGATGCCAAATAAAAAGGGAAGGAACTTCAATTATGTGTCAAAAAGACTGACCATGATGTAAAATATGCCTTAGATAAAATTGCTAACCTTTAGATTAGAATCAATTAGACTAGCAAAAGAAGATGGTCAAGGAGCAAAAGAAGTTGGTGGAAAACAAATAAATTTTCCAAGGAGAAGGAAAGGTCATTAAAGGAATAGTTAGAGAGTACTGTCATAAAATAAGAAAGAAGCTTGAAAAAAGATCTTGATAAGGCTAAGGTTGATCTTAATGATTCTTAGGAGAGCCTTATTCAAGCCTTTGAGGAGGGCTTTAAGAATGTGGTAGGCCAAATAGAAATGTTGGCTTTCATTGTTAATGTATCCAATTCTAATATTGACAAAGTAGTGATTAATGACAAACTGGTTGCTAAAGAGGCTAACGGGGTAAGTTATAATTTTTAAGATTTCCTTATAACAAGTTATGTATTATATATATATATATATATATATTATTCAAGTTGAGTTGTATTAATTGGGCTATTATTATAACCACAATTTATAAATTAAGAATTTGCCAACTATAATGGTGGACTTCATGTAAAGTAGAAAATTTGAAATTTTAGCAATATAATAGTCGAGTTTCATGTAAAAAATTCAAAATTTTTCAACCATGATAATTAGGCTTTATTCATGTAAATAATTCAAAACTCTTGTCGACTATGATTATGGGGCTTTATTCTTCTCTTGCTTGGTTTCAAGTTTTTATTTGTTTGGAATCTTCAAATCGAGTATTGTCCAAACCTATATTTAATTATTAATTATGGTATAATAATTACACTTGTTTGAGTATACAAAAAGAAATATATGATACTTTGTTTTAATTACTCATATTTTAAGGTCCAAATTGTTAATTTAATGCTTGTTTGAGCTTTCAAGTTTGAGCTTTTAGAGCTCATTTAAGCTTTGTTATTTTAGTTTTTATTTGAACTACCAATGCTCATTTGAGCTTATTTAACCATAATCCGTTTGAACTTTTTTTCAGCATACCTTATTTGAGATTTTTTTTTATCATAGTTTTTTTAGCTTTATCATAGTTCGTTTGAAATTTTTTCATCATATCTTATTTAAATTTTATCATACCTCATTTTTTTTGTGCAAATATGTCTTTGTTCATATATTTTAAAAATTAATAGCTATAGTAAGTCTTCAGGTATGTTGCATTTCAAGTTTATGAAAGCGACTTGCCTAACAATTCTTCTAGCTTGTATGCACTATTATTAGTAGCTTCAACTTGTCTATTTGTTTTAAGATATTCTCCTAAAGATACTTTATGTTTAATTTCAAGTTATTGAAGGAATTATTCAAATCTTTTTTAATAAATTGTCTCATGTTGTCAATTACCACAACATATGGGAGACCATGTAGACAAAATAATATTCTTCCATCTAAATTTCTTAACTTGTGTTGTGATGGTTTATAACGAATTTCTTCAATCCACTTAACGAAATAGTCAATTTCTACTATTAGAAATTTAACTTGTCCTTTGCTGATTGGGAATGGACGAAGTATATCCCTTCCCCCACACAACAAAGGGCCACAAAATTGTTATATTATATTGCTTTTCTAAAACCATGTTTTGGATGGGGTCAAATTTTTTGCATTCTTTGCACTTTTGAAAAAATTCTTTCACGTTTGTTTTAAACATGGGCCAATAATATCCTACTTGAGCCATCATATTCCTTATCCATGAGTGTACTTTAGAATTGTCTCTAAGGCATTCAACCATTATGTATTTGGCTTGTTCTAGATTTAGGCATTTAAGTAAAGGTGAGAAACTTCTTTTGAATAGTTCTCCATTATATATAATATAGTATGTCGACTTTCTTCATACCTTTTTAAATTTTGAGATGTCCTCAAGTTCTATGTTATGAAAGAGATATTGAATTATTGATGTCATCTAGGTGGATACAGACTACTCAGAGTTGAAAACATTATGATGGTCCCAACTTGGGAAAGACAATGTTTCTTAAATAAGTATTTTGTGTTGTTCGAGCATTTTAGTGCTCGCCAATTTAGATAATATGTCCACTTTATCATTTTATTTGCGGGTAACATGTGAAACATCAATGTTTTCAAAGTGATCCATTAAATCTTTGGTGATATGGTAGTACTTCTATATTGGGGGTTTCTTTGTTTGGAATTCTCCATTGATTTATCTAGTGACGAGCTTTGGGCCATTAAGACATCAAAGTTTTTTCACTCATATTTCTTTGGCTAGCTTGAGTCCAATTATTAATGCTTCATACTTAGATTGATTGTTCGACGTGACGAATTCAAATCTCAAGCATTATTCTATGATGATACCATTAAGCCCTTCAAGAATTATTCCTACTCCACTTTCTTATTTGTTTGAAGATCTTTTGATATTTAATTTTCACCAATCATGTTGCTTACCAACTTGTGGCAACTCAACTAAGAAATTGACAAGGAATTATGGCTTCAATGGGCCTCAACATTTTATAATGTAACCTAAAATTTGATAACTTGACTGATTAGGTGATCATCCTCCCAAAAAGTTTGAGATTTTTTAACATTTGTTTGATGGGGTAATTAGTTTTGACTACCACTTAGAAACTTTGAAAGTAAGGTGAGAGTCACTTAGTTGAGGTTACAAAGCAATGATAATTTTTTCTATGATAAAATATTTTTTCAAAGGCTAAAGGATTCAATTTGTGAAATATACTATGCTTTATTTTGATTCCCAGTGTACACTAGAACTGAGCTTATAGCATATTTAGTAACAACTAAGTATAATAAAAGTAACAAATCCTTTTGAAGTTTGACGAGTACAAGTAGGGAGACAATATCTTGTTTTATGAGTTGGAACATCTTCTCACATTTTTTTCCCTACTCAAACTTATGTGTTGCTTTTAGTATTTTAAAAAGGAGTTTTTCTTTCTTGAAAAGTTTTGGTAAAAAATATGTGAATGAGGCTAGTTTTCTATTCAAAACCTCCTTTTAAGTTTCAAGGACTTTAGATTGAAAGAATTTCATTGAAAGAATTGTATCACATTTGTTCGGGTTTGCCTTGATACTCCTTTGAGTGATCATAAAGTCGAGGACCTAAACTGTAAATCAAGTAAAGGGTTTGAATACAATTTTATCAAATAAAGTAGTAAGTCGAGTTTAAAAAATATGGACCAATTTAACACATCTGTCAAGCTTCCTTAATCAAAGAGGGCTTTCTTTACTCCCTAATTGACTATGGTAATAATGATTACTATGGGATCGTCCTATGTTAGATTATTTTTGTTGAATTTGATGTTTACAAAGGTGATGGTTGAAAGCTATTGAAGGGGGAAGGATTCTGTTAGATTGACGTTGTTGATGGCTTGTAGGTGATATTTTTGGGTCAAACTAATTGATCACCACTAGTAAATCCTCTAATTACGGTGTTAATTACACTTCTAACCTCTTGGATTCCTTATTATGAATTATGTTGTGCTTGTAGGTTGGCCTCAACATATTTGTTCTGGTTGACACATCTTTCTCATCCCCTTCTACCGTGTGAGCCTCTTCGTACATTATTATTACTATTTTGGACATATAGTATGAGAAAACCTGATTAAATGAGGTGGTCGAGTATGTTCTGAACAATGTTGCATTCTTCAGTAATATATTAAAAATTTTGGTGTTAGATGCTCTTTTTTCATTGATATCTATTAGGGGAAGTATAAGCGTGGATCAATAAATGTACCAACTTGAGGTTGCATGCCTATTGTAATACTACTTCCCTAAAAGTGTTGAGGGGAGTGTACGTTTCATAACAAATCATGTGGGCTTTCTTTGGATTAGTTGCTCGGGTTTTTGCAATATCACTTTCATCTTTTCTTTTTCTTCACAGCTCGATGTTCTCCTCAAGTTGGATATAATATGATGCTTAGACTTGTAGCTCATCTATATCATAAGGTTGATTGAGATAGAAATTGTCTAATAAAAGACTTATTCTAAGACTAGTTGCCATTGCGTTCTTTGCAAAAGTCAGATTAAGATTGTAGAAGGTGAGACAAGCTTCCACAAAATTTTTCATGTACTTTCGCAACGACTCGTTCCTTCCTTATTCAATATTCTCAAGTGTTTGAGAGGTGGAGGTATGGGTTCGACATGTTGCAAATTGTATTTAGAACTTTTTTTCCAACTCTAGAAATGAATGGATGGATTGGGCCGAAAGGTCATAATACCATTATAAGGTCAACCCTTTTAAAGTGGTAGGAAAGATTTTACACATAAAGAATTAGACGTGCAAAAAGATATTGAGTTGCTTCAAGAAAGCTTAGATGTGGTCCTCTAGGTTAAAAGCTCCATTGTGTCTTTCCATAGTCGGCAATTTCTAGTTCGGAGGAAAGGATTCCTCCATGGTACTACTCACAAAGGGGTGATGATATTGTTGTAGTTGGGGCTTGGGGTGTTTTGCTCCCCAAGGTTCAAGTGTTGTTTTGGATTTCTCTGCTTGGGTCCCTAAATGAGGAGCTTGGGAATGAATTTTTCTTTGTCAAGATGGGACATGCAAATTAGTTTCGCATCAGGAAGAGACATGTGAATCTACTATTTTTTTTTATCTTTAATTAACGTTGTGACCTTATTATTTTTTGGTTCCTTTATGGCCTGTTGAGATCAAGATTCCATCGAGGTTGACAATTGAGGGTTTGTCTTATTGTCAACTCGAATTGAAGAGTTTGCATCTATTCTTGATGTTATTATTGTTTGATACACTCGAGATTATCATAGATTTTTTTCTACATAGTTTCAAGACCAACTTTGAGGTTCTCATCTCTTTCCTTCATATTTTCTATTATGAGTTTGTTGATGCAGTTGTTCCATGTGAACTTTCATATATTGTGATAATGATAGGAGTATCTGTATGAAGTGTTTGTAAGTTTGATTGAATAAGAACTATATAAATGAGACTTGAAAAGAGTTGACCTAAGTCCCAAAGTAGATATCGAATGTTCTTATTAAAAAGGGACAAGAATCAAGTTATGTTGGAAAGATAAAAAACTTAAATTAGATGGGTTAAACTCTTTTTCTTATAAATATTTCTCTAATACTTAAATAAATATAAATAGATATTTGATTTAAATAATTATTAAAAAATAAATGTAATATTTTATTTATCAATAAAAAAAATTACATGAATTATAAATTAAATATTAAATTAATTATGTTTCATATTATATATTTTAAGTAAACATATAAAGTAATATATATTTATTTAATATATTTTGATACTTAAATTTTTTTTTTTCATATATAGTTTATTCAAATCAAGTATGGGAGTATGCTTTTATCTTTAATTTAGTTATAATGAGAAAAACGATATTATTAAATAAATATTTGCATGTACCTAAAATGAAAAATGACTGTAATTTACTAAAATAATAATAATGATATATATAAATTTAATTCTAATGGAAGAAGAGAAACTCATGTAAAGAAATATCTATCATCTTTCTATAGATCAACCTCTTCAAAAAGAGTTACAGAGTATATATATATATATATATAAAAGATATTGAAGCGGAGGAAAGAGAAAAAAATAATAATAATACAACTAAAAATAAAAATTAATATGAACGGTAACAAAACTAAGGAATAAAATTAAAGAAAAATGAAAAATATAATCATTTTATTCTTAATAATTTCATATGACAATTTAATTGGGCTTCTTTAGTATGTTGATTAAGCTCTCTTTATTGTAATTTTTAAAATTTAGAATAATTTTAATTTAGTTTTTTTTATCCTTCCTATACTTTTCATTCATATCAAAGGGAGTGTTAATAATTGGTAAGCGCGAAAAGTTCCACTTTTAGTCATAGTTTATGAATATGAATTTAGAATATACATATAATTTAAAAGTTTATTATACTGTCTTTTAATTTGATGTGTATGGTAAATTTTATATTTTATAACAATTATTTACAAGATAATATTATGTTTATTGATTTGAAATATAAATTATCTATTGAGATGCCAAAATAATACATAACAATTAAACTATATAAACATTACTATTTTAATTGTTAGTTAGTCTTTTAAATTAAAAATAAGTAACAGTCACACTCAAAGAAAGTCGACCTTAAATTAATTAATAATTTTAATCAAATCCGAACTCCTGTTTACTTCTATTCTGAATGTCATGACGCTATAGAATTTTATAATCACCTCAATTTTTTTAATCTAAAATAATGTACTCCCTATTCTCACATTATCATATTTGTAGAAAAAAATATTTCTGTTTCTTCTTACATAAATAAATAAATATATATATATATATAATATTATTTTGTAAGAGTATTTAAGATTTGATTTGAATTAATTTTTTATTAAATATTCATTCAAATCAAATATCAAATATAAAAATAAGAAATATTTTAGTTTTAATTTAACATAAAATTTAAATTAAATTAAATTCATATCTTATACAATTTTTATTATTATAATATTTTTAAAATATAAAATATTTAAAAAAATTATTAGAGATCTCACATAATTTAGAGATATAATTAAATTAATATATATAAATAAGTGCAAATCTCATCTTATTGAACCTATCCTAACAAGATTCTTGGGCTGCTATCGCACCATCCATAAAATTTCTCATTCTTAAACCGTTATCAAATAACTCATAAATTTCTAATCTCATATTCGAGTTTGAAGACTCTCGGTATTAGAGTGGTATGTTGGAAATCTCACATCGTCTAAAAATATAGTCAAATTAATATATATAAAGTGGTACAAACCTCATCTCCTTGAACTCAATCTTATGAAAACAAGTTACACAAATCTATTGCGAATAAAAATATTATAATTTTATCATAAAATTTTGTTAAATATAAAAATGTTTTATAAGTTTTATTTTTATAATTATTATTTTATTTATAATTTTAATTATTTTTAAGTTTATAAATAAATAAAAGATTATAGTATAAATTTATCATTATATTTTATAAATATAAATATATTATAAATATTAATAAAAATATAAACTTATTTATATAGTTATATATTTTATTTTATTACTTTTTAATAATTTTTTATATTTGTTTTGAAGAATATAAATAAAATATTTTTTAAAATTTAAATAAAAAAAAATTTATTAGAAGTTGATAAGAAAAAAAATTAAAAAACAGAAAAAAAATTAAAAATTTAATAAAGTATAATACATTAAAATGATTATATAAAAAATATAATGATAAAAAATAATTAAAAAAACTTTTTTATATATTATTATAGATAATATAATAAAAAATAATTTTTATAATATATATATATATATTCGTAAATTATTATTTAATTTTAAAAATATAATTTTATATTTAATATTTAAATAAAATAAGTAGATTGATTCAAGTTTAATTTAATTTTTTATTTAAAATTTCAAATTTAAGTTATATTTAAAAATTTTAAAATAAATTTAATTTTAATTTTTAATTATTTTTTAATTATTCAATTTTAAACATCCAAATTTTTTCATAAATATAACATTAAACTTATAATAATTCATTTCTTGACTTTTCTACAGTATGCATGATTGGTCGTATTTTATTAATTTCATACAATCGAAAATCTCTAATTATCTACAAATTTATTCTTCTTTCTTCGGCACCTTTTCGTCACCCTCTTAAGATAGGAATGAAGTTGGATTTTAGTTCTAATCAATAGTTAGTTTTGATTTTTTTTTTTTTAAATAATAAAATATTGATCGACAAATTTCTCATCAAAGAAATAAATGATTTATGATATTTATAATTTATTATAAGAAATTTATTTATAAATTTAAGAATTGTTGAAAATGATGTGTTATGTATTAATTTTCAACTTACTCTCTACAAAAGATATTATTATTTGAATATAAAATATTCTTTCTGTTTTTTTTATTATAAGACATAATTTTAAAAAATAATATTTAATATAAAGTATTTTATAATTTAAGAAAATTTAATTTTTATCTTTTTATATATCCTATTAAAAATATGACTTGTATTATTATTAAAAATGATAGTTAATAAGAATAAAAATAAAGTATTAATCAAAATAAATTAAAAACTAATGATTAATTGGTTTTTATCTATATTTTGAATAACAGAGATAGAGGAAATAATTAATATTATATGTTATATCCTACATAATTATCAATTACGTAATAATATTTACACTCTCAATATATTTTAATTAATTTATAGCAATTACCTCTTGTCTTTTAATAACTTGAAAAGTCAAAAACTACTAATCATATGATATTCAATCGAAATCAACACATTTGGTTTGATTCTTGTCTTTAAAATTTCCTAAACGGAGACTAAATCAACTAGTTGACGTATAGAACTTCCTCTTTCTCTTTATTCTTTATATAATACGAAACCTAATTATGAAGAAGATATTATATTCACTGAAAATTGAGTTTAACGAGAATTAAACCTTATTTTTTTTATCTAATTTTAAAATTAAGTTAGACTTCATAATTATTATATTTTATATTTTATTATAATCAAATTAACAAAGATTATTAAATATAAATTAAATTATATATTAATAAATTATAATTTCTTTACATAATTTAAAAATTTTTGATTATTAACAAATAAAATTATTAATAGATTACTAAATAAAATCTTAATTATTGTTAATAAGATTATTAATTATTATTAATAAAATTGTTGAATTTAAATTGGATAATTAATTATAAAAATGTCTATCTTAAAAAAAAAATATTTAAAAAATCACGGATTAAAATTTTTGAAACAGTTTATAAGATAAATTAGATTTTATAATATTTTTTATATTAATAATACTGAATATTTTATTTAAAAAAAAAACAACATTATTTATAAAGACCTTGTATCTACAATCTTACATAATTTTAATAAAAATAAAAGGAATGCTTATTTAAAAAATATATAAACTCATGCGTAATTCATTACACCAATTTTCTTACTAACTTTAATTTACATATACATTTTAAATAAATTATATATCAACTTATTAATTATTTTTTAATTCAAATATTATATAAAACATGATAAGTTTGTTACCACTATTTGAAGATTAGACAACTCTATTCATGTAATTCAAGTGTTTTAATAATGATCAAAAAAATCAAGAATCAGGACATCAAAGTCAATTCAAGAAGACTAAAGGAAGCTCAAAGATTTACAAGAAAACTCAAGTTGGAAGCAAGCTCAAAGACATAGAAGACTTAGTTTATAAGCTGTGAGTGAATGAAATTAAAAGGTAATCATCACTCAGATCAGAGTATTCTCTCAAGAAAACTATTTCTAGAAAAACTATAAAACACTGCAATAATCGATTACATAATCGATTATGGATTTTGGAAATAAATGAGATGCGGCAATAATTGATTATCTAATCGATTATGTGAATTTTATAAATGTATTACTTGCGGCAATAATCGATTATGTCCTTAACTTAATCGATTATGTTCGGAGATTTTTGAAAATCAAATGTTGCGAAAAATCCTCCAACAATTAATAGAATATCTGATTTTGATTTTGTGAACGTTGTGAGGCTTTGAAAAAGTAAATCATATTGATTTCAAATTAAAATAAAGATTTTATTTTATTTGGGAATATTTGTCCTTCAACAATTAAATGAATCTTTGACTTTATTTTTTGAATGTTGTGAGGCTCTGAACAGAGTAAAAGATTTGATTTCGAATAAAAATAAAGATTTCATTTCATTTGGGAATTCTGTCTATTTAAGAAGCATATCAGGACTTTTCAGAAATACACCTGACTGAAACATTCTAAGCAATATTCTTTCTGAAAAGCTTTACACATTTTCTCTGAGTTTCTTGAGCCACGAAATTTCATGTTTTGAAAAGAGAAAATATTTCTTTGTGCTTTAATATTTTATCTTGAGGAAACTCTGGGCAGAACAGGTGCTACAGTTTGAGATCTTCACTCCAGGTGTTATTTTCCTTGTTTATGTTCATCCTCTGAGGTTATTCAGAGGAGGTGTTTTATCTTTTCTTGTGTGATTCAAGGAAAGTGTTTCATTCCTTGTGTGACTCAAGGAAGGTGTTTCAATTCTTTGTGTGACTCAAGGAATGGTTGGTTATCTCTTGTGGGTTTCAAGAGATTGTGAGGTTTATCTTTAATTTTCTATTTTGCATGTTTCACTTGTGATTAGTGGTTGTAAAATTGATTAGAATTAAAGATAGTGAGAGTGAGTGATCATCTCAGGTTGAGGTGATTGTAAACTGGATGTAGGGTTAAAGGTTTAACCCGAACCAGTATAAATCTCTGTTGTTATCTTTTTCTTTCCCTTATCTCTTTATTTTTCCGTTGCGCTATATTAAATATCTGCTAAGACGGATTAATTCAAGAGGGCTAAAATTTGAATTAATTAAACATTAAAGTTTTAATTTTTATTCCATCAATTCACCCTCCTCTTAATGCTATTTTGGTAACAAAGTTAGAAAAAAATTAGATACAAAAATTAAGGATTATTATATTTTAATTTAAATTTATAGTTTTAAATTTGATATTTAACTATTTTTAATCAAAATTATTTAACTATTTTTAATCAAAATTATTTAACTATTAAAATCATTAACTTATATTTTTAAAAATTATAAAAATAAAAATATAGCAATAAATCTTATATATATCCCGACTTAAAACAGGTAATTAAAGTTGGAGCGAGTTTGGGTCAATATCTACGAATTTGAAGTTATTTGTCATGTCTAGTGTTGCTTCCGCAGGTTTATACTAAACTATCTTAGACATTTTTATTTTTTTTTTGCTTTTTTCTAATTTTTTTATTCATCTATTGTTCTTGAATTTGCTAAAGTTGTACGGACTTCTGGATCGTGCAAACACTCTCTTGCTTTCAAGTAAACCAAAAGTTGAATTTTCTTCGATATTAACAATTTTAAGTAGAAGAAAGATTAAAAAAAATAACTAAAATATCTATCTATGCTTCCAAAAATATATCTTCAAAAGAATACAGAAAATAGGTTTAAACGATGCTTCTAAAATATATCTAGAAAAAAAAAGTAATATTTAAATATTTTTATCAATAAATAATAAACAATTATTATATATATAAAAAAATTATTTTCAATTAAGAATATTAAAGTTAAAAATTTATATATTTTTTTCACCTATATTTTATTTAATTTTTTTGATCTAATATACACTTTTAATTTACCTAAAATTCTAATTTTAATTTTATTTTAAATTGAAGATAAAATAAACAATTAAGCAAATGAAAATCTTGAAATATAATAGTAAAATAACATGTTAAAAATATTTTTATTTTCATTATTAAAATAAAAGTAAAAAATTTACACTATTAATTCATTAAAAATTATACTAGATGTAACTTTAAAGTAATTACTATAAAAGTTAATAAACATATATGAATGTGTATGACTATGCGTTGTGGAAGGTTAGTTTGTATGTCTTTTTAAAAGAGTTTGCTTGAAAAGGATATAAATACGTGCATAATAAATGTACATATTATATAAAATAGTAGCGCAAAGAAATAAATTTCGAATAAATTCTTAAAAATTTAACAAAAAAAGAAAAAAAAATTGTTTCAAGAAGAATAAAGAGACAAAGTAGAGTTTGGAAAAGATAAGATAAATAAAAGGAAGGAGTTTATTTAGAAGCTTTTTGTATTGAAATTGAAAAGTTGGAGGAAAAGTGAAAAGGTGGGAAATGGAGGGATTTTTATCTGCATGAGGTGGGCGGTGACGAGTTTGCAATTTGGCCAGCGAGGATTGAAGCACTGGTTTGGTGGGGGGAAAATGAAAGGATGTTTTTAGGTAGATTGTAATTAAAATATTATTTCTTTATTTCAATATTTTATATCATATAATTTCACCACTTTTAGAAAATCAAAGTATGGTTATAATAGTTTCATATTTAAATGTTTTTTTTAATGTATAGTTTTTCTTTATTTTTAATTCTTAATATGATTGCTTGACTGTTCCTGTAAATAAATAAATAAATGTTGTTAACTAATTTTCTAGTTCTTTTAATTTATATTTTTTAATAATATTTTATTTATTTTAACTTAGTCTATTTGAAAATATTCTATAAAAATATAAAATCGAAATACGAATTATAATAAGAATTGAAACGATATTAAAAAAACAAATTTATTATTAAAGATCTTATATTAATTAGAGATAAAATTAAATTAATATATATAAAATAAGTGTAAACTTTATATTTGAAATAATTTTAGAAGATTAAGCTTAAATTCAGTTCTATTACTCATTCAAATAGATTAAAATTATAACGAATAAAAAATATATCTATTTTATAAGAATAATAGTTTATTTATATATTATTAATAATTTTAAAACATTATGAATTATAAAATATGAAACATCTAAACACATAATATATTCATTTTATTCAAATAAAGTTTATCAATTGAAAATAATAAATCTTTAAAAAAATTATAATAAATCAAAAGTTATAAAATTATTTATTAGTACAACATTAATCTTTTTTTAAACAAAATTTAAAAGTTATTATTTAATTTTTATCTACTGTTATTTATTCCCGTATTAAAACACAATTATTAAAATATCAACAAAACCACAAATAGAAATAGTAAGGGTAAATTAATGTAAACAAAACCAATTAAAATAATAACAATTTATATTTCATATACTCATCATCTCAATTATATATTCAGACAAAGTCAAGTACTTAAATAATCACACTAAAATTATATGGAGTTCTTAATCTCACATGCTAACATTTACTCATGCATATGGACTACCGAACCATAGACATAAACCCTTTAAAGTCTTTTTTACCTTAGGATTGATAATCTCTTTAGAGCCTTTTTCACTTCAGGATTACACGTCTATCCTCATTTTGGCAACCACAAATCAGGGTGATTCCCACACACCTATTATAGAATTGATGACTTAATCCACCTAGTGATAACTATAGTTGAAACCTCCATCGACTTTTTACCACAAGATACTCATGTCTATGTGACTAGAATACTATTGAAGTCAAGATACCTCCTTCAAAGACATATAAAATTTCATATATATACTAAAGCTATATCAAATAATATCTCATAATAACTATTTGGCTCACACAACGATACATAATCATTATACATAATAAACCATACAATCCAGTCTTAACGCACATAATATAGTTCACAATTCATCACAATCTCATAGTCACACCTTCATCTCAGGCACACAACCATTTTATCTTATTGACACCACTATTGTCATCACAATTTCTTAGCAACACTACCATCATCATAGTTCTTTGGCACAATTTTCATCAATTTCCACAATTCTTGTAACTTTAATCACAATTCAGAAACATTATTTATATCATTATTATCAATCTTTTTTCATAATTCTTAACCAATTATAATACACAAATCTCAACAGTTTAGTATAATTCAATTTCACATTATATTTCACAATTATATAAAATTTACAATTCAATACTCAATAAATTTACATCATTATCCACTATATTTTACAAATATTTAACCTCAACAATTTACCATAATCTCATTTTCATAACATGAAATACCAAATCTCACAACACGTAATCAACAATTAAATTATATAATATTTATCTCGTCATTTTCTATCATAATCCACATACATAAACTCTTTTAATTCAATTTAGAACATAAATAATTTTCCAAAAATATTATATTTTCTCTAAAGCAAAAATAATTCCAATAACATTTTGCTTATCTTGACATAATAACTTCTAATCACTAAAAAAAAATCACATTTTAAGTTATACACGTTATTTTTACATGAAATAAAAATTATTGATTAGTTAACATTTAGAGATAAAATTTTTATGAATGTCACGTTTCCACATTCATAAAAAAGAAACATGCCAAAAAGGGTTCTTAATTTCAAGGAGAATAATTTCTTGACAGCTTGACCTTTAATTACAAAAACATGCTGGATCACTTTTCCAAAATTTCAACAAAACTATGCTAGATTGAGATCGTAATCTCAGAATGAAATAATTTCTCACTCCATCTAATATAATTCTCACAACTAATCCATTAATTCACTTAATTTATACTTCGACATATAATAATCATTTTATCAAACACTTATAATGAAAAAAAAACACTTAATTAGTTTATCTTACTTTTAAATCTTAAGATGGATGAAAAATGTTTTATCTTAATCTAAAGGATCTAAATATAAAACTAGAAAAAAAGAGTGAAAATAAGAGGATTAGGGCATATTAAACTACTTATAATCTACCCTCTTTTTAAAAAAATGAGTTTAAAATTTACTTAATACCTGATTCTTACAAAAATCAAACATCTAATATTTTCTATGAAAAAAAAGGTAAAATACAATTTTATTTAAAATTTCAAATAAATATTTAAAATCTTTTTATTTCTTACTTTCTTTGATCTTTATTATTAGATATTTTAAATAAAAAATAAATAATTCATCTTATTTTTTTAATTTTTATATTTTTTATATTAATTTTTTATTTTAATCCTTATAAATTGTCAATCAATTATTTAATAGCAGCACCTATAGTCCTGACTTTTAATAACAGCACCTATATTAAAGATATTTTTTTTTTCTTATAATAAAGAATAGAGGAAATATATTATTGGTACATTAAAATATTTTATATTATTTATATTATATCTATATAATAAAAAAAACACATTCAAGCACTTTTTCATATATTTATGTGACACCCTTTTAATTAATAAAAAAAAATTAAAATTAAAAAAATTCACATAAATAAAAACTTATAAAAGTAAAAAATATTTTACTATGAGTAATATTGCGTACTAGAACGACAACGGTAGACCGTGAACCAGTACACTTGATAAGTTCTGAAGAAAGAGAGATGTGTTATTAGAGGACACTCTTAAATATCAAGTCTTTCCTATCCAAAACTTTTGAAGACATACACTCTCACATTACCATATTATTTATCCAATAATAATAACTTTTTTTAAATGTGAAAAATCAAATAAAATATTATTAGACATTGAAATAACCTTTATAAGTTCTTAACGATAAAACTATAATAAACTTCAAATCAACTCCTTCAAAATAAATAATCTCTTTATGCCTTGATGTCACACCTAATCAGAGCATCCCCCGAAATCAAGGAATAGAAAACATATGCTTCATTAGCCAACTCCCTTTTATCCTCATCAAGGATATGTTCACCTATAAGAATATTCAGTTCAAACAAAAATACCAACCACACAAATAGAAGAGTGAGAAATATATCTCACATATGTTATAGGTACATATAAGAAAATAAGCAGAATTAAACACGCACACACATCACACACACCAATACACAGTTAGTCACAAGCTCATTCCATTAACTCAAATGCATTAATACTCTTATCTCTAAATGCATGTGGTACCATCACATGAAACATGCAGATGAGTAGTCCAGGAGTACATGAACGAGATCAAAAGATCCCCACAATCCACTCTCACCAAAACGAGTCTAGTAGGAGCCAGTCGGGATAATATAGCTAGCTATGGTAGCCCCTCATTTCAACTCTCAAATGAGAGGTTTCCTACTCTAAAATTCCTAAGGCCAAGGTAGAAGACCATAAAGACTCTCCTTCATAGATCGCATCTATCCCCAAGAAAGTGTGAATGAATGAAATATGTACACACCAATGCATCACACCAATGCATCACACATAAATGCATAACTCATTGCATATCTCAAATAACCAAACATAATTTGGAATTTCACACTGCTAAGCCTCTGCTTAGACTTCTCAAGTGACCAAGTATAACTTGGAATTTCACATGGCTAAACCTTTGCTTAGAATTCTAAATGACCAAGTATAGCTTGGAATTTCACAAGTCAAAACTTAGACTTCTTATGCAAACATCTCAAGAATTCGTATCATGAGTATCTCAAAACTCAACCCAAATTTTCAAAATATCTCATTCATATAATAATTTATTGTCACCTATATTAAAGATATCTTTCTTATTTTTTTCTATTTTTCTATGACCTTTCTTCATTGTAAAATTGATATTTAATCGTATACTTATCTTATTAATTTGTTTCTTATTTTGTTTTAAAGCTAACAAAATTATCTACAACTTTCATTCTAACCTCAAAATATAATTTAACCATTTACTATGCTAAAAAATTAAGAAAAAACAAAAACTTTCACTCTAATCCTGACAACATAACCTTTAATTACTAAAAAAATCATATCTTTCGTTATACCAACTATTTGTGAACAAAATAAGTGTCATTGGTTAACTAACATTTAGGGCTACAACTTTGATGAAGATATCTTTCCCAAATTCATAACAAAATCCTGACAAAATAGAATCGTAATCTCAAAATAAAATATCTCTAAATCAATTAATATATTCTCACATATCTTAATGATAAATTCAAACTTAAATCTTAATGAACCTAATTTCAATAAATATGATATAAAGTTTATAAATATAATACAACCACAATAAATCATAATTCATCCAAAAGTATATTGAGGACTTATGGTTACCTCAAAACAAGCAAACTCCTATTGAGACTTAGGGGTTGCCTCTCTACTCAAAATTCTCATAAGTACCCATATATGAGATATTTCTCACTTCCCTTCGTACCTCGAATGAAGATACACGACGTTTGAGATGCTACACCTCGCAACGCCTTGAAATGTTATGCTCCCAACTCTTGACGTGTCGCATCTAGTTGCCTCCTTTAAGATTTTTCTTAAACATTAGGGACAACTTGAATGAAAAATAAAAAGAGTTTAAAACCTATTTATATAAGTAGAATTTGACTTTTAAAGATTAAATCCAACTAATAATATCTTTTAAAATATTAATTGTCTTCCATTATCTTTTTATAATATCAATAATTCTACATTATTTTTTAAAATATTAATAATCTTTTCTCTAATCACTTAATTTTATTTTATTTTATTTTTTAAATCTAATTAAATATATTATTTAAATCAAATAATTTAATTATATATATATATATATATTTCCTAAAAGAAATATAGAGATTACAATATACTTACAACAAAGTTAACAAAGTTGAATATACTTACAACAAAGTTCAAGTCTTAAGACCCTTCTTAATCATTGGTCTACATCTTTTGCTCTTCTACCGGGAAGTATCTTTCTAACAAACACTTTCCCATTGAAGTCAGTAATGAGATGGATAAGTGTATCTACTTTATATTCATCAATGATGTAATATCTTTCTTGTGAGTTGTCTCATATTTCTATCTTTTATGGTGAGCCTGTGTCTATGCCCTCCAAACTTATGAACAGTGTCATCTAGAATCATCATTAGGAAGTGGTAATCTTGTCTCTCCTCCTAACCTCACATTAATAGCTAATTGGCTTATAACAAGTTTTCTAGACATCTTGTTCATATGATATTCATTGTTTGTTGCCAATTTGGTATGACATGACCTTATTATGATCTAGATGTCATTGGTATAGCAATATATGTGTACTCACATTATCGAATAATATCTATACTAGAAGTGATTGACCTTATTAATGTCATTTATATGAAATAATCTTAATTTCATTAATGATTAATTTTTATTAAAATATCTTATTGATAATATCTACAAAATTTTACATTCCATTATTTTTTCTTCAAACATTTACATATTATGTATTTAGATGTTCATACAACTAAAATTATTTTAAGATTTTATATTATTTTTTTGTGCACCTCTTCTTGTTACTTAGATACAGGATTTTTCAAGAACTCGTTAAGTTTTTTTAATGGTAGATCTCACTTTATATCTTAAGTAAGTTTTTTACGTCCCACAATAAATTACACAATTTAATATTTATTTTAATATATTTTAAAAATATTAATTGGTTAATTAAATTTTAATTATTAGAGGGAAAGAGTTTTAAAAAATTATTTTTTCATAAATTGTGTACGTCTTCAAAGCTCTTCTACAAGATCCCATTCTTTATGTTAGAGATCTTCTATTTTCCTATAATATAAAATCTTGTAAAAAAAAAAACATATATTGTGTTTAATACCCCAACTAAAGATGCAACACTAAATGTTGTTAGTATTCTAATTATGTGTTTGATTAGATATTTGAAATCTCGAATCTATGTTTTAGATGTAAAAATTTGAGAGCTACTTTTTTACTTAGTCTCAACACCAATTCAAATATGTAATAATATATTAACATATTAGTATAAAAGTGGTTGACCTTATTAATGACATTGATATTTATTAATCTTATTTATAATTAATTTTTTATTAAAAAACCTTATTGATAATCTCTACATATTTCTCCATCCTATTATCTATATTTTTTCGAACATCTCTACATGTTATGCATTTAGATGTTATATACATATGACTACAATTATTTTAATTTTTTTCATTATTATTTTTTTTCCCATCATATATATATATATATATATCAATTTTTAATTTATTTTAATGAAAAATAAAATTTTATTTAATTAATTTTCTAAATCATATAAATACAAAATTAAATATATCATCCTTTATTAATTTAAATTTTTATTTTTCTAAAAAAAATTTCTTAAAATTTTCTAAGTTTTGTAAAATTTCTCATTCATCCTTCATTTTTTCAAAATTTAAGAATATTATATGAAAGTTAATAAAAAGTAGAATATTTTTATCCTGTTAGATTTTTAAAAGAAGTAAGTTTTTTTCTCCTATACTTTTATTTAGAAGAATAGTTTGTAGGAATATTTTGGGATTCATGCATGTGTAGTTTCTTAAAAAAAAATGAATATATACTAGATTAAGTTAATAGTAATGTAATTAGTTTTAGAATTAGGTATTTTAGAGACAAAATTAGATCATTTCTTACACAATACTTATTTCAAGATAATATTTTGGAAATACGAAAAATAAATAAGAGAAGCTAATTATTATAAGTACTAATTTAGTACTATAGGATAGTGGATGTGAATGTTTAACAAAGTGACTTAGTAAAAAATAGGGATAATTGCATGTAAATAAAGTCATTTGATGTTGATATTTAATATGTTAAATTTTATGTGAGTTGAAAGCACACTCTATTACAAGTAAAATGATGAGTGAAGTGAATGGTTGTATTTTGGTATTGATATTGGTTTTAGACTAGATTAAATAGATATGGAAGAGATAAATTGAATTTTTATGAGAAAAATTCTTTGAAATGAGCTAATTTGGAGACTTTAGTTTTGTTGTAGGAGTAGTTTGTCTCAACTGATGGAATTTTTGCTTGAGAATGCTCTAGTAGAATTGATGAGCTTTCTATCCAATTTTTGTTTGAGCGAGACTATTAAGACAATGTCCCTTGGACATAATCCCATTTTTGTTTAAGTGATATGATTATTGCTTGGTAAACCCTTTTTCTTGCTTGAGCAAGAAGGTTTAAGAGAAACCTGATGCTTTCAGCATGGATGTTGCTTGAGCGAGAATTATTTTACTTGGACAAAAATGCTCTATTTTAAAAAATAGTTTTATAATGTTTGAATGCAAAATTTGAAAGAATTTATATGTTTATGTTTGAGGGGAACCTAGACCAAGATGATTATATTGTGTGAAATAAGAGGGAACATGAAGAACTCACATGAGGAGACTAATGGGAAGTGAGCAATACATCTATTCAGGAAGCAAGATGAACTCACATGTGGAGGTCATTGGAACATGCAAATTGATTTTAAGTAGTGGTTTCATTTTATGTTTGGAAAAGACCTTTTATCTTTCTAGTTTTTTCTAAAAAAATTGATTTCACAATTTGTACCTTTGAGATTTTCATTTCATTTTATAAATTCCGGTTTTACTTTATTCAATAAATCAAGGTTGTTGATTTTGGTCAATTACAAAATGGTCTTTTCTATATTGATTTACAAAATGAAACTACTCATAGTTCTATGCATATTTCTTCTGGGTTAAAACAATGTGTTGTGAATGATGATTCCTCTATGTTGTGGCACTAGAGATGGGACATATGTCCTTTGAGAAGAATTAAACAATTGGTGAATGATGGAGTACTTAGTACTTTAGATTTTACTAATTTTGAGACTTGTGTGGACTGCATTAAGGGTAAGCAAGCTAACAAATCCAAAAAGGGTGCTAAGAGGAGTTCAACCGTACTAGAAATCATTCATACAAATATTTGTTGTCCAGATATGGATGCAAGTACTCTGAGATACTTCATCACTTTTATAGATGATTACTCACGATATGTATCTCTACTTACTTCATTCTAAGGATGAAGCTTATGATGCCTTCAACTTTTAAAGACTGAGATAGAGTTACAATGCGGAAAACAAATTGAGATTGTGAGATTAAATAGAGGTGAAGAGTATTATGGTAGATACATAGAGAATGGACAAACACTTGGTCCATTTGTGAAATTTCTTCAAAAGTATGAGATTGTTACCCAATACACTATGCTTGGTTCTCTAGATTAGAATGGTGTGGCAGAAAGAAGAAATCAAATTTTAATGGATATGGTGAGGAGCATGAGGAGTAATGCAAAACTTATTTAATTCTTCTGGATTGAAGCACTTAAGATGGCTATGTATATAGTAAATTGAGTTCCAATTAAGGATGTTTTAAAGATACCTTTTGAGTTATTTAAAGGTTGGAAACCTAGTTTACGACATATACATATTTGGGGATTTTTGTCTGAAGTAAGGGTTTATAACCTATAAGAGAAGAAACAAGACCCTAAGACTATTAGTAGGTATTTCATTGGATATGCTGAAAAGTCCAAAGGGTTTAGATTCTATTATCTTTCTCATAACACTAGAATTGTGAAATCAAGAAATGTAAGATTTCTTGTTGATGACTTGATTAGTGAGAGTGATTTGATTCAAGATATTAATTTTGAAAAGGATCATTATGAAGTTCAACCCTCTCAATCAAGTGATATACTGTTAGTCATTCACACTCCTCTAATTCAAAGGCATGTTAGACAAGCAATTACTTAAGTTCCACAAAGTTGTTGAAAATGATAATGTGGATCAAGTTGTTGAAGAGGAACAACAAGTAAATGTTGAATAACCTATTGAGAAATCGGGTGAACAACAAGTTTCTCATCAAGATAGTGAGACAACATTAAGAAGATCTACAAGAGTTAAAAGATCAACAATTTCTAGTGATTATGAAGTGTATTTATAATAATTGGATTATAACAATGGAGCCGAAAATGATCTTAAAATATTTTCACAAGCCATGAATTCTAAGGAATTAGATTTGTGGTATAATGCTCTATGAGGTGAAACAGTTTCTCTCAAAGAACTTTGATATGAAAGATATAGGAGAGGCATCTTGTATCATAGACATTAAGATTCATAGAGAAAGATCTCGAGGTATTTTGGGTTTATCTTAAGAGACCTATATCAACAATGTTTTAGAGAGGTTTAACATGAAAGATTGCTCACCAAGTGTGGCTCCCATTGTGAAAGGTGATAAACTTGAATTGGGTCAGTGCCAAAAATGATTTTGAGCGGGAACACATGAAAAATATTCCATATGCTTCAACTATTGGAAGTCTAATGTATGCCAGGTCTACACCAGACTAAACATTGCATTGCAGTTGGAGTTTTGGGAAGATATCAAAGTAATCTAGATGTTGACCATTGGAAAGCTACAAAGAAGGTAATGAGATACCTTCAAGGAACAAAATATTTCATGCTCATATATAGGCGAACTGATAATTGGAAGTGATAAGCTACTCTGATTTATACTTCACTGGTTGCATTGATTCCAAAAAAATCCACATCTGGTTACATTTTTATGCTAGTTTGTGGAGTTTTGTCTTGAGTAGCAGAAAGCATAGCTTAACTACTACTTCCATTATGGAGGCTAAGTTTGTTTCTTGTTTTAAAGCTACTTCACATGGTGAATGGTTGAAGAGTTTTATATTTGGGCTTTGAGTTATGAACTCAATTGCTAGGCCATTGAAGATATATTGTGACAACTTTGTTGTGGTATTTATGACTAAGAATATTAAGAGTGGAAGTTGAAATAAACACATTGACATCAAATATCTAGCCATAAGAGAACATGTTAAGGAAGAGAAAGTAGTCATTGAGCACATTAGCACTGAGTTGATTGCCAATCCTTTAACTAAAGGCATGCCACTAAAGAATTTTAAGGATCATGTAATACAAATGGGAGTTCCATAATGTGACACTTAATAATTTTGTAAAACTCTTATTTAGTTTGATGATTTCTCATTTATGTGTACACATATTTGTTTACTTTTGAGAAATATAATTTAGTTTGACCTAAAATAAACATAAGGTTTATTCATTAATGTTAAGAACTTTTGATGAGAGACTTGATATATTGTGATACATGGGAGATAATACTCATTATTAGAGGACTTGTCACCATGATTTGTATATTTAGTTTCTTTTGAGATTGATATCGGAATAAATGGATCAAGTGGGAGAATGTTAAATACTATTTGGTAGTTATCCCATTATTTTGGTGATTATCTCATATCTAGTTGTTATTGTTGGAGATCCCACATTGCTTAGTAATATGACAAAATTAATATATATATATATATATATATATATATATATAAAGTGGGGACAAATCTCACTTCATAAGTCGGTTTTATGAGATTGAGTTAGACCCAAAACTCACTTCTGTTATGGTATTAGAACCTATCTTAACAAAGTTGTTGGGCCTAACACACCACCCCTACCTACATATGTCACCCTACAATTATCTTATTACAATTGTCCAATCTTATCTAGTCCTACGTTTAAGTTAATAAAATCTCATATTTTATAATCTATTTTCTGAAACTAATTATCTTTTCTATTTTTCAATTTTTCCATTATGCGATTATAAATTGTGTGATTCTCATAACTCTATAAATACCATATATAATTTTAAGGTTATCAAATATGTTTTTTTTCTTTATTATATTATATTATCCCGGTGAGAGTTAGAATTTAGAATCAGAATTTAGAATTAAATACTTTGAAAAATTTATGTGAAATAATAAAAGAGATTAATTTTACTTTTTAAACTTTTGCTTTATTTTTCTCAAACTTAATTTTATTGAGATTTTTTCATATACTTAATAACTTATGAATATTAAGCGAGTCTAAAAAATAAAGGAATGTACGAATATTATTTCTCTTAAAAGTTATCAAGTAAGTACCCAACGCTTCAAAGTTTATGTTATATTAATTCACGTTAGGAAAAAAAAAAAAAAAGGTTATGACGTCGTGACATGAATGAGTAAATGACAACCGACCTTTCCTCCATGACGTTGACGCAGTAAATGATTGAAGAAATAGTTGATTGGAGAAATTTCACTCTCCTAATTCTCATTATAACGTATAACGTATTAGTAGAAGCACATGCAGAAATTTTTAAAAATAAAAATTAATAATTAATATAAATAAAACTTCTTTATAAAATTACTAAATTTTTAATTTAAAAAATTATTTTTTTTCTCTCCATTCTTATCTAAAAAGTTATTTTATTTTATTTTATTTTTTCTTCATAATTTCACTTTATTTTTTCTACTTTTATTTAAAAAATCATTTTTTTTATTTGTTTTTTACAAAAAATTTAATAAAAATAGTTATAATAATAATTAGCTGCATCTATTTTATTTTATTTTTAATTATTTATAAAATATGTAATTGAAGGTAGTATAAATGATAAGTATTTATCAAGTGTCAAAACCACAAAATTTTGAAAAATAATTAAAAAATAAATAAATTTAATTTACTATTTAGGGTTTAGGGTAACTTAAATGATAAGTTTTTATCATTATAAAAAAAATGATATTATTTACGATATATATTTATAGGTAATGTAAAAAATCTGTAGGTAATTTTATTTTACCTATAAATTTTTTACGGCTAAAAATCTGTAGGTAATTTAATTATAGGTAATTTATCTATCAACTTTTATCCATAAGTAAGGTCATCTGTGAGTAATAATTCGTATGTAAAATTAATTACAGATAATAATCTGTATGTAAGTTATTTACGGATTATTATCCGTGAGATATTATTTTACTGAGACTTTTTTATTTCTATTTACTTATATGTTGTTTTGTCCAACTAGACAAATGATCAAACTGAAAGTTAAATTGTTTGGAACCCAAATAGGTGGTAAAATAAACTCAAGTAATATTCATACCAGTTACTGAAGTGGAAGTTTATCAAAGGTATAAATCTTCGCATTTAATGGCCTCACTTCACTTCCCTGCCACTATGGTAACTAAAAGCATAAAACTAATATTCAAGTTCAGATAGAAGGATATGATAGTTGTGTGATCTCTTCTGCTCTCCACTTTCTTTGTCTTTCTCTTCACATTTTTTTTTATCAATTTTTACACTGACATATTATTTTAGTGAGACTTTTTTTATTTACTATTTACTTATCTGCTGTTTTGTCCAACTAGACAAATGATCAAACTGAAAGTTGAATTGTTTGGAACCCAAATAGGAATGGTAAAATAAACTCAAGTAATTTTCATACCAGCTACTAAATTTGAAGTTTATCATGGGTATAAATCTTCATTACAATACTACAATCCAAGAAAATAACAAAAAGAACTACATAATCCCTTACTATTATGATACTACAATCCAAGAAAATAAGAAAAGATCTAGAGAACCCCTTACCTGAGGAAGAATAGAGGGCTTCGTTCTCCTAGGGTTACACTGGCTTATCGAAGCTTTCAACAGCAGAGAGCGGCGATGGAGAGAGCGGCGGCGGAGAGAGCAGTTCACAGTACTCACTATCACTCAGTCGGGTAGTAATGTTGATACCAACTACTGAATTAGAAGTTTATTAGGAGTATAAATCTTTGTTACAATACTACAATACAAGAAAATAAGAAAAGATCTAAAGAATCCCTTACCTGAGGAAGAACAGAGCAGTTCATGAAGAAGAAAGCGAAGAAGTGAGTCAGATGGTATTAGACGTTTTTCAACAAATAAAATCTCTAAAGAAGATGCTCGTAGTTTTGATTTCAGGGAGTTAGGGTTTTGGTGACGAATCAGTTTTATAATTTATCTTTTAGGATTTTTTTTTAAATTTTATTTTTCTAAAATTACCTACCAATTTACTTAAATTATCTACGAACTAAAAATTCGAATGTATTTTATTTTTACATACGGGTATAAGTATATTGTATTCACACAGATTTGTACATAAATATAAATTACCTACTACCTCAAATTCATATATAACTATATGTAGGTAATAATAAATTTTCTTGTAATATCCCGTGTCAATATCGCAAAGTTCCAAAAAAAATTATGAAACAATAAACCTTATTTTAATATATCTAACTAGAAAAAAAAAACACACACACACACAAAATAAATAGGTTATGCCTTCACACACGTTTCTCTACCGTTTCCTCACTTTGCTACTACAAATATTTCTAATTCGCTTCCTCACTCTACTACTATTTTATATTCATTCCTACCATTCTCTAATAACACTTGTGTTATTACTTTTATTTTGGCATGCAACAAATCCTATTATATCCTATGTTACTATCATTTTTCCAAATATAACTTTTATGTAAAACATAATCCTGAATCTTATTAGTAAATAATTGTATTTTATAATTATCATTCCTTTTTTACTTTTTTTTCCTTCTCTTTTTTGTTCATAGTTTATTTGTTCTTTTTTTTTTCCTTTTGGTCACATGCATTCATTGATGACATACTTGAAAAAAAAAAAATGGATATCCTATTATAGGAAGTGCATTATTTTTTTTTCAATTGCATTAATATATTGCCTCATTTTTTCCTATTGAGATTTTTCCCAACTAATATATATTTTTGAAATTTTAAATCAATGGCAATATTATTTCTTTGATGTTTTAGGATTTTTTTTTTAGAATTTTTTTATAATTAATAATTATATCTATCCACATAAAATCAAAATTACAGTATAATTATAAATTTAATCTTTATAAACTCTTACTTTACTTACGATGAAAATATATATAATGCAGAACTAGTGAGTATGAGTATGTGATCTTCCAAATGTAAAAGATCTTAGTCTATTTGTCTATCTCATTTGATGAGGACAATGAGATAAATAAGATAACAAAACTTGTTACGTTTTATAAGACCCTCTACAAATGAGGACCATAACACATTGTGCAATTTACATCATTTACACTCCTAATTTAATAACTTTGTTTTCGACTCCTTCAACAAAAACATAATATTACTTATGATATCTACACAATAACCCTTCATGATAATTATACTCTTAGCCATAGACTTATTATTAAATAAATCACTATATAATTTTGACTAATTAGATAATGTGTGATTTTTAGACGGGGTACAATAGTTTATCCTTGTAAGGTAAAGATTGTTCTTAAGTTGGAGACTCAGACCTTAGTGAGTGGAATTAAGAGTTTCTTTGGACTAGTAGGATATTTTAAAATGTTCAAAGAGGGTTTCTCTCTAGGATAGTTATACCTTTGACAATATTGACTCGTAAGGGTCAAGTTTTTGTTTGGGATAACAACTTTTAGAGTAGCTTTCAAAGTGGAAGTATCTCATTCATTTCTCTTTGTTGATGAGTATATTTTTTTAGGATAAAAAATTTATTGTTGGGGAGATTGTAAGGGTCAAATGCTTATCAAATGGGTCTTGGGCCAAATTATTGGAAAGGGTAAAGAGTATAAATAGGAAAAAATTTCTTTTCTTCCTCATTTTCTCAAATTTTGAAATCTTTCTCTAATCTCTCTCAATTCTCTTCAAGAATTATCATTCAATTCTTATCTATTTGAAGATTTGAGAACAATAGGGGAAAGAACATGAAGATTATATTAATTCAATCCGAATAGAATTTCATAAGTTCTAAGTTCCCCTAATTTTAGAGCACTTTCATCAAAATTATTAGGGATTTAAATTTTGTAACGAGTTTAAGAATATCTTACTTTAGATCCATATTAATATAAATGATTTTATGTTTAAGATCTTTTAGAGCAAGATAAAACATCTTTGATCCATCTCAATTTGGAAAAAACTTGATTTAGAGGTAAGGGAAACCAATTAATTGTTTTCTTATATTATAAGTGTTTGATGAAATGACTATTATGTGGAAGTATGAATTGAGTAAATTAATGGATTAATTATGAGAATTATGTTAGATTGAGTTAGAAATTATTTCTCTTCAAAATTACGATCTCATTCTGATATGTTTTTGTTACGAATTTGAAAAAGTGATCTTCATCAAAGTTGTAGTCCTAGATGTCAGCTAACTAATGACATTGGTGTTACACAAAAATAATTTTCATAATTCAAGATAGGATTTTTTTTTTTTAGTGATTAAAAGTCATGTTGTTAGGATGAGAATAAAAGTTTGTATTTTTCCTTAATTTAGGCATAGTAAATGATTAAACCACATCTTGATGTAAAAATAATAATTGTTAATAATTGTGTTAGCATTAAAACAAAACAAAAACCAAATTAATTAGATAAGTGTAACATTAAATATTGACTTTACAATCAAGAAATGTCATAGAATAATAAAAGAAAGTAAGAAGGGGAGTGGATTCATGCTTGGATGCTTATAAGAATTATGGGTAGAGAGTCAACCCCTAATAAGATTTTATTAATATTTAAAAATAAAATATAGTATATTTATTTTGAGACAACTATAAGCCCTTAATAGAAATTTACTAATATCATGATTTTGACAAATAATTAATTTTGATGAGTTATAATTTAATTATATTTTTGTATTGTTTTATAATCTTTAGATCCTATTTATGAAAATTGGTCATATATGATATGAGATATTTTGTAAAATAAATTATTGAATTTGTATAACTGTGAAATTATATGAATAATGACATGAAGAAGTATTGTATGATGAATTTTTGAGACTATGTATTTGTGAAATATTGTGATACAAAATGTGAGATTGATTATGTGAGAAATGATGGAAATTATTCATGAGATATTGTGATAATTTTATTGTGCTTTGAGATGGTTTTGTGTCAATTATATCTAATATATGTGATGATAAATTACAATATGAATGAGATATTGTAATAATTGTGTTGCATTTTGATATGGTTGTTTGTCAATGAGATTGAGATGACTGTGTGGTAACATTGAGATAGTTATGTGCCAATGAGATTGAGATGATTGTGTGCTAATGAGATTGAGATGACTATGTGCCAATGAGATTGAGATATGTTGTGTGTTGGATTGTGTACTAACGAGAATGGATTGTGTGGTTTGTTATATGTGATAAATGATTTATGTGTTGTTTGTGTGTAAGCAAGTAGTTACCATGAGGTACTATTTGGTATACCTTTAGTGTACATATAAAATTCTAGAGATATCAAAATAGGTTATCCAAACTTCAATAGTATTCTTGTCACATAGACAGGGATACCATGTAGTGAGAAGTCGATGAAGGTTTTAATTACACTTATCACTAAGTGGGAGGAACCATCAGTTCTTTGTTTTATGTGTGGAAATCAGTCTAACATGTGGCTGTCAAAATGGAGATAGACTAGAGAATTTGAAGGTGCAAAAGACTTTTAGGGTTGGTTTATGGCTCGGTAGGGGTGTTCGCGGTGCGGCTTGGTTCGATTTTTCACTAAAAATATATCCGAACCAAATATAAAAATTATTTGCATTTTAGTTTGGTTTGATTTGAAATAAAAAAAATCTGAACCAATCCAAACCAATTTTAGCGGTTTGGTTTTGATCGGTTTTTGCGGTTTTTTTTATTTCTAATTTTATTTTTTTATTAATAATTAACTATTTTTATCTTTTTAAATAATAAACTAATAAAAATATAACATTGACCAGATTTCATATGGTTACAATATTAGTTTATAAATGATCTTAATAGGAAAATAAAATCTAAAAACTAAAAAGTAGGTTATAATAATTATATTTAGGTAAGTATTTCTCACTATAGACAAAGGATTGAAAACAAAAAATGATAATATTACATGGAATAGAAGAAATGTATCTTTTTAACCATAAAATCATATATTGTTTTAATTTAATACCAACAAAATAACAATATAATATTTGACCAAGCCACTAACAAGAATACACAAAAAAAATCTAAGTAGATCAATTGTCAAATTCAATAATTGCAACCTATAAAAAGTAAAACATGATTAGTTGAATTCAAATTGCAACATTTCTTGACACTTTTTATAAGAAAAAAACATAACTTGTCAAGAAATCATCATACTATATAAAAATTAATTTCTGTAACAACTCATCAGACTCAACATCAGAATTCTCTTCATGTAGTGGTAGGACTGGACCAAGTTCTAGAAACATAAAATATCATCATCAATAGAATTAAAAAAGTAGATAAAAAATAATTAGACAATAAAAAAGTTTAGGTAGAATATGAAAATACCCATTTCAATTCTTTCAATGTCTTGCACGTATTCTTCAATCTCTATTGACCATGGAGAGGATCCACACCAATTTTGTGTACAAATCAATGCTTCAACAGTGTTAGGTGAAAGAGAGCTCCTATAACAATTAAGCACTCTACCTCCCATGCTAAAAGCAAATTCTGAAGTCACAGTAGACACAGGCATAGACAACAAGTCTCTAGCAATTTGAGCAAGAATAGGATATTTGGTAGAGTTCACTTTCTACCACATCAAGATGTCAAAAGAATTACTAGTTTTTTTCTCCAATCTCTCCATAAGATACAAATCTATTTCATTTTTATTCAAATTTTTATTTAGATTCATATCTTTCTCAAATTTCATAGCAAATGACAACTCAGGTGCTTCAAGTTCTTCTAGTTCCATTTCACAAGGATGTGAACAATTTTAAGCTTGTTGCCCATGACTAACATTAAAACTATACACTTCAAACAAATTGTATAATGTCTCCTTTATCTTTCCACACAAAAATTCAGCATCATCCTTCTCATAAAACTTGCTTAAACCCCATTGTACAAATTGAAACTTACTACAAGGATCAAGTACCACAACAACAAATATCAATATATTGTTGTGTTTAATATTTCACCAATATTTATCATACTTAACTTTCATTTTTTTCAGCCATGCCTCCAAGCAATTTGTCAAAACTACCTATCAATTTCTGAAATTGAAATATTGAGAAGAAGTTACAAAGTTTGTCCTTGACACTTTCTGAGTGATATCCAAAAATATTTTCAAAAATTTAACAAAGCATCTTGCATTATCCCAATCTTCATTACTTGGAACACCTCCATAAATCATGACATATTCAACACACTTCTCACCCAACCTTTTAAATGCCTTCTGATATTTTAATGCACTTTCAAGCATTAAGTAGGTTGAGTTCCATCTAATGGAAACATCTAACTGCACAATGGAATTTTCTGTTATCCTAGCTTTCTTAATGCAAATTTTAAACCTCTCCATGTGACTAGGTGATGCACGAACATATCTTACTGCATTTCTAATTTTGCTGATTGAAGAATGGTACTCTCTTAACCCATCATTTACTACAAGATTTAAAATATGAGCACAACATCTAACATGCATATGTTTTCCTTTTAATGGATGTGTATTCCAATCCTCCATTCGACTTTTCAAATAAGATATTGGAACATCATTTGAAGTAGCATTATCAACTGTGATAGTGAAAACTTTACTTATTAACCATCCTTCCAAACACTTCTCAATTTTTCTACCAATTGTCTCTCCCTTGTGATTTTTAATTGGACAAAAATTTAAAATCCTTTTATGCAACTTCCAATTTTCATCAATGAAATGTACAGTAAGACATAAATAACTTATATTTTGTAATGAAGTCCAACGTAGTTGTGAGACTTATACCTTGATTTGAATGACTAAACATACTTTTCAACTTACTTTTTTCATTAAGGTAAAGATTCCTACAATCTCTAGCAACTGAAATTCTCCCAAAAATTGGGAATTTAGGTTGTAAGACACATAAAAGAACAAAATCCTTCCCCATCAACAAACTTAAAAGGTAACTCATCCACAATTATCATCCTAGTTAGGGCTTGTCTACATGCATCAACATTAAAATGAACACTAGTAAGAACACTTCCAGTTCCATTCCCATCTTCTTTTTTCACTTGTTTAAATACAAGGTTTTGTTGAGAAGGATCTTTTTTGGGAAAATTTTTACATTTATTCAACAAATGGTTTATAATATTACTTGTACCATTTTTATGAGAATTTGTAGCATAATCTTTATTACACCAATTACATTTAGCTCTATTTGTTCCCTCAATTCTTGGAAAATGGTCACAACCCAAGATTTAGGCCTACAATGTTTCTTTTTACCTGAATCTCCAGCATCATTATTGGATATTGGTTCTTCTACACTTTTTCTTTTTCTTTCTTCTTTTTCAACATTAGAGCATCCCTCTTTATTCAAATCTTGTTGTTCCTCCATTTTTGTTGCTTCATTTGAAGCCTTATCAGATTGAGTACTTTGATTGTTTTCAGCCTACAACATAGATAGAAAAATATAGTTTCAACATGAGTACAAAATGAGATTCAACTAAAAAAAATAATGCCATTAATATGAATTTTAAATTGATAGATAGATATACCATCAAGATGTTTTCTTCGTGCGACATGCTTTGTACTCAGCAAAGACAAATATATTAATAAGAATTGGTAACAGAAGTACAAAAAAAATAATTACAAAATACATATTACAAAAGTGAGTTGAAAATTACATAATTAACTAGATAATTATCCCTCTCATTACTAAAAATTAGATTGTTAAACATATAATCATAAAGTCGGTTATCCAATGTGACACTCATAATTTAGAAAACATTTTTATTTGAATATATGAAATTTTTGCAATTTCTTTTTTCGAATTTGAAATTATAACGTTATAAATATTTTTATACCTGCACAAGAATAAAAGGAAGAAAATAAAAGAAACCGATAATTTATAATAATATATGCATATATATATATATATATATATATTTCATACAACTATCTGTTCCAAGAACCATAATATAACATTTACAATTCAAAAATGAAGGGTAAGACATTTTAAACCAAAAGTGTCACATATATAGTCCCATCAAGCAGGTTCCCATTAAACTATCCAACGTCTATCATATCTAGGGAGAGAGGTCTTCATTTTCATATTCATATAAAGCCTCAAAGGCTTCCATATCGTCGGATGAGAGGTCTAACAGTGAGATATCTCCTTCATCAGTTGTGACCTCTACTGTCGTCATCCTTCCTCCAGTCACCCTCGTCGGCATCCCGGTAGCATCATGGTCAAGAAATTGGAACTGGTAACGCAGGGGTCTAGGGGTCGTACAGTGCCTCTCTATATATCATAATTATACATGTGATTTATCCTTCTATTACCCTCCATGCAAAATGGCACACTATATGATGCTCGTGCGTCTATTGTAATAACTGAATCTGGTCCATCTATTCCAAGGGTTAATTCATATTTATAAAAACCTACTTGTTGGTATTCTCTAAATAGTTTGTTATAACTATAATTATACTATACGTCTACGATTCTAATTCTACGGGGTTGGGTGGTCATCGTGTTGTCCTGAAATGTTGGGTATAAGGGTGAGTTTCTTCCTATTCATAATCTCAATGTATATGATGAAATAAAAGGATGATAAAATAGAAAATAGATAGAGTAAATTCAATAAATTTCATCAATATAAAAATCTCAATCAATCAATCAACAATCATTAAACAGGCAAGTAAGAGTTAATATTAACATTATATAAATCCTAGATAGTCATGCTCTTCGTCTTTCACTTCCATCATATCTCACGATTTCCACTATTATATTGGGCCCCCTAAACGCTACCAACCTCACCACCCAGATGATGTTGGCCTTACGCCGGTGTGGATAGTTGCCAGTTAGCACTACGCTACACGGATAAAACGTGTGCGCACAAGCCCTTTTGGTAAAAAGCATAGTCAGCAATTCAGTCGGGAATGAAGTGCGAGGCCTGTGACAGTCCCCAAGCACATCGTGCACATCGATGGTTGGGCCACTTCACCACCATTCATTTCCCCCAGGTTATTGAACCTTCCTAAACTACACCCTAGTGTATCTATGTGACTAATCCACACGGAATTCAACTTGAAAGGATCTTACTGTCCAAATCTCACAACTTTCTTACCCTCCAGGTGATTAGTTTCAACTTATCATCTTCAAATATCACTTTGGGGGTGCAAATAGCAAAATAGGGTACAAATAGAAAACAAGATGCAAATAGTAAAAACAAGGGGTGTGAATAGTAATTTTAAATTTTTTTTGTGTGCTCAACAGAATTCAACGGTCAAATTTGCTGAGTGAATTTTTTTTTTTTGTGCGCTGAGCGAATTTCGCCTGCGCTGAGCGGATTTGCTCCAATGATGAGTGTTTTACAGTGTCGCGTAAAATTTCTCAGTTTTCAGTGATTTAATCATCCATTTTTCAAAATCAAACACATCTAGACAACAATCAATCCATAAAACATCATACATTGCAGATTAGAGTAAGAAATAAACTCTCCTTACCTTGAAATTCTTCAAGCAATCCAAAAACAGAGAAACTTTGAGTTTTCTAACTCAATCCTCCTAAATCAATAAAATCTACCGTTAATCTAAGATTTCAATCAGTGAAAATGAAATTGAAAGCTAAGATTCGAGTAACATTACCTCAATTTGAGAAAAAACAGAGAATCAAGGCAAGATTTTAAAATTGAAATTTGAAAACAAAGAGGAAAAAGGAGACTCTGTAACTTGGAAGCAAAGATTGTGACATTTGGAAGAAAACCACGGGAGAAGGAAATGAGAAAGAGAAGGCGGTGCCTCATTTTGATATATATATATATATATATATATATATTTTGAAGTGAAGTTTTTTTTTTCTTCTGATTATTTTTTTCTATATATATATATATATAATATTTATTTATTTATTTATTTTCCTTTTAAACTAATCATAATTATAATAAAAATAATTTATGTTAATTTTAAATATCACACACAAAT
This sequence comes from Macrotyloma uniflorum, assembly GCA_016859785.1. Classification (NCBI taxonomy): domain Eukaryota; kingdom Viridiplantae; phylum Streptophyta; class Magnoliopsida; order Fabales; family Fabaceae; genus Macrotyloma; species Macrotyloma uniflorum. Next base: position 588,658 of record BDMB01000050.1, read on the forward strand.
AAAATTCACATCCAAAATTAAGGGTGTTACAACTCTCCCTCCCTTTTAGGAATTTCTTCCCCAAAATTTGCTAGTTCTGGAAAAGAAAAGGGTACAACGCTCTCATCTTATCTTCGGGTTCCCACGTGGCATCTCCCTCATTGTTTGGACTCCAAATTACCTTTACCAAAGAAATAGTCTTGTCGCGCAATTTCTTGATCCGTTGGTCTACAATCTTCACCAAAAGTATATCGTAAGATAGATTTTCTCGAACCTGAATAGGGTCAAATTCGATAACATGAGAGGGGTCAAAGACATATTTCCTAAGTTGAGAAACATGAAAGATTGGATGCAGATTAGATAGATTAGGTGCTAAGGCAATCTGGTAAGCAACAAGACCAATTCGCTTCAAGACTTCGAAAGGTTCGAAAAATTTTGGTGACAACTTTCTGGACTTCAATGCTCTTCCGACTCTAGTGACGGGTGAAACCTTTAATAAAACGTGATTACCTACCTGAAATTATAACGGCTTCCTCCGCTTGTCGTAATAGCTCTTTTGTCTATTATGAGAAACTTTAATCTTCTCTCTGATCATTCTGACTTGCTCATTATGTTTCTGCAACACGTCCGGGGTCAATAAGAGTGTTTCCCCAGTTTCGTACCAGCATAGTGCAGTCCTGCACTTTCTCCCGTACAAAACTTCGTATGGCGTCATTCCTATACAAGCGTGAAAGTTGTTATTATAAGTAAATTCTACCAATGATAGACATTCGTCCCACATTCCCTGCTGCTCCATCACGCAAGCACGCAATAAGTCCTCCAAAGATTGGATTATTCGCTCTGTCTTCCCGTCCGTCTGTGGATGATAGGATGAACACAGCTTCAACTTAGTCCCTAATGCATTCTGTAAGCTCCCCCAAAACTTTGAAGTGAACCTCGGATCTCAGTCTGATACTATACTTGTAGGAACTCCGTGCAATCTAACGATTTTTTTAATGTATAAATCCGCAAGTCTCTCCAATTTATACTTCATGTTGATTGGAAGAAAATGAGCAGTCTTCATCAACCGGTCAATGATCACCCATATGGAGTTGTAATTGAGCTTTGTTTTTGGCAAACCTGATACGAAATTCATTGAAATACTATCCCATTTCCATTCCGGGATTTCCAAAGGCTGAAGTTCCCCTGGCGTACGTTGGTGCTCAGCTTTAGACTTTCGACATGTTAGACATTTTGAAACGTATTCAGCCACATCCTTTTTCATCCCATACCACCAAAAGTTCTTCTTCAAATCTTGATACATCTTTGTTGCTCCGGGGTGGAAACTTAACTTAGTCTTGTGTGCTTCTTCTAGTATCATATGCTTCATACTTTTGTCTTCGGGAATGCACACTCTATCCTTGAACTTGATCACACCATTAACATCACGATGAAATTCTACATCTTTACCTTCATCTCTTTGTCGTATCATATCTTGCAGATACCGATCACTTCACTTTACTACGCATCTTTAACTTGTACAACAAAATCATTGGAGATCTTCAAAGTTCCTAGATACAAACTCTTAGGACGCACCTCAACAGCCAGATTTCAAGTTTTTGAATTCTTCTATCAATTGTAGCTCCTTCACCATCATGGCTGAAATATGAAGTGATTTCCTACTCAGTGCATCAGCAACCACGTTCGCTTTTCCGGGATGGTAAGATAACTCGAAGTCGTAATCCTTTAAAAATTCTATCCACTTCCTTTGTCGCATATTCAACTCTTTCTGATCGAACAAGTAATTTAAACTTTTGTGGTCGCTATAAACTTCAAATCTCGCCCCATAAAGGTAGTGCCTCCAAATTTTTAGAGCAAAGACGACTGCAACTAACTCCAAGTCGTGTGTTGGGTAGTTCACCTCGTGTTGTCTCAATTGTCTCGAAGCATATGCAACTACCCTTCAGTCTTGCATAAGGACACATCCTAAACCTTGCTTTGACGCATCACAATAAACATCAAACTTCTTCTCAATATCTGGCAATATCAGAACAGGAGCAGTTGTCAATCTTCTCTTCAACTCTTGGAAACTAGCTTCACTTCTTTCATCCCAACTAAAGGCTTTTCCCTTTCTGGTAAACTTAGTTAGCGGCAATGCTAACTTAGAAAATCCTTCAATAAACTTTTTGTAATATCCAGCTAATCCCAAGAAACTTCAAACTTTTGTGGGAGTTGTAGGCCTCTCCCAGTGAGTTACTGCTTCCACTTTAGTGGGGTCCACCATAATTCTTTCACCTGACACCACGTGCCCCAAAAATTGTACTTGACTTAACCAAAATTCGCACTTCAAAAACTTGGCTTATAACTGCCTTTCCTTTAAAGTTTGCAACACGATCCTCAAATGCTTAGCATGTTCCTCTAGGCTTCTCGAATAAATCAAAATATCATCAATAAACACCACCACAAACTTGTCCAAATACTAGTAAAAGATGCGATTCATGTAGTCCATAAATATTGCGGGAGCATTAGTCACACCAAAAGGCATAACTAAATATTCATAGTGACTATAAGGGGTCATGAATGTCGTCTTTGGAATATCTTCCTTCCTCACCTTGATTTGATGGTAACCAGATCGCAAGTCAATCTTTGAAAAGATTGTTGCCCCTCTCAATTGATCCATAAGGTCATCTATCATAGACAACGGATATTTATTCTTAATAGTAACTTTATTCAACTGCCGATAGTCGATACACATCCTCATGCTCCCATCTTTCTTTTTAACCAACAACACTGGTGCTCCCCAAGGTGAAGCACTTGGTCTCACAAATTGTTTCTACAGCAATTCCTCCACTTGTCTCCGTACTTCTGCCAATTCCACAGGTGACATGCGGTACGGTGCAATCGATATGGGGTTGGCTCCAAGTACGAGGTCTATGTTAAATTCAATTTCCTGTTCTGGTGGTAACTCTGTTATGTCTTCTGGGAATACTTCAATGTAATTGTTCACTACTGGTATGTCTTCTATGTGTCTTATTTCAATATGTTTTGTCCTAGAGTGCATGATAGGGTTTCTAGTAAGGTTTATGGCACTGGTATTATCACACTTCAAGGGTATGTGATCTAGAAAAATATTATAATCCTCTAAATGATGCTTCATCCACAAAATTTGTGCACAACAACTACCTGCTGCTATATATTCAGCTTCTGTAGTGGATAGGGCTACACATGCTTGCTTCTTAGAGTGCCATGAAACTAAAGAACATCCTAATAAATGACATGTGCCACTAGTGCTTTTTCTATCTATTTTACATCCTCCATAATCTGAATCGGGATAACCTATTAGGCTAGGGGAGGATCATGAGGGGTACCATAGTCCAAAGTTCCTAGTCCCATTTAAATATTTAAGGATTCTTTTAATGGCAACTAGATGTGATTCTTTAGAGGTTGACTGAAACCTAGCACATACACAAACACTATGCATTATGTCTAGTCTATTAGTAGTAAGATAAAGTAAAGAACCAATCATACCTCTGCATTTGGTTTGATCAACCATCTTACCTTTTTCATCATGATCAAGATAACATGATGTAGCCATAGGAGTAGCTACTTCCTTAGAACTTTCAAGTTCAAATTTCTTCAGGATTTCTAATCAATACTTGGATTGGGAGATGAAAATTCCTTCCTTTAGTTGTTTGATTTGCAATCCAAGAAAGAATGTTAGCTCCCCCATCATTGACATTTCAAATTCTCCCTTCATAAGCTTGACAAACTCTTGGTAAAGATCATTATTAGTAGATCCAAAAATTATATCATCAACATATATTTGTACAATAATAATACACTTTTTAGATTCCTTAATAAATAGAGTAGGATCCACTTTACCTCTTCTATAATTTTGACTTACCAAAAATTACTAAGTCTCTCATACCATGATCTTGGTGCTTGCTTGAGTCCATAGAATTTTCTTCAGCTTATAAACATGATTGGGATATTGATAGTCTTCAAATCCAGGAGGTTGACAAACATAGACTTCTTCTTTTATGTATCCGTTTAAGAAAGCACTTTTCACGTCCATTTGAAATAGCTTGAATTTCATTATAGAAGCATATGCAAGTAATATCCTTATTGCTTCAAGTCTTGCAACAGGGGCATAAGTCTCATCATAATCTATGCCTTCTTCTTGACTATATCCTTTGGCTACAAGTCTTGCTTTATTCTTTGTAATGTTTCCATTCTCATCAAGCTTGTTTCTAAAGACCTATTTTGCTCCAATAACTTGTAAGGATTTTGTTCTTGGCACTAGATCCCATACTTCATTTCTTTTGAATTGATTAAGCTTTTCTTGCATGGCATTAACCCAATATTCATCCTTTAAGGCTTCATCTATACCCCAAGAGGATTATCAATGGACAAAAATTGTTCATCTTGCTTCTTGTTGTTACTCTTTGATCAATGTTTCCTATAATGTTGTCCATTGATAATCCTCTTGGGGTTCTCCATTCTCTTGGAAGATCATCAACTACTGGATTTTCATTTATGGTAAGATCTTCTAAACTTTGAGTGAGGTCTTCTTTGTTGCTTCTACTGAATGATTTTTGTGCTAGATCTTCTTCTTGAAATTTTTCCACTGCTGCTTTCTCCTTTTCTATATCTATCAATTTCTTTCTAGACTTAAGAGGGTTTTCCTTAAGGTCTAATTTCTCATCAAATGTTACATGTATGGATTCTAAAACATGCAATGTTCTCCTATTAAAAATTCGATATGCTTTGCTAGATAAAGAATAACCCAAGAATATGGCTTCATCAACTTTTGAGTCAAATTTTCCAAGATTATCCTTTCCATTATTTAAAACATAACATTTACATCCAAAAACTTTTAAATGAGAAATATTGGGCTTTCTTCCTTTAAATAATTCATAAGGAGTAATTTTCAAAATAGGTCTAATTAAAATTCTATTTAAAATGTAACATGCAGTAGACACAGCATCAACCCAAAAATATTTAGGAAGATTTTGTTCACATAACATAGTCCTAGCAAGTTCTTCCAAAGATCTAGTTTTCCTTTCCATTACTCCATTTTGTTGAGGTGTCCTAGGTGAAGAAAAATTATGTGAAATTCCTAACTCATCACAAAATTTTTCAAAAGACTCATTTTGAAATTCCCCACCATGATCACTTCTTAAAAATTTGATTTTTAACTCTTTCTCATTTTGAATAGCCTTGGCAAATTTTCTAAAAGTATCAAAAGCATTACTCTTGGATGATAAAAAGAATGTCCATGTATATCTAGAGTAGTCATCAACTATAACAAGAGCATAATAATTGCCACCAAGACTTCTAGTCCTTGAAGGACCAAATAAATCCATATGTAACATCTCTAAAGGTTTAAAAGTGAAAACAATGTTTTTACTTTTAAAAGAAATTTTAGTTTGTTTGCCCTTTTGACATGCTACACAAATTTTATCTTTCACAAACTTCAGTTTTGGTAAACCAATTACTAGCTCTTTAGTAATGAGCCTACTTAGATGATGCATATGTATGTGTACAGCCCTTCTATGCCATAGCCAAGGATTATCTTCCTTTGCTATCAGGCAAGAAATGTCTCTAGATGCAACATTAACAAGATCAATGACATATATATTATTTAATCTTGTACCTTTTAAAGCGACTTCATTAGAATCCTTTTGTAGTATATGGCAGTAGCTTGATTCAAACACTATCTTCAATCCTTTATCACACAGTTGACTGATGTTCAAGAGATTGTGTTTTAATCCTTCTACTAGCAGGACATCATGGATCACAAAACTCTCATTTACACCTATGTCTCCAGAGCCAAGAATCTTTCCTTTGTTGTTGTCTCCATAATTTTTCTTCCTTTTGAGATTTTAAAAATTACTCTTGTCTCTAGTCATGTGTCTTGAACATCCACTATCTAGGTACCATAGTGTTTTTCTTTCCATGGAAGTAATCTGCATCACAAACATATTGATTTAGGTCCCCTTTACTATTTTGGGTCCTTAGGAGTTAGTATACACATTCTCAGTTTTTTTAGCAATTAATTATTGATCTAACAAAAATATTAATAATAACAATATTAATGCTAATAGAAATTAATTCTTTACTAGAACCCAAACAAATTTTCCAGAAGGAATATATACATGTTTTATTAAACATTTGTTTATTGTATGACCATGTTTCATGCAATAAAAACATTTTGTTCTAGAAAATGTAGGTTTATAGATTTTATTTTGAAAATTGTTCACAAAAGATTTTTGCAAATTTGTTTTTACAGATTCTTGGACAAAAACAGTCTTTTGTATTTCTAGACTTTTCTTAGGAATAAAGCCAAGTCCAACTTTGCTAGAACTTTCCTTTTGAGAACTCAAAATTGTATCAAGATGCACACTTGATTTAGAAAATTTTGAAACTACCTTTTCAAGACCAGAAATTTTGTTTTCAAGAATTTTACAATTTTCACAAACTTTTCCTTTTGAAATTGTTTCTAATTTTTCTAAATTAGTTTTCAAAGATTCTTTTTCTTTTTCTGCATCTTGTAATTTATTTTCCAATATTTGAAAATTATTTTTCAAAGTAGAATGTTTTTTTGATAAAACATTAAAGTTTTCAAAGAGTTCTTGAAATGCCTCATGTAAATCATCATAATAATTTATAGATTCAGAATTACTTACTTTTGATGACGTTTCAAGATCTTTATTGGTCATCAAGCAAAGATTTGCCTCCTCTTCTTCTTCACTTTCACAAGAACTACTTTTTGAAGTGGTCAATGCGTTGTCTTCCCATGCTAGATAGGCCTTCTTTTTCTTCTTAAAAATTTTCTTACCCTTCTTCTTTTCTTTTTCTTCTTTCTTTGCAAATGGGCACTCAAATTTAATGTGGCCCAATCTATTGCATCCGTAACATTTGAAGTTTGAACAAGGATTGTCTTTCTCCTTCTTTTGATTTTGATTCTTTTTCTTGTTCTTCAAAAACCTGGAAAAAATTTTCACTAACAAGGAAATATCATCATTAATATTCTCACCTTCATCTTCATCGTCAAATTGTTCTGTTTTGAATGCAAGAGTCTTCTTTTTATAATTCTCCTCTCCATTTTTTAGTCTTTGAAGCTCAAGCTCATGCTCTCTGAGTTTTCCAAATAGTGTAGCCATATCCATCTTAGAAAGATCTCTTGATTCTGTGATTGTTGTAACTTTTGGTTGCCAATTTCTATCTAGAGATTTTAATATTTTAGTGTTGAGCTCTTCTTTGGCAAAGCTTCTTCCCAAGGCTTCTAAGTGATTTACTATGTGTGTAAATCGTGTTTGAAAATCTCCGATGCTTTCATTTGGTGCCATGCTCAATAGTTCATATTCTTGTATCAAGGAATTTTTCCTTGCACGTTTGACTTCTTCTGTTCCTTCATGTGTGACTTCTAGTGTGTCCCACATCTCTTTAGCAGTTTTGCATCTGGAAATCCTATAAAACTCATCTAAGGTTAGTGCAGATACAATTGCATTTCTAGCTCTTACATCGTACTGTACTCTCTTATTCTCATTCAGCATCCATTGTAAGAACTGTTTTGGTGCAGGTCCATCAGCTAACATTGTCATTGGTACGAATGGATCGTTTTCTACTACATCCCACACTCCATAGTCAAGGGTTTGAAGAACGATTTGCATTCTTGCTTTCTAGAATGGATAATTGTCTCCTTCAAAGAGTGGTGGTCGGTTTATTGAACCTTTTTCCTTGTATATCTGATTCTACATAGACATCTTAAAGATATTTTAGAAATATCTTATCAACCTTGCGCTAATACCACTTGTTATCAAGTGACATCAAGAGGGGGGTGAATTGATGTAATAAAATAAATTAAAAAACTTTAATCGTTTTCTTTTATTTTATCCCTCTTGATTTATTTAGTCAAACATAATTTATAGAATACGCAACGGAAAAATAAAAGATAAAGGAAAGAGAAAGATAACACTAGAGATTTATACTGGTTCGGGTTAAATCCTTAACTTAACCCTACATCCAGTTCCCAATCACCTCAACTTGAAATGATTACACACTCAACCACTAATACAAGTGAAACATGCAAAATAGAAAAACTAAAGATTAAACCTCACTATCTCTTGTAACCCACAAGAGATTGCCACACCTTTCTTGAGTCACACAAGGAATGAAAACACCTCCTTGAATCACACAAGGAATGACAAACACCTCCTCTGAACCGCCTCAAAGGATGAACACAAAATAATATCACCTGGAGTGTAGATATCAAACTGTAGCACCAACTTAACTCAGAATCTTCTCAAGACTTTCTCAGAAAAATATAAGCACGGAAGATATTTCAAATGTGAATTTTCGTGGCTCAAGATGTAAAGAAGAAGTATATTTGATAAATCTTGATTTGCTTTATAAATAACCAAAAATTCATTAATTTTTATTTAATTTTTAATTTGAAATCAGTTTTTATTCTCTCTAGATAATCTCCAACGTACAAAAATATGTATGCAAATCAGCCTTTATTTTAGGAGATTTTTATGATGCCTTTATTTTAGGAGATTTTTATGCAACGGATACTTTTTGAAAATATTCAAAAATTCTTTCTATTTATATTTTTAAAATTAATTTTCTTGAGAAAATCTTTGAGCTAAGTGAGGATTACCTTTCAACATCAGTCACTCCCTTTAGCATAGGACACATCTAACTACCAACTAAAGTCTTCTCATCTTGTGTGTCTTATAAATCTTTGAGCTTCCAACTTTAGTTTTTTTTAGCTTCTTAATTGAATTTCTTTTGAATATCTTGATCTTCCTTTATAATTCTGATTCTTGATCATTATTAAAACATTAAAACATTTGTACAGAATTGTGCAATTTTCAAACAGTGATAACATGAAATACTTTTTAAGATCAAAATTATGATAGAACAAAATCTAAACTTCAAAATAGGTAATACCAATAATTTAAAAAATTAATAATATTTAATTTTCAAATTAATATAAAAATATTAATAAAATTATCTTTAGAATATTATAACATATTATAAAATAAAAAGAAGTTAAAGAAAACAATTAATTATATTTTATATTTTTTTAGAAAAAACAAAAATATAATTTCTATAATAAAAACTATAATTTTTGTATCAAAAATAAAAATAAATAATAATTAAATTATATTATTTATATATTAAAATATTAAAATAAAAATAATTATCAAATATATATATATATATATTAAAAACTAAATCATAAAAGTATGAGATCACATATAAAATAAATAAATAATAAATATATGAAAACAACAACCATTTAAGCGGGGTGGGAGGGCTAGGTGGGGGGTGTCAATGCCATAATAAACCAACCATGCAGAAGCACGCGCAGGGCTTGTCGCGTGAGGTAAACGTGTGCTGTTGAACTGTGCAGGTTGGAAATGACTGAGAAATTGGCATTTTTTTTATTCAACAAATGGTTCCGTTTGGTTCGTCCAGTTTCTCACGCATTTCACTTCATTATTTATTTATTACACGAATCATTGAAACGGAACCTGAAATGAAATGTAAGTACTCATACTGAACTCAACTCACTCGTGACTGTGAGAAGAGTAAAAACCCATATCGTCTACGGTTTCTTTTCGTTTCGCTCATAACTTCATCTTCTCTCTCTGTAAAGAATGGAACCAGAATCCGGAACTTCGACATCTCGGAACCCTTCTCAGGTTAGGCTTATTTTTTTCTGTACTCGCTATAACAGTGTTTTCGATTTATCCAAAATAGCGAGCTGTAAATAGAGTGTGAAGTTCGTGACTGATACTGTAATAAGATTCTCCTTGTTTTGCTTCAGTTTCAATTGATTTCAATTCGATCACTATCTGTCTTTGCTGCATAAAGCGTGTTTATATTCTTCTATTTTGTAGCTTGAACCATTCGTTGACGTGTTAATATAATTTTGAAGTGTTTGATTGATTTTCGTGTTAAACTCAAGTCAATTTGTTTTTCTTTTTAACAATTTTGGTTTAGAGGGGTTTCTATTGAATTGATTTCTTCTTTTTTTAATTCTAGCATGTAGTGTTTTTCGATGATATAGGTCACTGGTTCGTTTTCCGAGTTTTCTGCTTACTTGAATTAGGACGTGTCAATATTTGAATTATTTCTTTGGTGTTTTGCAGTTGTCCTGGGTGAATCTCTCTCGGAATCTAATATTAGCATATCAAAGCTTTGGTGTGGTGTACGGAGATCTGAGCACTTCACCTCTATATGTGTTTACAAGCACGTTCAGGGGAAAGTTACAGGATCACCATGATGAAGAAACAATATTTGGCACTTTTTCGTTGATTTTTTGGACCCTTACCTTGATTCCGTTGCTTAAATATGTATTCATCCTATTGAGTGCTGATGACAACGGGGAAGGTATTCTGCTGATGACTTTATTTTCTGTCAAACATTTTTTTTCTTGTGGGAAGGTTATGAACCGTGTGAGTCTGATCTGACTATGATATATCTGTGATCAGGTGGTACATTTGCTCTTTATTCTCTTCTCTGCAGACATGCCAAGTTTAATTTACTCCCCAATCAACAAGCAGCTGATGAGGAGTTATCATCCTATAAATACGGCCCCTCTTCACAGGCTACCGCCTCTTCTCCATTAAAGAGGTTTCTAGAGAAGCATAAAAGGTTAAGAACAGCCCTGCTTGTTGTGGTATTGTTTGGTGCTTGCATGGTCGTTGGTGATGGTGTGCTTACTCCAGCAATTTCAGGTAAGGCACCCGTGTTATTAATATTTTTTAGTATAATACTTTAGTACAAATTGCCCTTGGCTAGTGAGTGCACAACTCCTTTTGTTTATTTTTTTACATGATGATTTAACAAGAAGCTGATCATCACCTGATTCCCTGCAGTTCTAGCATCAGTATCAGGATTGAAAGTTACAGAAAAAAAATTAACAGATGGTGAGGAAAATCTTATTTGTTCTTTTTTCTTGTTCTTATCATTGCTTTTCTAATTCTAAGGGCATAAATATTATATTAATAGAAATTTCATGTTGTTTGCAGGTGAACTTGTCCTGCTTGCCTGTGTCATATTGGTTGGACTGTTTGCTCTCCAACATTGTGGCACACACAAAGTAGCATTTGTGTTTGCACCAATTGTAATCATCTGGCTTGTATCAATATTTTCTATTGGGCTGTATAATGCAATTCATTGGAATCCACAAATAGTCCGTGCTATATCGCCATATTATATCATAAAGTTTTTTAGCAAGACTGGTAAAGAAGGTTGGGTTTCTCTTGGAGGGATACTTCTGTGTATCACTGGTACGCTAGTTCTCTTGATCTACATAATAATTATCTGAAGTTCAGTATAAATTTATTGTGATGTTATGCTGATTATTCCATACTTCTGTTCCAACTTTACAAATTTAGTTGAGCTTTTAATTTACCAGACGCTGAGACTTTTAGAATTCAGATGCTAGAGTTCTCTAAGTTCTTAGCTTATTCTTTCCCATATCTCCAGGAACTGAAGCTATGTTTGCAGATCTTGGTCATTTCACTGCTTTGTCAATAAGAGTAAGCTTTTAGTTTGACTGAACTTCAGGAATCTGTTACAGAATATTAAGTTTCATTTTTGTTTTTGGTGTCTGAATATGTTAATAGTAGTATTTGACTGAGCTTGTTTTAGTTGTAACACACAATCAGTAGTAGTTAGCTAGTGTTTTGTACCATCACATTATGACTGACAGCACCACAAAATTGCCCAGTGTTATTTCTCTTTCCACTACAGTTTCAATTTTCATCAGCATCAATCTGATATTGGTTTTACTTACTGTACATTTGCTATACTGTTAATTATCATGGATTTTTTTGGTGTGTAAATGAGAAATTTCTTAGTATTTTTTTTCCTTGTGCAGCTTGCATTTGCGTTTGTTATATACCCATGTTTGGTAGTACAGTACATGGGTCAAGCTGCTTTCTTGTCTAAAAACCTCAACTCTGTTGATAACAGTTTTTATGACTCAATACCTGGTTAGTTGATCTAGCGTTCTGACTTATTGATATTACCGACACTGCTTTTAAATTAATATAATTAATGATTTTGGTTGTCCTGCAGAACCTGTGTTTTGGCCTGTTTTTGTTATTGCCACCCTTGCCGCAATAGTTGGGAGTCAAGCTGTTATAACTGCAACTTTCTCAATCATCAAGCAGTGTCATGCACTTGGTTGCTTTCCTCGAGTCAAAGTTGTGCACACCTCAAAACATATATATGGACAGATCTATATACCAGAAATCAATTGGATACTTATGATCCTAACTCTTGCTATAACCATTGGATTTCAGGATACAACCATAATTGGAAATGCATATGGTAATTATTCCCACACACAAACACAAGACCGTTTGTTTCGTTACATCTGTATCTCTTTTCATTGCTAATCATATGATCAAGATTGGCATCATTGGAAACATTGTGATGTTGCACTCTGGTGTCAATTGGCTGTACACTGCTTAAGTGCTATGATTGCCCCCAATTATGAAATTGAATTGATAGTCCCAACTGATCAAAAGCCAAAATTATGCTTCATATGCACAGTTATTAGCTTGTGGTTGTGAAACCAATGGTATGAAGAAATAAAAGAATCTTTTCAATATAGAATATCTCAATGGCATACACACTACCTTCATGTCAAGTACAGAGAAAGATAGCATTCCTTGTCCTTAGTATTTCACGGGATCATGTCTTCTATTATGGTCATGTATTACATGCTTTTGCAAATTCAGCTTAAATCATTTATGTTTACTCATCAGAACTTGTGTTTTATTTGTCATATTGAAGTTAATTGTTTTTGGTTATTTGGTTTACAGGACTCGCTTGTATGACAGTTATGTTCGTAACTACATTTCTGATGACACTAGTCGCAATCTTTGTCTGGCAGAAAAGTGTGTTCATTGCTATAGCATTTCTTTTATTCTTTTGGGTGATAGAGGGCGTATATCTATCAGCAGCATTCATCAAAGTGCCTCAGGGAGGATGGGTTCCTCTTGTCTTATCATTCATCTTCATGGCTGTTATGTACGTGTGGCACTATGGAACTCGTCGGAAGTACAGCTATGATCTGCACAACAAAGTTTCACTGAAATGGTTACTTGGCTTGGGCCCGAGCCTTGGCATTGTTCGTGTCCCAGGGATTGGTCTTATCTACACTGAACTAGCAACCGGAATACCTGCTATATTTTCCCATTTTGTAACAAATCTTCCTGCATTTCACAGGGTGTTGGTTTTTGTTTGTGTAAAATCAGTTCCTGTTCCATATGTTTCATCTGAAGAACGTTTCCTTATCGGGCGAGTTTGCCCCAGACCATATCGAATGTATAGGTGCATTGTCAGATATGGTTACAAGGATATTCAAAGGGATGATGGAGATTTTGAGAATCATCTTATACAGAGTATAGCAGAATTTATCCAAATGGAAGCAGTGGAACCGCAGTTCTCAAGTTCTGAAGCTTCTTCACTTGATGGGAGGATGGCTGTTATAAGTTCTAGAAACTTAGAATATTCTTCAAGTTTAATAGTTTCTGAGCATGAGGATATTGGCGTGGACATATCCATTCCTTGCAGCAGATCTCTAACCTTGCGAAGTTTGCAATCTGTTTATGATGATGAAAGTCCACAAGTTAGAAGGCGACGTGTAAGATTTCAGCTACCAGAAAATCCTTCTATGAATCCTGATGTCAGAGAAGAGCTTTTGGATTTAATTCAAGCCAAGGATGCAGGGGTTGCATATATAATGGGGCACTCGTATGTGAAGGCAAGGAAATCATCCTCGTTCTTGAAAAAGCTTGTGATTGATATTGGCTACTCATTTCTGCGGAAGAATTGCAGGGGTCCAGCCGTAGCTCTTAACATTCCTCACATTAGTCTTATCGAAGTTGGAATGATATATTATGTGTAGTAGTTAGTTAGTTCTTAGTAAAATTTACAACTTGATCCTAGTTGTTGCATAGGTTCTAAATTCCTTGTTGTAGGTAATTAATTGTGGCTCCACTCATGGGAAAATAAGTGCATCAGATCGTATTTTTGGGCTCCGTGTTTATATTTGCTTTTGCATCTCTCCCAATGTAATTACGTAGCAATAAGGTATTAGAATTTTATTTAGGTATCAGAATATTTAAATCCACCTGTTTGTCTGATTAACGTTTTGTGCGCATACGAACGCAAAGCGAATGTTCGGTGTACACGCAAATTTTTCTTAGAAGGGTAAGTTTGCACCAATATTATTTACCTACCTAGATTTTTTTGTCTAAGGCATATGGAATGACATTTTGAATAAGCTATTTTTTTTAATATGATTTCACTAAATTGAATATAATGATATAAATATATTTAACAAATATTTAAATATTTTATTAAATTTATTATCTTAATTTAAATATAAAATAATGTGTATGTTAATTATGTATACAATCTTACATGCTATTAGATTAAGTTTAATATCATGTTTTATTTTCATTTTTTTTTAGCTATTCTTCACCATGGTAAAATTATCAAACAAAAGTTGTATAGTTGATATTTGTCAAGTTTATTTTATGATAATTATTAATTTTCTTTATCAATGTTGATAGTCACTTCTCCGTGTATGTTACTAGTCTTTATATGTGTTCTTAGTTAAGAATACTCAATGTAGTATCCTTGGTTCAATTGTTTCTTGTGCTAAATTGTCCAAAGACAAATTTATTCTTGAAATGAATTTCATGCAACTTGTCTTATTGTACTACATGTTCACTTGTTATAAATATAATTTATTATTCCCTAATACCTCCTCATGGAATTAATCTTATTTTTTGTACATACTACCTCTCAAAACTTAACTTCAATCAAGTTACCACATTTATCTTTGATAACTTGACATATTTCCTTTAATGTTTATGTTAACTTATGTTAACTTTGCTATGACTTTCACTACTATATCATTTCCTATATAAAAAAACTCTAGTTAACCAATTACAACATTTGGACTGATATTGTCAAGTTATGATTTCAAGATCAAAGTTGTGCTAATGACTTGGTCATGAAGGCTAAAAACATTGATCAAGTTATTAATAACAAATTAATATCTTGTTGTGTAACAAACTTTGATTCTCTATTATGTCTAACTTTCAACTTGCATATAAAGTATTTAACAAATGTTATTGTGTTTGAATTTAAGATTGGCAAAAAAAAATTCATACCCACAAATAGCCATTGATAAAAATTTTCATAAATATAAAATAGGTACATTAAAGAGATACCTTCAGATAATTGCTACCAATATTTAATTACTTTTTTATTGATAGAGTGGGTATGAATATTGTGGTGTCCATATACAAGAATTCTCGTTACTTGTTAAAAATATTTATTTTATCTTTTAAAAATCAAGTAGTCAAAATAGAGTTATTAGTGAAAAATATATTAATAATTGAAGAATTATTTTGAATTTAACTTTATAAATTTGTGTTTTTCAATTTAAATTTATGAAATTAAAATTATTTTTAAAGAGATTAATATTATTAAACTTATACTTTACACTACAATTTATTTGAATTTATATTTTTTTAAGACTATTTATACTATTATTTTAAGATAAAAAATATTTGAATTTATATTTTAAGAAATAATTTTTTAATAATCTTATTTAAAATTAAAAAAAAATAAAAAAAATATTTGTGGGTATCAATAGATATCCACCATATAAAATCTACAAATATAAAATAACTCAAATGGATGGTTAGTCCCACCTTATTATCATTCCTATTTGGAACAAAATTAAGAAATATACTCTAGTGATATATATCATCTCTATAGTATTATCACAATTATAATGTCCACAAAACTTAAGAATATGGGTATGCATGCATATATTGGTAGACTCAATCATTTTATTGTTGATTATAGCATTTTAATGCCTTACCTCGTAATGTAAAGACATTTCATTAGTAGTGTAAATTTCATGGTTCTTACTCTTGTCAGTTTGTCACCTAAGTTTGATTTTCTATGGAATTAGATTTTGTCAACACTTGTTCCTCCTAATTGTAACATGATTCGTGAAAAATTATTATCAACTACATGTTTTTAGTTAATCTTCTATCTCTTCTATTAATTCCTCCATCCTTATCTCACACTTATGTAATCGTAGTGGACTTAACAATTGTCATGGAAAGAAAGTCATTGTTGCAATTATTGTAAAAGCTTTGTCACATTGAAGTTAAATGTCTCACCAAAACTTAAGACTCGTCAAAGTTCACCAACACCCAAGTTACTAACCCCTCTAAAAATGCCATTATCTCAACTTCTAAGTATCATGATTTCCTTAAACTTTAAGTAGCTCAAAGTTCACCCACACCCAAGTTACTAACCCCTCTAAAGATGCCATTATCTCAACTTCTAATTATCATGATTTTCTTAAACTTTAAGTAGCTCAAGAATTTGCATAAAAAATGTGTATCGTCTATTAGTATCATGGCTCAATCTAGTAATCCTATACCTTTTTCCTCTTAGTCCTCCTTTCTTAAACCTTGGATACTTGATTTTGACACCTTCAATCACATGATTAGTAATCGATTTTTTTTCTCTCAATTATTATTATTAGATTCATTCCATGTTACTCTTGCAGATGAATCTCAAATGAAAGTTTATGGCATTGGTTGAACTCTCCCATTTCTTAACTTTACTTTAAATTTTGTCCATCTTTTCATTTTCATTTCAAATTAATTTTCATTAGTAAACTCACTTGTTCCCTTAATTTCTCTATCTTGTTTGCTATTAAGTTTATTTTTGTTTAGGACCAACATATTGGACACATAATTGGAGTACAACATGAATGTGGGGGATTGTGTCATCTTTCACCACTAGTTGTTTGTGTCTCATGTACAATTGTTGATTTTGCCCATCAATGTATTAATCATCCCAATTTCAAGAAGTTGAGTTATTTAGTTCTTAATCTTTCTTCACTTAAGTTATTACAATGTGATTTGATTAGGTTATATGTAAATAGGAATATAAGATATATTTAACAAATATGTAAGGATTGCATTTTATTTTGTTACCTTAATTATTTTGTTCAAATGATTATAAATAGATCAAATTCTGTATGAATCCTATAGTGTATTTGGATAGAAAACTTTTTACAGAGTAATTAATTTTTATAATCCTCAATTTGGTCAGTACATTGTTGGCTCAATCTTAATTGGAATATCATCAACTTGGTTAAGACTAAAATATTTTTGAATTGGTTGAGGTCAACATTTCATTAGGTCAACGTCACTCTCTCAACTAATGTTGGTTGTGGTTTCTTTTATGTTAAAGATTGTTATGATTATATTTCAATTGACATCATCAAAGTCATTTTTTAGTGTTAATGTAGGAAATGTTATTTGTCACAAAGTTATTATTTTTTATATCAATACCAATTATGTTTTTCATATAATACATATTTTTTTTTTCAATTGATGTTATTTTTCACCTAACAATAGATAAAATTATTATTTTGTCAACATAGATTAAGGTTAATTTTTTTTACAATATTATTGAGAATTGTTCTTGTTTTTTAATCATTTTGTCTTATTGATGTATATTTTATAACAACTAATGTATCCATTTATGCAATTCTCTTTCTACATTTATTTTGTTTTATTCAGATAAAAAAAGTAGAAAACAAATTAGATGTAAAAGAAATAAAAAATAAAGTGTTTTTTTAGTTAAAGAAATCGAAATAGAATAAAATAAAGATAAATTTGATGAAAAAAAATAAATTTAAAAAATATTTTTTAAATTAAAATAAATAATTATAATAATTTTTACTTTACATATTTGTTTTTATTATTATTAGTATATATTTAATATTATTATTATTTCATATATTTTCCATTTAATATATTATTATTAATTTTATAACAAACCCAAAATTTATCTATTTTGTATTAACTTAGAATAACAATGTTATTTAATTTTTCAAATATAATATATATTGTAGAAAATATATAATATACTCATAGAAAACAATTTATACTTTTACATGGAATAGAATTATTATTTCATTTCACATTATACAAAATTTGCCCAAAAATCTATAAGTATACTATAATACAAAACTTCCTTCCTCTGAAAGCAACTATTACTATTTACCTTTACTTGTTGCATTGTCTACTCTCGTGTCAAAACACGATCATCGTACCGCAAATACAAAATAATAAAGATAAATTAATATAAATAAAATTAATCATAATAAGGTACAATTCATAATCTCATCATCACAATCATTTTTTTCAATTATATCTAAATATTCAAATTATCATAATCATGTTCAATCACAAATAATCATTTATTTAATCATGCCTAAATACTCAAATGATCATAATTGTATTCAATCACAGAAAGTCATCGCACTCACTCAATCACTTGCACCTAATGTACTAAATAGACTCATCTAGATAATTATATGGAATCCTTAATCTCAAAGGCTAACACTTGTCATGTTTAATAAACATTGTCTCTTAAAGAATTTTTTTCACCTTAGGACTAATAATCTCTTAAAGAGTCTTTTTCACCTCAAGATTATATGTCTATCCCCAAAAATAGGTATCACATAACAAGGTGATTATCAGGCACATATCATGTGGCTACTCCCACAGGTGAATAGTGCAAGTGAAACCTGCAACGACTTCTCACTACATAACATCACTATCTAGGTGACTAGAATACCATTGAATTTTGGATACCTCCTTAAAGAGATTTCAATAATTTTATATGTACACTAAAATTATGTCAAATAGCATCATGTGGTAACTATCTGACTCAAACGCAAACATCACATATTCACTTACACATAACAATTTATACAATCTAGTGTAGACCACATAATCTAGTCCACAAACCATCTCATTCTCTTGGGCACACAATCTTTTCGTCATACAATCACTTAAGTGACAAGCCACAAGGCAACTAGTCATATAGGAAACAAGCCACATAAGCACAAGTCACATAGGCAACAAGTCACATAGGCATCTATCCATATAGATATCAATTCCCAATATTTCAGTACCATTCAATATTCATAACTCAATACTCAACATTTTATATAAATCACCATAAATCATAAAAATTCATAATTCATCATAAATCATAATATTTCTCACAATTTACCATAACACAAATAATTTCCTCAGTTCTGCGTATATACAGTTCCACATTTTCCACAAATTTTTAACAAAGACAAGTCCATAATTCTCCTTTCAATAATTTCACAATATTTCATAATCTCAATTTCATGGATTCATCATAATTGGCTTTAAAATCATATAATACCAAAAAACATAGTATAATATCAACCCAAGTCTTTATTTCATCATATTACATTATATTTATATAATTACTATATTTAATTCATTTTAAAACTTAATTTATTTTCCAGATATAAGGTATTCTCACTTAAGTGAGATATTTTTTCTCAAATTAAAATACTCCCAAAATAAATGTTTCTAGTTTGGAGCTTCTTGCTGCTCAAGCAAAAGGAATCTTGCTCAAGCAAAAAAGATCCTGAGAGTCACTGAATAATTTTCGCTCAAATGGAAAATTATCACTCAAACAAAAATAATCCAGAGAGAAATCCTCAAGGTACTTGCTCAAGTGAAAAATCTCTCACTCAAGCAAGAGTTATTGCATATGTCGTAAGAAATCTCGAAAATCAAGGTTAAACCCTAAACCCTATTAATTATGGATATTCTTGTGATTATAAACATAATTCATATACTATTCACCATTCATCATCAAATTATCATATAATCATATAATTCTCATCAATGTCACGTAGAAACATATTAGCACACATAATCATCCATTTGATCATGAATAATTTTGCTTAATAAAATTTCTTTATCTCTGATCCAAGCTTAATTATGCAAAAGCAAGAGATTTCAAAGTGTTGTTGGCTTCTACAAGGATCTAATAAAAAACCCTCTAATTACCATCACAATTCATCAAGAATTTATCAAAATTCCTAAAAAATCTTAAACCCACAATTAAATCCTAATTAGGAACCCTAAAGCTTAAAATTTGGTAAAACTTACTTGATCTTATAAAACTAATCGGTGCAATTTATTCCCCTTTTCACAAGCTTTCTCTCGATATCTTCAAATCTCCAAGATGATAAGAATTGAAGGATAAATCTTAATTGAAGGTGAGAGAGTTTAGGAGAGAATGGAGAGAATTTAGAAGAGTGAGGAAGTACCATTTGAAAAATGTGAAAAAATAAAATATTAAAAAAAATTAGAGTTTAAATAAATTTTTTCTCCTTTAACTCTTTTGGTATAAGATCCACCCAAAACCTTGACATGACCTAATTCATTATAAATATATTTACTAATAATAATAATAATATATAATAATATATATAAAGGACATTTCTTTTTAAATAATTATTTTTTATATCATCTTTTTTTTTTTTTTATCACTTTTTATATATATATATATATTTATTTATTTATTTATTTAATTTTGGTTAAAGATTATACTTATATTTTTATTAAATAATAAAATAAAATAAATTTATAATCTTTCCATTTAAACTTCTTCACTACTCACGTTTATAACATTTCCATTATCTTTCCCACTCACGTTTAAAACTTTTTCTTTCATAACACAATTTATTAAATCATTGATAGGAGTATAATTCACAAGAATCTTTCTGGAGTACTAACATGTAGAAGATAACATTGTGGGAAGGGCTAACAAGAAAGAGAGGATTCTTATTCAATGTTGAAGGATTATCCATGGTAATGAAGATAAAGTGAAGATTTCTGAAATTAGGATGAAGTTAATATTGATGCTGCCAATTTTTGGACCTAAGTTACAATTGATATTATGGTTTCATCATTGTTTACTATATAACTATGAATGTACTATTTTTTTCATCTATTTTTCATTTCCATGAAAAATAAATTAATTCAAACTTTATAATGGAAAATACGTAATAGTAAAATTTCACCTACTCTAATCTAGTTACGGTTTCATTTCTATTAAATCCATTGTGGTGAACCTAAAAAATAAATAACATCAATAATATGGTTTACAATAATTTTTTTTTCTTCTAGTTAATTTTTTTATTTAATTTTTAATTTTAATTAGTGTAATATGGTCAAATATTCTTTTTCTATGTTATTTTGAAAAAATTATTCTATAAATATTATTTTCAACAAAAAGAATAAATATGAATACGTTTATTATTTCTTTTATTTGTATTATTTTATTTTATATTTTATTATAATTTTTTCTCAAAATTAAATTGGCTTATTATTTCTATAGACTAATTTATAATTTATTTATTTTTAATTAATTAATTAATTAATATTTTAAAATATTTTAATTTATAACAGATAAAAGACGATAGGTTGAAACCATTTAAAGATTATTTTATATAAATATGCATTTTTTTTATCTAACAACGGTTTTATATAAAAGTAGTTATATTTTTTAAAACATTTTAATATATTTATAATTTTTAAAATTTTTTACAAATAATTTTATTTGAAAATGATTTTCAAAGTGTAACTTTTAAATATGAGAAAGTTTTAAAAAATACATTTAAAAAAAATTTTAATTTATTAAAATATTATTTTTTATATTTTTTTAATTAATAAAGGATATTTTGAATGTTCTTTTGGATTTGATTAAAATGAAGATTAAAAAAGAATTAATATCAAGAGGGGTTAAGAGATACATATATTTTCCGATACAATATTATTCTCTATCAAATATGGAAAAAATAAGAAAATGACTTACAAGTAAAAAAAGCAATAATTAATATTTTAATTAATAATCAAAAACTAAATGTAAAAAAAAAAATTTCTACATTCTTCGATCTATGCTTAATACACTGATTTTCCTACTGTTTATATAAGGTTTTAAAAAATTTCATAAATGGATAGGTTAAAAATAATAATTTACTGACTATAAAAATAACAAAACTTAAGTTACTCTTTAACAATTGAAGGTTAATTTCTATTATTTATAAAATTTCGATCCAAGTTCCAAAACTAATTATTTCACTTCCAGATTAAAACCTTATAGGTCTAAAATCCAATACAAAAGAATGTGCTTCATCATTCATTCTCACTTCTCTTATGGATAATACATTTGACTTTTTTTTTTTTCATTTGATTTTTATACATTAAAATAAGTTATGAAATTCATCAATCAATAACTTAATTTTCTATATGTCCAAAAGATAACTAGCTATCAAATCACTACAAAAATAAATTTATTTACCCATGAAATATTTCTTACAGACTATTTTTGTGGAAAAAAATTAATTTCTTATTAGACATTTTTCAAAGATTTATTTTTATGAAAATTTTTCATAAATTTGTTTGTGGAAAAAATTTTCATAATGGATTTGTTTGTGAGAAATTTCCCATGAATTTTTTGTGAAAAATAATTTCTTACTAACCTTTTACCTACAAATTTATGATAATGGGAAGTTTGTGGAAAAAATTATATTTTTTTACTGATTTTAAGTATTACTCATAAACTTGTTTTATGGGAAAATAAGATTTTTTTTTTTAGTAAATAAATTATATTTTGATTTATTATATTTCATAGGTTGAAAATTTGATATTCTAATTCATACATGAAACAACTATTATTATTGTTATCACTACTATTTTGCCATAGGTGACATTAATTTTTTTTTCCTTAGGTGGCTTTTTGATTAGGGTCTCTAGGGACATAATATGTGATATGTAGACTTGTGTCCTCTTCTTTTATTATTTGGAAGACCATTTATTTAAAGAGGTAATCCACTAGCATTTCTTTTCAGTGTGTTAATACTCTTAGAACAATGTTGCATTTCTTCATATACTAATTATTATATAAAGTTATGGAGTTAACAAGTTTTTTTTTTTACATGCATCATTAAGTGACAATTGATTTTATCTAGAACTCTTATAAATAAGTATGACACGACAAACAAAAAAACTCTATCAATTGATTTTATGTATAAGGTGTTGTTTATCTAGAACTCGCAAACCTACAAATTTGATGTTTTAGAAAGTAATATTTTGGACCATTTCCAAGTAGCATTTATAAAAGACAACACCTTATAAACATTGGTCTCCGTACAAATGCCTTCAACTTTTTTCAAATATATCAATGTCTACCAATGATTAATGTTACAAAAATTACTCCAAAAACTTAAATCCATCATATTAGTTTTAAAAGTAATAAAAAAAGAAATAATATCAAAAGAAAAAATAAAATATAATTCAAGAAAAATAAGAATTTAAAAACACATTTTAAACCCTAATAATACTCAAACCCTAACTTTGAATCATAACCCAATCACAAAGAATATGAATATTAACCTAAAAGGATTAGAAGAAAATTTATCCTTTTATAATTTTATTTTAAGGATTAGGATTTCATAAACAATAACATGATATTTATTGATGAAAATTATATATTTATTAACATATATCTTTTTATATATATATATATATATATATATATATATATATTCAAATTTGTTTACTAGAGTCTATTAATAAATTTTCCGCTATAAATTAATGATTTATACACATACTATTACTTCACTTACTAATAGATATATTTATTAGTAATATAATTTTTATAACAAAATATTTTCAATCGATAAATTTTCATAAAAATTAGTGAATTTTTTATAATATTTATTTAATAAACATTAGCGTTTTATTGTCCTTATACTATTAAATAATTTTATATATAATATTTCTTAATATTATGAATATATTTTATTTATTATATTAATTATTTGAATCTCTTATATATCTTAATTTAAAAATATTAAATTATAAAATTTATAAAAATATATTGTATTGTCTACTTGTTTAAACTATTTAAGTCTAACCAATTATATTTTTAAAATGCATTAAAATCCATAAATATGAGTAAATTGAAAAAAAATGAGCAACTTAATATTGAAACTAATGACACTAATTAAAAAATTTAACAAAAATATTCATAAATTTAAATTCAACTAAGAAGGTGAAAGGATGTAAGTCATTCATGAAAAAAGAGTCTAAGAGACGGCGAGAAGAGAGAGAATTAGTGATGAAGTTATTATGAAAGTAGTAGTTTGAAAAAGTCACGTGTTACAAAGGATGCAAGTAAAAATATCAAGGATGTAAATCTCAAATCCTTAATGATAACTCGTTGAACTCAAATTGAGATTATAACAAAAATAAAAAATAATTTTAATATTTTTTAAATATATTACTTTAAAATTATTAATCGTAAATTCCTTTTTTATTTTTGAACTTACTTTCTTTTCTCTTTATGAATAATCTTTGTAAATTTATATTTTTATCATTCTCTTTATTATTAAATTTTTAAAAAAAAAATCCAAAACATAAATTAAAAGAAATATTCCATAATAGATTCTAAATTGTTTTGGAATGAATTCTAAATTATTTGAGAAAATTCATTTCATAATACTAAATCTTATTACAAGATAATTTAAAATAAGTAATCGAAAATAATTAAAAATTAATTTTTATTATCAACTTTAGAATGTGAGAATATATTCCATAATTGTTATTTTAAATTATTAAAATTTTTTTCATGTTCTCAAATTGCTTTTATTACTTTTTAAAATGTCTATTTCGAATAATTTTTATTTCTTGATTACTTTCTTTCACTCCTTTATCCTTTCTATGTTATTATGAATATTGAAATTTTAGAGATGTAGGAAGCAGAACTCTATGCTAAACATACATCAATTTTTTAATATTATTTTATTTTAAAAAAATACTTTTCTGACAAAAGTTTTATTATAAAAATGTTAAATATATTTTGAAGGATGTTAAATAAGTGTTGTGAAAATTTTAAGTATATACACATTTTTATTTTTGGTATAAAAAAATGTAAACGCAATTCTGGGCAGCAATTTGTTGGCATCCCTCCCTCCACAGGCTTCTCTTTGAAACGATTGATGGTCGTTCACAACACTATATATTCTTCATATAAATTACGACACTCAAGATAATCCTTCTTTCTACAACAAAACCCCTCCAAAACCTTCTTCCAAATCATCCTTCCTTTTCACACTCTTCTTCCCCAATGACATTTTGAACACACTTCACATGGCTTCTTCTTCTTCTCTTCTCCTCCCAAGGCCACACTTTCCCACACCCCTCATCTCCAAACTCAACTCTTCTCCCAGAACATGGAGTCTCTTCATCCTCACAGACCCTTCACACCCCCAACGCAGAAACAAGCAAAAGCTGTCACCTTTCCCTATCAATGCAGTTTACACCCCCCACAGCCCCTACACCCCTTCCTCGCCCTCCAAAACTGAACCCCGCAACGACCCCATCTCCGTCCTCAACGAGAGGATTCGCCGCGAGTACAGCAAGAAAGAGATTTTCAGAACGGTAATGGACTCGGAAGAAGCCGGGAAGTACATGCGGATGGTGAAGGAGCAGCAGCAGAAGGGGTTGCAGAAGTTGAAGGGCGATAGGGAGAGCAAAGATGGGGTCTTTAGCTACAGGGTCGACCCTTACACGCTCCGTTCTGGGGACTATGTTGTCCACAAGAAAGTGGGGATTGGGAGGTTTGTTGGGATAAGATTTGATTCTGCTAAGAATTCTTCACAAGCCAGTGAGTATGTTTTCATCGAGTATGCTGATGGCATGGCAAAGCTACCTGTCAATCAGGCTTCCAAAATGCTCTATAGATATAGTCTGTGAGTTTTTCTTTATCCTGTATACTTTTTATTGTTTGTTTGAGGTAAATGTGGAGGTGGTGATGATGAACTTGACTTAGGGCAGTGATTGGATAAACTTTTCAAGAAGCACTTATCAGATAAGAAATAAGAAGGTAAATCAGTTAAAATTAGCTTATGCATAAGTGAAAAAAAAACTTTTGGAGAAATGAAACGACATAGTTTGTGTAAAAGTTGAAGTGCATAGTTGATTCTAGTTTATAGGAAAAACTTAATATATTTCAACTTCTTATTTTCTTCTTTCCTACAAGTTGAAATTAGATCTTGGAGAAATTACATAAGAGAATTTCTATAAATTTGGAGTGCATAAATTGATTTTAATTCATATGAAAATCTTAATTAATTTTACTTTCTTATTTTCTTCTATTGCAAGTGTTTTTTCATAAGTTTATTATAAGATGAACTTAGTTGCTTTGGTAAATGACTGTTGTATGTTGTGTATGCATTTTAGACCAAATGAAACCAAGAAACCTAGGACATTGAGCAAGTTGAATGATACCGGCGCTTGGGAGAGAAGAAAGGTTAAAGGGAAGGTCGCAATACAGAAGATGGTTGTGGACCTGATGGAACTCTATCTACATAGGCTTAAACAAAGAAGGCCTCCCTATCCGAAGACTCTTGCCTTGGCTGAATTCGAAGCTCAGTTCCCTTATGAACCCACACCAGATCAGAAACAGGTGACGTTATAGTTGATGCTGTGTGTTTTGGTGGAAGAGGATTAGTTCATTCTGGTTTTATGTTGCAATCTTATTGGTTATTTCATCTCTTCTGAATGCACATTTTTGTAGGCATTTGTTGATGTTGAGAAGGATTTGACAGAGCGAGAAACTCCAATGGACAGATTAATCTGTGGGGATGTTGGTTTTGGTAAAACTGAGGTTGCAATACGTGCTATCTTCTGTGTTGTCTCAGCTAAAAAACAAGCGATGGTTCTGGCACCAACAATAGTTCTTGCAAAACAACATTTTGATGTTATTTCACAGCGCTTTTCTGTATATCCTGATATCAAGGTTGGGCTACTAAGCAGGTTCCAGGTATGATTGAATAATTTTTCCTTTTACTCAGTTAAATTCACCTAGTTGTTAGTGTTGCACAGTACAAAGAAGAAATTTCTCTAATCTAATTAAACTTCTTTGGTACTGAAATAATAGTATATTGTTAATAAGTGCTCTCTAGTGATAATCCATTTGAATCAGCATCAGTATATTTGAACTATCCCGTAGATTATAACCATGGTCTGAACTGAATAAACGCCAGTTTATGGGTAGAGTAACATTTCCGGGGCACTAACGAGACAATTGCTATTTATTGGATAAACTTGACTTGATAGCTTTTTAGTATCTACCTTGTGTGAAATACCCTATACAGAAAATCTCCTTGGTAGTGTCTGACTTTATCTAGTCGTACCTTATTGCATATACATGCTATTTGTCCCTATGACTGTGATACTGTTTTACTATTAGAATGATTAATTTTATTGCTTGTCCATGGACTAATTATACACTTAAATTAGTTAATCAACAGTCATAAATCATTTGCACCTCTAATTGTTGATGTTTGGTGTCCAGTTCTATGTTCTGATTTTTTTTTGTTATATATTATGACTATATTATATAATTATTGCAATTATCCTCTTATTATTCATAGATGTATGAAATGTGGCACTTTATTTTGCTTGATGTATCTATATTGTTTCTCATCTACATTATTTTTCTGCATTGTTTTCTTTCTTCTTATTTGGCAAATGCATTTTATCAAGCTGTTTATGAATGCTATGGAATGCTTAATCCTTTAATCAATATGAATCTTCTCTACAATTTGCAGCTGTGAAAGTGAAAATTATTCTATGGTATTACAATATGTATTATCGCCCTTATTTGCTTATATATTAAATTAAGTAGTGCATAGTATTATATTATTCAGAAACTGGATGTCTTGCTCCTCCTTTTCATGCTACAAACTTTTTTTATAAGGTGGGAGCATATGGACATTGTAGGAACTTGAAATTTGGAACATTATTAAGGTCAATCAAATATGAGCTGCATCATGGGCTTCTAGGTTGATATTTATGAATAATGTACAAGTTCTATATCAATCATAGACTATTTCACTTATCTCAACTTGCAGACCAAAGCAGAGAAAGAAGAGAATTTGGACATGATTAAGAATGGTAGCCTGGATATAATAGTTGGGACTCATTCACTTCTAGGAGATCGTGTTACATATAACAATCTTGGTCTGCTTGTGGTTGATGAGGAGCAGGTTTACCAATTATCTGCAATTCATATTTTCCTCTTTTTAACTACAGTGGCACTCCCCTCTCCCTCCTTACTGAGCAACAATTTATTTCTTACAGAGGTTTGGTGTCAAACAGAAGGAGAAGATTGCCTCTTTTAAAACTTCTGTGGATGTACTTACTTTATCTGCAACTCCTATACCACGAACTCTTTATTTAGCATTAACAGGGTTTCGTGATGCCAGGTAACTGCCTTTAACAAATTATGAAGGAAGATTCATTGTCTTTGACTAACTTGGTCTTGGTATTGAACAGAAAGTCTTATGATGAATCTGTCTTGCACATTGTTATTGGGAAAAAAATTATAAAATATCAGGTTGATGAAATAGGATGAGTGTTCTTTTTCTTTTGCTCACTTAACAGGTAGTATTGTGCATGTTTTATTGATGTCTGTAGTTGGTAAGTATGATAGTGTGGGCAAGCGAGATAGAGTGAGGGTATAATATTGAATTATGATATAATTGATGTTCTAAATTATAGTACATTAGCATAATTTTAAGTTGCTTTACTAGAAGTTTGTTTAAGTTGGGATTTGGTTCATTAGATATTAAACCATTCATAAGCCCTAACTTCATTGGTTAGGCTTTCGGAAGAGTTAGTTCTTGACATGGTATTAAAGCCTCTATGACCAAATGATCAAGAGTTTGATTCAACCCTACATTCTTCTAAATGAATGAAAAGTTAGTTTTAGCACAAGGTAGAGTAGCTTGTAAATTAGCCACGCTTGATGTTAAGTATAAAACCATCACAAGCCTTAACCCGATGGCTGATGCTTGATAGCTTAAGCTTTTGAGAGATTTGCTTTTTGACAACTCTTTTAAGCTGTCTATTCTGCTTTCAATGAGGATGTCTTTTTTCCTAAAACTGGAAAAAAAAAGAGAAGGCTAAGTCAGAGTATATGTTGAAAAAAGGGATAATGAACCAGTCTATACTTGAATGCTATGTCATTTGCCCTGCCCCGACCTCCTTTTCCCTCAAAATTGTATATAACAGGATATCTGTAACCTTAAGTAAGAAAGTGAAAGGCATAAATACGAAATTATCTTAGTTTCAGGGAGTTGGTTCATCAACTCCCTATAATAATGAAAAATTATCTTAAACATGAATTATTGTGGCCTTAAAATTGGTCTTAGAAATGTCCTTAAGATTTTTTTGCACCTTAATCTTCTGGTTCTTGTTTTTCCTAGCATTGCACTTTGTTGGGGGTGCTTAGATGGGAACTTCATCTATTGCTTGTTTGGCTCTTCCTGTTGAACTTAGGATTAATCAAACATCATTAAGATCATCTAATCTCTGAGCTTAAGTATAATGCTATGTATAATTTCTATAGATTTCTGTTTCAGTTTAATTTCAACGCCACCTCCAGAAAGAGTTCCTATCAAGACTCACCTTTCTTCATTCAGTGAGGAAAAAGTAATATCAGCCATCAAGTATGAGCTGGATCGTGGAGGTCAAGTTTTTTATGTTCTGCCACGTATTAAAGGTGATTCTCAGCTACTATTTCTATACTGATATCTGTGTGTAAGCTTATGTATGTATTGTCTGTATCACTCTTGTGCAATACCTTTTATGATTTGACAGTAAAAAATGTTGTTCATATCACTCTTTTGGCTGATTATTCTTGAGTGTTCTATGGATTGGGTTTTTATTTTTCGATGAAAGAAGAATGTTCTGAACAAATCAAACTCATAAATGCACGAAGAGGAAAAAAGGTTAGAGGAAAAAAGGAAGAAAGATTTAAAATACTATTAAAATAAAATGCCTCATAGCATACTCAAATACTTCTTTACCTACAAACTTGTCTGCTAACCCTTTCTAAGGGCATGTAACAACTATTCTTTTGCTTAATACTTTGATGCACATCTTTTCATCTTGTAAATTAATTATAAAGAAGAAAAACATTGATCTGAAACTGTATATCATTGTGATAGCATGGATGATTTATTTATATTAAGAAAAGGAAATCAATACAATAACTAGAGGAGATATGATATGATATGATATCATCTAATAATAGAGATATAATCCTAGAATAATATAAATATAATCTTGATATATCTGATTATACAGATATGATAATGATATGATCCCGATATCTTTAATAATATAAATATGATTCTTATTTATGTAATTATAACACTCCCCCTCAAGTTGGAGCATGAGTTATATGTGCACAACTTGACACAAATGTGATTGATCCTTGGTCCACTTAGAGATTTGGTGAATATGTTGGCCAACTATTCACTAGAGTTGACAAATTTAGTAGTGATATCTCTAGACTCCAACTTTTCTCTTATGAAATAACAGTCCACCTCAATTGTTAGGTTCTTTCCTAAAAGATAGGGAATTTTCTTCAAATTTAAGCTCTTTGAGAAGTTGCTTTAGTGTATGTCACATGTGACTAAAGCCATTGCCTTAAATTTTTCTTCTACATTTGATATTGCCACAATAGTTTTTTTTTTTTTTTTTCTGATTTTCTAAGATATTAAATTACTCCCAACAAGAACACATTACCTTGAAGTAGAAGTTTATTGCTAGGTGAGCCTATCTAGTCAGCATCAGACTATCCAACAATTTGAGTACTTTTCTCCTCTTCATAAATAAGGCCTTTGTAAGGAGCATTCTTAATGTATCGTAGGATTTGTACAACTACATCCTAATGGTCTTGATGAGGATAGCAATGCCAGAACAAGTCATAGTGAGATAATTTAGCTTGCCAACTAGTTTGTATCTCCTAGATCTAGATACTACTACTCTCCTTGATCTGGTACAAGTTTGATACTTGGATCCATTAGTGTGTTTATTGGCTTAGCATTTATCTTTATTTCTTCTAAAATATCCAAAGCATATGTCCTTTGGGAAACAACCTTGGATTCAGGAACATCAATACGAAGGAAATACCACAGTTGACCAAGACCTTTTTGTTTGAAACTACCAAGCAAGATATTGTTTTAGAGGTACTTTTGATAACAATGTCATCTACGTATACAATAAGGTAGATGTACCCTTGGGGAGAATGATGGTAAAATAATAAATGATTGGCTTTACTATGTATCATTGCAAATTGTTGGATTATAGTCTAGAAATGTTCAAACTATGCTTGAGGTGATTGCTTAAGGCGATAAAGGGGCTTACGAAGAGGACACCTTATCATATGACTCCCCTTGAGCAACATATTCGAGAGGTTGCTTCATATAGACTTTTTCATCAAGATTTCAATGGAGAAAGGCATTCTTAATATCAAGTTGGAATAGAATCCAATGACTAACAACTGCCACAAAGAATAAGGTAGATAGATGTAATATTAGCGACAAACGAGAATGTGTCAATGTAATCTTGTCCATAGATCTATATATATCCTTTGACAACCACTTTATAATGATCAATTCATTAGGAGTAATTTTCAGAGTGTACAACCATTGATAGCCAAAAATTGCTTTGCTAGTAGAAGAGAAACCAACTCCCAAGTACCTCCTATTTTAGAGGGCATATATCTCATCAATCACAACTTGTTGCTGCTCCAAGTGAGATAAAGCTTCACTTGGAGACTTTGGAATTTGGATAGAAGATAAAGAAGACTAAAAGTATATTGTATGGAGGAAAGGTGATGATAACTGAGGTTAGTATAGTGTGGGGAAAGGTTATGGGTAGAACATATACCTTTTCGAATAATAATAAGCTAGTCAAACTCAGAAGATGAGACTAGATTCAATATGGTAGAAAGTGTCGGGGAAGGATCGTGGATCATGGACATGAGAACATTGCATAGTTGAGCATCAACATTTATCCATCATGGCATTTGAGTACTCCTACAATGTCAGTCATGGTAGTGAGATGGATTTGTGGCCCAACGATTGAACCATTACCCAATTTTAGAAGCCCAAGTAGAATAATTAGACCTATTCATCTTCTCAATATTAATAATATGATTAAAAAAGATGGAGGAATCTTTTTGAATGCAAGGTTAGTGCTAGAAGACATTTTCCCAGTCTGAAAAAAAAGTTCAAAATAATCAAAGGAAAGAGAAAATAAGGGAGAACCACCAAATCAACTCTGGTTGAAGTGCCACTATAGATATAAGAGTGTATGGGGGAGGTGACTTGGATGAGAGGGGGTCGGACCTCAAGCATCGTTGAACGTGTTGTGAAGATTCATAGATTGGCATAGAGATAAAAGGCATGTGAGGGCGTGTGGGTCTATATTGCACAATTTTGATGGTTGGATAGATCGGTCTAGCGCGAGCCTAGTTGTGTTGTCATCGAAGAAAACAAAGATTGTTAGAAAGTCACCAGAGACGTCAGCAAGCAATGTGTTTTGCTCATTTAGGTAGATCAACACAACATTATCACAATTGTGTGGTCATTGAGAAAAAAGAGGTTGTTGGAAAAGTCATAAAAAAAGTTGCATAAGATGCCAACAACCACTATTAGAAACAAGTGAACTTGGATAGGAACAGAAGGGTTTGCTAAAGAAAAATCTCCAGGTTTTCAAGAAGCTCTAATACCTTGTTAAATTATAAAGAAGAGAAACATTAAGGAGAAATCGTGTATCACTATTACAACAAGGGTGATTTATTTATATTAAGAAAAAGAAATCAATACAATAATTAAAGGAGATATGATATCCTCTAATAATAGAGATATAATCCTAGAATAATACAAATATAATCTTGCTATTTTTTATTATATAGATATGATAAATATATGATCTTCCTATCCATAATAATAAAAATATGGGTAAAATATGTTTCTCATATAATAATTATGAAAAACATTTGAGTTTAATATAATTTAAATTTTTTTACTGATCTTCATATAATATTAATTATTCTGTTAACTTGTTAATCATCACTGTTAAGGAAACTGTTAGTTTTATGTTACGAGGAAGTTTAAGTGTTGTGTAGTTAATATATTATTTGAAAAACTACATGATTACATTGTAAAAGAAGATTCTAAGATTTGAAAAAGGATTCTGAAATGAAAAAAAAATTTTTTTGATTGTGTATTGCACTGACATGTAATTTTTTAAATAATATATCAGTTATACAACACTTAAACCTCCATACAACACTTAAACCTCCATGTGACATAAAACACTCGATTTTCTTACTGGGGATAATTAACAAGTTAACAAAATAATTAGTATTGTAAGAAAACCAATAAAAAAAAAAATCAATTGTACTAAACTCATATTTTTCATAATTATTGTATGCCAGCTTCTGTTGTTACCTTACCAAACACATCCTAATTCTACACACCCTTACATATGGTAGAAATCATTGGAGACATTAGAATTTACAAGAAACAACTGGGATAATCTAGCTTCTCATTTTATAAGAATAATGCAAGGCCAGAAAACTTGTGATTTCAGTGCCCGAGAAGCCTGCTGATATATAAGTAATTAGATAGATGATATAAAGAAGCTTATCTAAGGTCTCTCAATAGTGTGAAAACGTTTTGTGCATATTTGGTATTTCACTTGTCACAAAAAGAGTTATAATATTTCATGACCATCACAGTCCTAAAGGGAAATTACTCTTGGTGTTGCTGTTAATGTATATTTGCTAATATGTCTAATGTCTATTATAGTACTATATCTGGTTTCTAATGATTGTTGTGTTACAGGGCTTGATGAAGTAATGGCATTTCTGGTAGAGTCATTTCCGAATGTGGAAATAGCTATTGCCCATGGGAAGGTAATTTACACCCTTACACCTTTTTCAGGGTCTAGTTCATGCATGCAAGCAGCCATGTAGGATTGTCAAGCGGATCCCCAAATAGGATTTTTAAGTTAAACATCAGTGATCTAGTGAATAAATTATCTCAGTCAAAATTACTTGTGCCATTAATTGTCAGTTTACAAGCTTTACAACTGATTTTAGTACAAGTCTATAAAATCTAAATGAATTTTCTTGATTTTATGTTTGAAATCTTGAAACTAGATATAATATAACAGTTTGCTAAGGCGATAACCATGTTAGTTTTGGCTGAATAAAATCATCTCTGTAACACGGTGTATGGGTGGATAAGTAATTAATTTGAAATTGACTATTTTGATATTCCCTCCGGTCCAAAATAATAGTCTTTTTAGCTTTTATTTTTGTTCCAAAATAATATTTATTTTAGCTTTTTAAAGCTATTTTTCTAGTAATTCCTCTACATATAATTCCGAGTAATCAATATACATGACAACTCACTTTGAAAAGAGATACTATATTAGTTGAAAAAAGTTAGAGGTATTTTTGTCTAATTTTATATTAATTGAGTATTTCTTAATCTGTCTGTTTCAACCTTAAAAAGATTACTATTTTGGAATGGAAGGAGTATTTTGAAGAGATCTTTGTCTTCCCTGCTGTTTCCAGGCATTGTGACAGCCTACAGTCTACATCCATACTTTGTATTCTTGTATTCACTAAGCATTTCCATTTTTGAGATGACTCTATAGATCTTGCTACTGTCCTTAAATTATTTAAACAAACCTTTAGCGTTCTGCAGGCTAGAGTCTTTTCAATATCCTTGATATTAAAAAATACATATAATCTGATCTAATTATGGAAATTGATGCAGTCGTCCCATCCATATGTGGGAAGTACTATATTCCTAGATGTTCATTTCACATTTTGTACTTATTGGTTGTCATTCTATTAAACGAATATGAGCATTTTAAGTGCTTGATGTGTCATCATCTATAGTGGATGCTGGTTGGCTGCTTTGTCAAGAACATTTCGTGAAAATTTTAGTTGCTTCACAAAAATAGATCTGCTTCACTCATACAAGTTCACTTCTTCCCTTTATTCAATGCAAGGTGATAGTGCTACTTCAAACTCAATGGAGTGGCACACACTGCCTCCACCATGATAAATGTCTTGTGGATCTTTTTATGGCACTTGTGTATCATATAAATATTTGTCCCCAAATTTATTCTTATTATGATGAAAATCTCTATTTGGATTGATCTACTCATATATATAAATAGTTGACATTGACATTAACCATTTGACCTTAATTGTATGCATTTGATTGGTTTGCTGGTGTAGCTATTCTCCAAGCAATTAGAGGATACCATGGGGAAGTTTGCTCTAGGTGAAATAAAAATCCTGATCTGCACAAATATAGTAGAAAGTGGGCTTGATATTCAAAATGCAAATACCATTATCATGCAGGATGTTCAGCAATTTGGCCTTGCACAGTTATACCAGGTTTGTTCTTCGTAATTTCACTCTATTATTTTTGGTTTAGATGTTTGCATATTTTTTGGTTTAGATGTTCTTCCTCAAGTAGCTTTTGAGAGGTTTAACTAATCAGATAATTGATTACACAAGTATTATCACTCCTGCCTTATACAAGTCCACATGTCACTTCTAGCAAACCCTTTTAACTCTCGAGTTAAGAAACCAAGTATTTTTTTAATCACAAAATCACTTCCGACTTTCACTGAGTATACAAAGTTACTCCTGACTTACAACAAAGTTTGAATAAAGGTTTTACAAATAACTAAACTCTCTTAGAAAGGATATAGAAAATACAATTCATTCACAAGAGTTTACTAAAGCAACTATCTTCTCTTTAAATAATTTTCAAAGTTCTTCTCTTACATCTTTTGGAGCTTTGGAGAAAGGTACAACATTACCCTTCTTTGCCAATAGATGTTCTTTACCTCTAATAACTCCTTTTATGATTTTCCCACAATAATTACAAACTGTGGTGTTTAAGTTGGATTTATCCACTGGATGACAATATTTTCAATCTGGATCATTTTTAGTAGAAGTTATTGAATTGCCTTTAGTTGCCAATGAAATTTCTTTAAACTATATCACTTCTATTTGGTTGGGTTGGACAAAATATTCACATAAATAGTGGCGACGGCAGCAACAACGTGATAGTGGTAGAGGAAGCAATGTGCAGCAATGGAAGCAACATGTGCTAGCAGTGGTGCACAACAGCAATGACGGCAGCACATGACAATGAAAGTGGAAGTGGCGAATGATAGTGGAAGCGACGCGTGAGGGGGCAGCATCGAGTGGCAGTGGCGAGCGGCAGTGGCAGTAGCAACATCTTAGCTAGGGTTTATGTTGGGTTGGGTCCAACACCCTAAATCCTAAAATAAAAGGCAAAAAAGAAATAAAAATTTTAACCTAAACTGTTGTCCCCTTCTCTTCTTCATGCCTCTCTCGCAACCACCGTCCCATGCCTCACTTGCAGTCATCGCCTCATGCCTCTCTTGCAACTGCCACTACCTCATGCCTCTCTACACATCCGTTGCCTCATGCACATCTGCGATTTGCGTCTCCAAGGCCATGAGGCACAATTGTGCAACATGTAAAACGGTCATCATGCATTGCCATGCCAAATCTAAATTGCTACTGCCTTCCCATGGCGATCAATGACAAAATTGCAATCGCCATTCGTCATGACACTGTCATGGCCGAAAGTTAACAACACGGCTGATGTATGAATCTATTTCTACTCTACTTATGGGAAATTGCACAAAAGAGGAAATTGTGAATTTCAATTTTTTTGAACCCAACATCATACTACCATACAATTCATTCTTAATCTTTTTGGCTAAATGATGCCTTTGTGCATGGTTGCTGAACATGAGTTTTCATTTTTCTTCTGGTCAAATAACTCAATGATTCATAAAACAATCCAAAGCCCATGGTTCTTGAATCTCAATTAATTAAACCAATAACATTTCAAATTGTTGGAAAAACTGCACATATTCAATTTTATTCAAGTCTTCTATTGTTCATATGGATTCAATTTTGCTACTAGAAAACTTCAATAATTCTACTTTGTAAACCTCCCATGTCATCTTGAGTAATCTCTTCCTCAAATATCTAATCTAGTGTAAGAAAGTTCCTTCCATACAAATGGAGGCCATGGGCACCTTGACCTTTGGTTTAGTTGTCTTTTGAACTTATAAAACCTTTCCGTCTTCGTCAGCCATTGATTGGATCTAGTCCATCTTAGTTGGTAATTCCACATTCCGCACCGCCTCTTTAAGAATGTTTGAATTTCCCATCCTTAAGACCGGATGAATGAGTGTCTAAAGATTGAATATCTCTTGCAAAGTAGAGTGAGATAATGTTTAAAGGACTCAGGTATGAGGAAACCTATTAGAGATTTTAAACCATTTTTGAGCTTTCAACTTATAGATTAGGCTTTTTGGATTATTAATGCATGACAAATATGATGATGTGGCTCGTAGCAATAAATGAATATTTACAGTGTTGTTATCCAAATGTTAAAGAAGGAAGTTGTAGGAATTCTTTTATGTTTTTCAAGTTTTTGTTATAACCTAAGAAATCAGACCACATAAGATCATATATTACTGTTTTTCTAATATTATTTTTTTCATTTGTTCAATATTGATAGTTGCGTGGAAGGGTTGGGCGAGCAGATAAGGAAGCACATGCATACTTATTTTACCCTGACAAAGGCTTGCTTTCTGATCAAGCATTGGTATGTTTCTTATCAATCTTTACCTTTTATTTGTTCAACATATTGCACAAAATAATATTTGTACTTTTATTGCTAAACAATTACTTAAAACCAACATTCTCCATGGTGTTCTCCCATAGGAGAGGCTTGCTGCCATTGAAGAATGTCGTGAACTTGGTCAAGGCTTCCAACTAGCTGAAAAAGACATGGGTATAAGAGGTTTTGGTGCAATTTTTGGTGAACAACAATCAGGAGATGTTGGAAATGTTGGTATTGATTTGTTTTTTGAAATGCTCTTTGAGAGCTTATCCAAGGTAAACTTTGATATGATGTGTTTTTTTCCTATGTGCTTTGTAGTTTTTAATCATTTGCCTATTAGTTTTGGGCTTATCCTATTCTTTTTTCACTTCTAGGTTGAAGATCATTGTGTTGTTTCAGTTCCTTATCACTCAGTGCAGGTATGTTTCACTTATCACAAAGGATTTAAGATATTAGAATAAGTAATTCTTGTTACATGTTTACCTAAATGATGATAGATAGAGTTCTACAATTACAATCTAACATAGTAATGTAAATATGTTGTTACAATTAAAGAATTCTCTTGAAACCCCAAAAAAATACGTGTTTTTTAGGTCCATTTTTTTTTTATTTTCTTATATTTATACACATATAACCTATGTGCTTCACACATATTAGGGATTTAGCCTATGCCTAATTTTCATTTATCTTTACATAGTATCTATAGTCTAGGTCAAATCCTTTCTTTCCAGGTGGACCTATTGTTCATTGGTGCATATCTTTTTCAGAAATTGTGTCTCATTCCAATTTCTGACATTCCTTTACCCCCATACCTCTTTCCTTGTTTTCCATCACTACCATTGCCTTTTTGTCTGGCGACGCCACGATCAGAGTCGCCTTGTCCAAATGATCACGATGCCACCTGTGTTGCGTCAAACGGAGTAGCCACATGCTACTTTTTCATTGCACCAGAATTAGTACCATCGCCATTGTCCACCATGTGTGGTGGCGGGTCCCACATCCCCTTTAGCAACAATTAATGTTGTCGGCATTGTTTTATTGTCCTTTTTTCCAACTTTGACTTCCATCTTGATTGGATCCCGTTTAAAATTTCTCAACTTTTTAGGGTTCTTTTCTCTCTCCTACGATTGTCTTTCTCTCCAATATTTATTCATGCCCTCTTTCGGTGCTTCTAAGCCTAGTCCATCCATCTTTACCAATTATGTCAATGTTTCTCTATCCATTGACAAGTTGATGGAACTAATTATGATACTTAGACATTTGACTTAAAGATTTGGCTTAAGGATCAGGATTATGTTGATCATCTTACTGAAACAAATGTGTAGTGTAACTACGTCAATGATTCATCCCTAACTGAAACAAATACTTTGTGCTCATGATACCTATTCAAGAGTTTGGGAACAGGTTAGATTGCTATACACTAATGATACTCGACATCTTTGTGGTGTGTCAAAATCTCCTAAGTGTTGTTCCTCCCAGACACCTTGATGATTCATGGCTGAATACTTAAGCAAAGTTCATGGTTTTCTCCATGACTTTATTGAGTTATTGTCTCCTACTTTCACTTCTTCTCAAGAACTAGAGCAACACCAAACATTTTTCAAAAACTAAATTACTTGTTTGTGATCAGATTTTGGGGTTCCCAATTGTGCACACCATGTTGCTTGTGTCGGGCAAGTCATCCACTGAAATACCTTCTACATTGGTCACCCTCCTCAATTTGTTATGGTTTCCCAAGCTACTCTTTCACTACCCTTTGCCTTCTTCCGTTACTTTCTCAAATGATATGAGGATCATTAAGGCTCAAGTTCCACTACTTCTTTTGCCAAAAATACTCTATTTTTTTACATCTTCCTACATTTAGTCATGTTAGCTCAATGATGGATTCTCCCTCTCTCATTCATGCTCAATTTGGTCATCTTAGCCTTGCCAAGATGCAACACCTTGTCCCAAGTCTGTCTAAGTGTTCAACTTTGGCTTATAAGTCTTAATTAGGTAAACATAGTCGTTGTTCTTTTCCTAAGAGTGTCTTGTAATGTGCTTTATCTCTTTTTACCTTAGTTCACTTTGATATTTGGGATTAAATCATGTTAAGTATATTATGCAATTTCAATATTTTATTACTTTTGTTGATGATTATTCATGATATACTTGATTGTTATTAATGAAAACTTGTTCTAAGTTGTTTTCTATTTTTAAATATTTCTATAAGCAAATTAAAACTCAACCCTGTTTTTTATTTGTACTTTCCATAGTCATAATGCTCATGAGTATCATTCTCAATCTTTTAAAAAATTATATTGCTTCTCAAGCTATTCTTCCTCATGTACTTATACAGCTTAACAAAATGTGGTGGCTAAGCATAAGAATAGACATCTCATTGAAATATCTCTCACACTTTCACTTCATGGTCAAGTTTCTCAACATTTTTGGGATGATGTTGTTCTCAGTGTGTGCTCTTTCATCAATCACATGCCATCTTAAGTTTTAGACAACCAAATTATTTATTCTATTTTATTTTCTCACTAACCCCTCCACTCCTTATTCCCTAGAGTTTTTAGGTCCTCATTCTTTGTTCACATTTTAAGTCTTGGTCTTAATAAATTGTCTACTCGATCTCATGAATATGTCATTTTAAGCCACCCTTGATCCCAAAAAGGGTATAAGGTTTTTTCTCACCTCTTCACCATCATTTTATTTCAACAAATGTCACCATCCTTGAGTCTTCCCCATACTTTACGTCCTATCCTTCTTCTTCTTTGTCTCTCTCCAACCACCTCTTTGGATATACCACCGTTAATAGCGTCTCCCCCATCCACTTGGTCTGCCTCTTGACTCTTTTTTGGTGCGAATTCCTCCATCCCTTCCAACTCTATCACTTGAGTTTGATCATTCCATTGCTCTTTGTAAAAGTATATGCTTCACTCATTATATTGTTATGAGCTATCATAGGTTGTTTTCATCCCTTTACACCCTTCTCTCCTACTTTTTGCGTCAATTCCTAAAACTGCAAGTGATACCTTAGCCCATCTTGGTTGGTATTAGCCATGCTTGATGGACTATGTGCTTTTTAGAATAGTGGAACGTTGGAACTCATTCCTTTGTCCCCTGGGAAATCTGTTATCGGTTGTTGGTAGATTTTTGCAATCAAAGTTGGCCTTGGTGACATCGTTCATTGTCTCAAAGCTCACTTAGAGGACAAAGGTTATACTCAAATTTTTGGATTGGACTATGGTGACATTTTTTCTCCAATTACAAAGATGGCCTCTATTCGCTTATTCATAGCCATGGTTGCTCTTTGATATTGGTCTCTTTATCAATTAGATGTCAAAAATATTTTTCTTTATGGCGATTTATAAGAGAAAATTTATATGGAACAACCTCTATGTCTTGTTGTTGAAGGGGAGTCTTTCGAATTGGTACCCATTAAAATAATAGCTTCCCTTAATCAAATGACAGGTTTTCTATGGAGTGCCCATGTGCACATATTCTGAAGTAAAAGTAAAAAGGTTTAATTGGAAAAGAAAGTATTTATTTTATTGAAAACACCGAAATCATTTCATGTATACTTAGTAACTTAAAGCATTTAATAGGTATGTTTAAATATTTAATACTTTCATACTATTTGCCTTTGGGTATACAATAAAAGATTCAATCAAATAAATAGTATCTTATGCTTGGTATACACTTGATTCAACTGTACAATCTAACAGATGTGAATAGAAAAAAGCTAAATTAGCATTGAATTGTTAATACAAACCCTTCAGAGCCTACACCAAAATAGTCCTGATGATTTCCTTGCCTGTGTTCTCTTCATTTGTAGTGTCTTTGTTTTTATGTAGGTATCTTTATCTAGAATCTATATATAAATGCAAATAATAGTGATGTTGTTGTTGATGCATTTTCTACTTTATTATTATTTAGGTTGACATCAACA
This sequence comes from Macrotyloma uniflorum, assembly GCA_016859785.1. Lineage (NCBI taxonomy): Eukaryota > Viridiplantae > Streptophyta > Magnoliopsida > Fabales > Fabaceae > Macrotyloma > Macrotyloma uniflorum. Next base: position 630,111 of record BDMB01000050.1, read on the forward strand.
TAAATCCTCATCTCCCTTCTGACTACATTAACTATTTGGAGAACCCGATGAAAATAATAAGTGATGCTGAGAGAGTTGCTGAGAAAGACATCTGGAGTCTGATGCAATTTACAGAAAATTTGCGCCGCCAATATGGCAAAGAGCCTCGCTCCATGGAGATTTTACTAAAGAAGCTTTACTTGAGGAGAATGGCAGCAGATTTGGGGATAACAAGAATTTACTCTTCAGGGAAGATGATCTTTATGAAAACAAACATGAGTAAAAAGGTATTCAAGCTGATGATAGAGTCCATGGCATCAGATTTACATAGAAATACATTGGTTCTTGAGGGCGACCAAATTAAGGTATGGCATAGAATTTCTTTATTTGTGAATTCTTTAATTTGGTGAACTTTGTCATCAATCTGCCTTCAGTTTTTGACTCATTATAGTTGTGTGATCTTCAACACATTCCCACATGAAATATTTAATATTAATTTGTTGTTTTTATTGATATATAGTTTTATACGTAAACCATTTTGTTAAGGATTCCATATGTATAGAATCACAAATCATAACTTTCTTTTGGTCTGAAATTAATGCATTTGGATAGAAGATGCGTTGATGATATATTGAGTCTGATTGGAGAAAAAGCTAGAAGAGCTTTTGAGCACTTCTCTACTAGAAAGGGCTCTATATTTTGAATAAATACTCTTACAAGTGCTTTTAGTTTGTATCCAAACAGGCCCTTTGCCTATATTTTTTAGCATCAAGATTGCCCATGTGTCTTCCAAAGATGATGTGATGTTATGGCACTATCGCCTAGGACACCCTTGTTAGACCCTAGACGATCTAAGTCTCAAGTCTATTATAAATTAGACGAGCTATACCCTTAAATTTTGATGCTAACAAAAAGTTTTGTGAACTAATGATTTGAATTGTAAGATGTGCTTGGGAATAACAAGCTTCACCAAAATAAGATCTCATTTACTCATGAAATTGTGTACTCATTAGAACCAGCTTGTGTCTCATTAGACCGTTTAGTGCCTACAACAAATTTGGAGATGATTCTAACACCTTCAAGGAACTCATGAGTCGCTTACAATGGGACTATGTTAGAAGAACATCATCTATAGTAAAGGCAAAGAGTGCAAACGTAGTATTGCCTGCATCTCAAACATTACATGTGCCAAAAAAGCACTACCATGTCAGAAAAAACAAAAACAAACAATTGTCAACACTTAACCTATAAAAGGACAAGCTCTGCATGCATTTGATAAAACCTTCCACGGAAATTGATTTTGTGTGCATGAAACAGTAACATGTAAGTTATCAAAGTATAGTAAACATTGTCTTACACAGTGGCGGATCTAGGACCCTAAGTTAGTGGGGGCAATTTAAATATCTTAGTGGGGGCAATGAGCAGCATGTTTCAAATCTTTGGGAAAGAGTTAGTTAAATAAATAAAAAAAAACATAGTTTATTAAATGTGAGGGAGTGCATTTTGCACCCCCTGGAATCTACGTGCATCCGCCATTGGTCTCACAGTATGAGAAAGAGAGCTTATTGTGAAAATCCTTCACCTAGTGAAGTTGGACAGCTCAATAAGGAACTTAATTGTATATCCTCAGAGAGTTAATTCTTGTATTTCAAAAAGAGTTTGTTTGTAGGCAAAAGTGACATTGTGTACTCATAAAAGTAAGGAATGACTTCATGTGAAAGGATACTAGGTTCATTAACTCAAGAGTAGTCAAAGAGGGTTTTCCAAAAGTAACATTATATACTTGTGTAAGCTAAAAGTGGCAGAAGAATCATACTTGTTGTAATCTTTAAGATTATAATGGAACCTTTCAAGTGTTTCTTGAAAGAAAACTGGACAAGTGATTTTATAATCTCTATTACACATCTCTACTATATTACTTTTGATCAAACCATTTTTATAAAACTTGTTAAAACATCTTTTGTTAAAGCACTAGATATTAGATGATCAAACAGTCTACTCTACCCTCTTGTTCAAATGTGAGTTATGTAAGTTAGCCTAACATACTAAATTTCATTATCCAGCCATATAAACCATCAATCCCATTTTCATAATTCATTGATGATGTATGAGTCCTTCTCAGGTTTACAACAAAGTCACGGGTTCTAAGTGGTTTATATCATCCATAGACACAAGAGTTGTATGGGTGTTCCTGATGAAAGAAAAGTCAAAAGTGGGGAGAATTTTTGAACAAAGTCACGGGTTCTAAGTGGTTTATATCATTCATATACACAAGGGTTGAATGGGTGTTCCTGAGGAAAGAAAAGTCAAAAGTGGGGAGAATTTTTTAAAATTTCTATACTCCAGTTTCAAGCCAACATTCAAGTCCTTAGAACCGATAATGGGAAGGAGTTCCATTTTTCTTGGTGAATACCATCTCAAGCATGGCATTGTGCCCCAAATTTCATATGTGAACTCAACACAACAAAATTCGATTGCAGAATAGAAGAATAGACACCTCATGGAAGTTACTATATCACTCATACTATCAACTAAAGTACCTAGCCATTTTTGTACAACACTGAAATCAAATCTAAGCAAACTAGATCCTAAAGCCTTGAAATGCATATTCTTGGGATTCTATCCAAACAATAAAGGGTACAAGTGTTATTGCTCTTCAAAGAAAGCTCTACCATACCATGGATGTCACCTTTTCTAAAAATCAACCCTTCTGGATGGGATTCATGGGGAGAGTGAGAAAACTAGTGAATACCTTCCTTGGGAAATTCTTAGCCTAGCCCCACTGATTTCAAAACCACTAATTATTGAAACTGAACCTGGTCCTAAAACCAAATCTATGACAGATGAGATAACAGAATCAAGAGTAGTGTTTGAATTTGAATCAACAAATTCATCTGTTGCAGTACTTAAGAATGAATCCAATGCTCCCAAAGATAAAGAGCTGCTAGTTTACTCAAGGAAAAAGAAAACTGAATAGCCGGTAGAAACTTGCACACTTCCAAGGAAGAACCAAGATTCCAAAATTCAGAACCTGAAAATACTCATGCAGGTAACACACCTTTTCTTGGTTCTCCTTCAAATTTAATAGATGATATTTCCAAGTTAATGACATAGACATACCTATTTCCTTGAGAAAAGGGGTGAGGTCATGCATCCAACACCCAAATTGGAAATTATGTCTCTTTTGAGGTTGTCACAGCAATACAGGAATTTTGTCAATACCTTGGACTGCACTAATATACCTTTGAAATTCAATGAAGCAAATCAAGTACCTAAGTGAAAGGCTGCTATTGAGAAGAAATCAAGGTTTTGGAAAAGAATGAGACTTGGCAGCTCACAAAATTTCCAGAAAGAAAGAAACCAGTTGGATGTTTTGGATATTTTCAATCAAATACAATGTTGATGGGATACAGGTACAAGGCCTGCTTGGTGGCAAAGGGGTTCACCCAATCTTATGGGGGTGGACTATGAAGATTTGCATCTGTGACAAAATTGAATTCAGTTTCCTTCTCTGACTCTGCACCAACTTCTCAAGAATGCTTTCTTGAATGGTGAACTTGAAAAAGATGTTTTTATGAGAATTCCTCTATGGATACAAAAAATGCTTGAGGAGCTTAAGGTCCCTACTAATCATACCATGAGTTTGTTATGCAGTAATAAAGCTTCCATTAGCATTGCAAAAAACATCATGATAGAATTATTCTCCTATTCCTATTTATTCCTCCTGATTGTATCAGTGAAATGTATTCACTTTCCACGTGATGATTATTGTCAATTAGAAGCAAGATGACTGTCTGTCTAATATTTGATAGGCTATCTCAATGTAATTGGCGTTGAGATTTGAGGTGGAGGATGCATTTCCATGAATGTCTGAGGTTACCATTTATCTGTTATCTTTTTCAGGTCATTTGTGTTTATTAATGTAGTATTTTTATTTTTGCATTATGGATCCTGCCTATGTTTTGATGTTTACAGATAATTTAGACTCCGTACCGAGAATCATATGTATTAAGTTCATGTTCCTTTTTCCTAATGATTTTCTTCATGCAGGCTGAACTTCTATTAGAGCTACCAAAAGAACAACTTCTTAATTGGATCTTTCAATGCTTGGCTGAACTTCATGCTTCACTACCTTCCTTCATTAAGTACTAGGTCCAATACCTGGTCAATTCTGCCAATATGGAAGTTGGAAACTCAACTTACAGCTTACATCACATATATGTAAAATTTGGTGGATATAGTGTGTTGAAGGGCCAGAAACTAACCCGACAAATGCAAAACAGTGTTTTGCTTGACTGACATGGCAGTACAGGACATCTAAACAAATTGGGACTGTCAGTTGATACTAGTGAACATGTGCATCCTTTCAAGATGTATAATCACAGCCACATCAATGAGGTTAGTTACATCTCACAAGCACCTTGGAGTTGGGGTTATCTAAATTGTACTCGTAATTTGCATGCCTTATGCAGGACAGGGGCATGTGATATAAGGAAGCAGCTAGTGACCTAGTCTACTTTAATACTGGCACTCATAAAGCAACATTCCTTTCAGAAGCCATCTACGATGATGACCTAGACTTCTTGTCCAGTTAACCTTTAATCAAAATATCCAGAATTTACCTTCTGTATACGTCAATGAGTAGAACATTCTACATCCATACATTCCTCATTTTTTCTATCTTCAAAATTTTATTGTAGTTACCTCGCGGAGAAATTCAATGCCAAGAGTGAGTGAGCCTCAGGCTAGCGAATACTTTCTAAAAAAACTAGAAATCAGTCTGGTGAATTGAGCATTTTTGTTGCACAGATAAGTTAATGTACTGTTGTTTATAGTTGTTGCTGTCATTTTAGGTGTTATTTTCCTTATAGAAACTTGTATTCTTTATAGAAAGAAATTCTTGTAACCACATGTTTTTTGCAATCAGTTTCATCATTTAATATTAATTCCGTAGTTGAGATCTTGTATAATTATTTCTATTTCTAATCTTAGTTTTATCTTCTTTTTTTTCACATGAAAATCCTTCCTTTAAGTGTAAAAATATGAAAATCAAGAGAAGGCATTTCAGGCTTGCTGGCCCTTATGCCATGTATTAATGAGTAGCAATGCTTAATACATATGGAGTATAGCGCACATAACCTACAGATAGCTACATTTTAGTCTATCGAGGACCAAACATAGAGTATCGTTTATACTACTTTTCAATGATTAAATCTTCGTTTCAGTAATACAAGTTGATGTTTCTTTCTTAGTCTATTGATTATTACTAAAGACTGGAGTATTTTATGAAGTGTGAATAAGGAAAAACAAGCATCATGGCACAAGAACAAGAGAAGATTGAGAATGTCTGATCCTTTGCATGTCTAGTTAGTATTTGTGATATTCATAGGGATATAGACCATGTTAAATAGGAACATATTTATAGTGACTAAACAAAATAAAGATTTTAGAAACTAAACATAAAAACAATTTATTTAGGAGAACTAGGGTAAAAATATTGAAGTTTTCACTTAGCCACCACTCATGCAACACTACATTAATGTGATCCAACAAACAAGGATGAATAGAGATACTTGGAAGTGCAATGTTATCTTATGAAACAATTCATTCATTTATTCTAATTGAATAGAAGAAAAATATATATATAACAAGGAAGGAGAGAAAAACTAATAAAAATTCAACAAATTGAATTTCATCTTAACTGAATTAGCAGAAAGCAAAAAGTATGAGAAAGAAAGAAAATACAAATATAAAGTTGTGAAAAGACTATAAATTGTAATAACCCCTTCAAGTTGGTCCATGAATATTTATCATGCCAAGCTTCAAAATCATATGATTGGAAACACTGCTTTCAAGGGGTTTCGTTAAAACATTAACGATTTGCTGATTAGAGAAAATTGGTAATAATTAGAAGAGTTTAGCATTGAGTTTTTCCCGAACCATATGACAATCAATGTCAATGTGTTTTGATCTTTTGTGAAAGGATTAGAGGCTATATGCCTACTTAACTGGTTGTGACAAGAAGTTGAGGTTAAGATCCTTTATAAGATAATTCAACCACTGAATGTGTGGAGGCAAGAGCCATATATTCAGTCTTTAAAGAAGAGCGGGAGACAATTGACTGTTTTTTCGATTTTCAGCATATAAGGGAGGATCCAAGAAATATACAAAAACCTGTACTGGAACGTCTTGTGTTAGGGTGGGCAGCCGAATCAAAATCGCTAAAGGTTTTTAGTTGCAATTTTGATTCTCTAGGGAAAATAAACCTTGTGTAAAAGCCTTTTTAATGTATCTTAAAACCTGCTTTGCTGCTTTGAAGTGCTGAGTAGCCGAATTTTGCATGAATTGACTAAGGAATTGTACTGGAAAAGCTTATGTCTGGCCTGATATTGGTTAAGTAGATGAGTTTCCCAATAAATCGCTAACATAGGTGTGGAACACGGTTTTAAACTAAGTAGTCTTGTCTCAACCAACATATGAAGAGCATACTTCCTTTGGTGAATGTGAATACCTTTGTGAGTTCTGGCAACTTCAAAACCCAGAAAAAACTTTAGCTCTCCTAAATCCTTGACTTTGAAGGTTTTGTCAAGGAATTCAGTGACTTGTTGGATATCCAGTTTGAAGTTACTTGAAATGGATTAAAGACAGTGTATACAAAACTAAGAGAGTACATCATCTCCTCTCTTTAGATTTCATTTATATAAAACTGATGTACAATAGATTAGGGGAACAATAATAAATAAGGAATAGGAGTAGTGCATAGATAGCTATACAAAAAACTTTTGTAATTACTCCTATGCTAACCTATTCTAACCTATTCTAACACTCCCCTTCAAATGGAGCATACAGATTGTATGTGCCAAGCTTGGAGCATATGAATTGAATTTGAGGCCCTCTTAAAAACTTTGTTAGTACATTTGCAAGTTGTTCATTGGATCCAACAAACTCAGTAAAAATTTCCTTGGACAGTAATTTTTCTCGAACAAAGTGACAATCAATCTCTATGTGTTTGGTCCTCTCATGGAACACAAGATTAGAAGCAATGTGGAGTGCAACTTGATTATCACAATACATCTTTATTTTATGAATCTCACAAAATTTTAATTCATGAAGAAATTGTTTTACCCACACTAGTTCACATGTTAGGGACGCCATTGCCCTATATTAAGCTTCGATAGTTGATCGGGCAACTACATTTTGTTTCTTACTCTTCTAGGAAATAAGATTTCCTCAAATGAAAAGACAATATCCTGTAATAGAGCATTTGTCCATAAGAGATCCTGCCCAATTAGCATCACAATACCTACAGATTTCAGTGTTCCCTTTATCTTCATATAGTCGACCTTGTCCTAGAGCCTTTTTGAGATATCTTATGATACAGATGACAACATTCCAATGATCAATAAAAGGAGCTTGCATGAATTGACTAACAACACCAACTGCAAAAGATAGGTTAGGTCTAGTGATGGTAAGGTAAATAAGTTTCCCAACTAATCTTCTATATCTCTTTGGTTCAGAGAAGGATTCACCTTGTGTTGTCATTAATTTATGATTTGGGTCCATAGGACAATCCACTAGTTTACAATCAATCTTACTCATCTCTTTTAGGATATCTAAGGCATATTTCCTTTAAGAAATTACAATTCAAATTATTTTGATTGGGCTACTTCAATGCCCAAAAAGTATGAGACTTCCAAGGTCCTTGGTCTAAAAATGATTGTACAAGTGTTCCTTTAACTGAGAGATTCTAGTAGCATCATTCCTTATAATGACTATATTATCAACATATACTATTAAGTAAACACATCTCTTAGGGGAGGTATGACAATAAAAGATTGAATGATCTGCTTCACTATGTTTCAACCCAAAGATTTGAACAATGTGACTAAATTTTCCAAACCAAGCACGTGGAGATTGCTTGAGACCATATAGAGAGCGGCGTAACTTACAAATCAAACCAGACTCCCCTTGAGCAACAAATCCAAGAGGTTGCTCCATGTAAACTTCCTCTTCTAGATCACCATGAAGAAAAGTATTTTTTATATCCAATTAATAAAGAGGTCAATGACGAATAGCTGCCATGGAAAAGAAAAGAAAAATAGTAGTCATTTTGGCCATTGGAGAGAAGGTGTCACTATAATCAAGATCATATATCTGAGTGTATCCTTTGACAACCAATATAGCTTTGAGGCGATCAACTTCACCATTGGGTCCAACTTCACCCATCGACATCCGACTGTCTTTTTTCCTGATGGAAGAGGAACTAACTCCCATGTCCTATTATTTTCAAGAGCCTATATTTTGGCAATCATGGCTTGTCATCACCCAGAATGATCAAGTGCCTCATTCACATTTTTAGGAATAATAATATAAGAGACAGAGGATATAAAGGAATAGTAGGAAGGAGACAATTTATGATAACTAAGAAAATTATAAATAGGATGTGGATTATGGGTAGAACGGGTACCTTTACAGAGGACAATAGGCCAATCTGAATCATCATTGTCAGGAACTATGGTATTGAGTGATGATTGAGAAGGACCTGATGAGGAGGACTCACCATTGGACTAGTCATTTGGGTCCTGCGACGGTGTATCTTGGATGGGATTTGGATTGTCAGGAGCTAGAAGAACAAGTGACTCAACTAATGGTATTGGAAGGACTTGCTGGACACAATGAACATCCTGGACAGATGGAGGAAAGAGAGGAGTCTGTTCAAAAAAGGTAACATTGACAGACATGTAGTACTTTTTTGTTTAAGAAAAGTAATGACAATACCTTTTTTGAAGTCGAGAATAGCCTAAGAAGGCATATTTGATAGCCCAGACAGAAAGTTTGTCCAAACCTGGAGACATATCATGAACAAAACATACACAACCGAATACACGAGGAGAGATAAGGAAGAAGGTTCAATGGGAAATAGAATGGAATAAGGAACTTTATTGTTAAGAGAAGAGGATGACATTCTGTTAATAAGAAAACAGGCAGTTAAGACAGCATCACTCTAGTGATGGGCTGGTGCATGAGCACCAATTAATAAGGTACGAGCGGTCTCAACAAAATGTCTATTTTTTCTTTCTACCACACCATTCTGTTGAGGTGTGTGAGGACAAGTGGACTGATGTAAAATGCCATGTTAGCTTAAAAGTGTAGAAAAATCAGAGGATAAATATTCTTTGGCATTGTCACTTCTCAAAATTTTGATTACTTGACCAAATTGGTTTTTGATTTCATTCAAGAAGGATGTAAAAATAGACAACAATTCAAAACAATTTTTCATTAGATAAATTCAAGTACATTCGGAATATTCATCAATGAAAGTAACAAATATCTAAAGTCAAAATATGAGACACAACTTGGACCCCAAATATTAGAACGAATAATAGAAAATGCAAAATTACATTTTGATTCAAATTACTTAGGAAAAGAAGACCTAACATATTTTCCTAACTGACATGATTCACATTCTAATTTTTGAAGTCTACAAAGTTCAAGAACTATTATCTTTAACTTTGACAAGTGAGGGTGACCCAGACGATCATGTAACAGTTTAGGAGACAGGGATGCAAAATAAGACACAGATGAGCTAGTCCCAAAATAATACAATCTTCTTGATTTATGTCCTTTGCCAATCAGTCGACCATTACCATGTTCCTGAATAACAAAAGAATTGGCATCAAAGGTTATTGAGCAATTTAAGGACTTGGTTAATTGACTTAAAGAAATAAGATTGAAAGGACATGAAGGAACAAATAAAACAGATTTTAAATTTAAAGGAGAAAGGGAAATTTAACCAACACCTTTAGAGGAAACTTTAGAACCATTGGCTAAGGTTATGAGATGAAGATATTCGGGAAAAGATAAGGATGAAAACAAAAAAGTATTACTATAAATGTAATAAGAAGCACCTGAGTCAATTATCCATGGGTTTTTACTTTCCAAAGAGTGTGAGATGTAAGTTGTTGACAAATTAGGACTTATAGATGATTGTGTCAAACTATTAGATTTTAATCTCAAATATTCTTGGTATTCTTCATTAGAGAATTTGGGTTCAACAACTTCAGCTTTAGAGATATTGACTGTCTTGTTAGGAAAGCCATGCAAGGAGAAGCAATTCTCTTGAGTATGACCTATTCTTTTGCAGTATGTGCATTGAGGACGTCTCTTACCACCACGTCCTCCTCCTCTTGTATTGTGTCCTCCTCTTCCACGCATAGATACCATAACAGACGATTTAACTGCCTCTTGCATATTCTTGCTTTGAATAATAGGAACCCACAAGAGTCGAGTCGTCAAACTTTCCATTGATGGAACTTCATGACCTGTTAAAAGTTGATCTCTAACATCAAAATCTGGATGCATGGCTCGGAGAATCATAACCATATAAAACTTGTCTAGTTTCTTCTTAATCTCTTCTAATGAATCAACTTCCAAGAACATGTTCAATTCTTCTACGGCGGATTGAGCTTCAGCCAATAAAGGATATCATGTCATGATATGATTGCTTGAGAGAGACTAGTCTATTAGCAAAGTCATAAAGACGTGGTACATTATTTGCAAAAATATTTTTAGCCTTCTTCCAAAAAGAGTTACATGTCTTGAATGATCTTAACGTGGTCAATATTTTTGGTTTCACTGATTGTCACAACAAAGCACACAACTCAAAATCAATTTTTTTCCATTTTTCAGCTTGATCAGATAGTATATTATTCCTATCTTCTTCTAGGTAGTCATGGAAACCTTGACTCAGAAACCAAAGTTCTACAGATGTCGACCAAGAGAGGTAATTTTTTCCATCAAGTTTTTCTGATGTGATTACAGGAGTCCCGGAAAATGATTTAACAGGTCCTGAAGCCATTTTAGAAGAAGGACGCTGAACTGTAAAAATGACAACCTCTTTAGAAATCCTAAATTAATTGGAAATCAAGAGGGAAAGATGGAGATTTTCCTCCAATCGCTGGTTAGAAGATAGTGTCAACAGTCAAGAAGGGAAGAGGGATGTCCAAAGAGTCCCATAGAGGCAGCAGGGAGGAGTTTCAGTGAGAGGAAGGTTGCGTGTAGATGGTGCGCGCCTAGTAGAGCGCAAGAGAAATTTGTCCCATAGGGGCGCGTGGAAACAATTCAGGCGGCAGGATAAGAGGGGTTGGTTGTTGTTTGGAGAAGCGCTCCAGATCCGGTGGTCACCGAAAAAAACTAAGCAGGTCACCGGTGGCGAACAGCGGCGGAAGGCGGCCAAATGGTGACTATTTCACCAGACAAGATAAAGACAGGCAAAGCGGGTCGACCGGCTCTGATACTAACTTAAAATGGATTAAAGACAGTGTATACAAAATTGAGATAGTACATCATCTCCTCTCTTCAGATTTCCTTTATATAAAACTGATGTACAATAGATTAGGGGAACAGTAATAAATAAGGAATAGGAGTAGTGTAGAGATAGGTATACAAAAATAACTTTTGTAGTTACTCCTATGCTAACCTATTAGAACAAAGTTACTTGCCAAGATAATGTCGTCCACATAAACTAGCAAAGTTATGAATGAATTGTTAGTTTTCTTTGTAAATATAGAGTGATCAAAAGTAGATTGATTAAAACCAATTATTTTATGAGATGAAGAGAGCTTTGCAAACCATTACCTACTAGCTTGTTTTAATCCATGCAAGGACTTCAACAATCTACATACTCGGTTAGGGTTTTTAGTAACCAATCTTGGTGGTAAGGTCATATACACTTCCTCATTTAGATCTCCATGAAGGAAAGCATTGTTGACATCTATTTAATGTAAATGCCAGACTCGTATATATGCAACAACAAGGATTAATCTTACAGTGGTGAATTTTGCAAAGGTGAAAAAGTGTCAATGTAGTCTACTCCTTCCATTTATGTGTAGCCCTTAGCAACCAGTCTTTGTATCTTTCTATGCTTCCATCTTCCTTGTATTTGATTTTATATACCCATTTGCAACCAATAGATTTCTTCCCTGGAGGTAAATCAGTAATAGTCCAAGTTCTATTTATTTCTAATGTTTTTAGCTCTTCATCCATTGCTTTGCACCAAATTAGTATCTGACTAGCTTGGTTATAATTTTTTGGTTATAATGCCGCTGTTTTTCAGAGAGATTTCTATAATTCCAAAAATTAGATATGGGATACGAACTTTTACCAGTACCATTGTTGTTGTTTGAGTCAATGCTGTTGACAACCTCATGGTGATAATCCTTTGAAAACGCTAGTGCACATATGTTTCTTAGTGACCTCTTGAGATTGTCATTGTTGTTTTTTGTCTGTGTATGGTTATCTTGATTTTCAATTTGGTTTTCTTTAATGATAGTATATATGGGGCTATCAATAAGTGGATTAAAGATATCAATTTGTTCATTGTCATTAGTGATTTCACTGTCTTTCTCTTGAAAAGGAAAAATATGTTCATAAAATTTTACATTTTTAGAAACAAACTCTTCTCTAGTGAAAATATCAAACACAATGTAACCTTTGGTTCCAATTTTGAAACCAAGAAAGATGCACTTTTTAGCACGAGTATCAAGTTTAGTTCTGTTTCTCTCAATGGTAGAAGCATAGCAAAGGGAGCCAAAGACTTTTAGATTGAGAAGATCATAAGCATGTTTATATACCGACTTATATGGAGTTTCATTAGCAGTAGCAGAAGCAATCCTACTTATGAGATGTACATATGAAATAGCATAAGTACAGTAAATGTTAGGAATATTAGATTGGAAAATAAGGTTGCGTGTAACATTTAAAATGTGCTGATGGTTTCTCTCAATCATTGAATTGTGTTCAGGTGTTTCTATGCAAGATGTTGATGAATAATTCCATACTTATTATAGAGATCATTATAGCAAAACTCTTTACCATTATCACTCCTAATGACTTTGATTTTTTTATTAAATTAATTACTGACACTACAAGAATAAAATTATATACCCGTGAAATATTTCCCACAAATTATTTTTAGGAAAGAATCCGTTGAATATTTTTCACATATTTATTTTTATGTAAATTTTTCATGAATTTGTTTGTGGGAAATTTTTCATCGATTTCTTTGTGGAAAAGTTTCTCATTGATTTGTTTGTGGGAAATTCTCATGAATTTTTGTGTAAAATAATGAAAAATAATTTTCTACTAATTTTTTACCCACAAATTTATTGTGGTGGGAAGTTTGTGGAAAGTTTGTGGGAAAAATTATATTTTTCACTGATTTTAAGTATTACCCACAAATTTATTTCATGAGAAATATGAGTTTTTTTTTTTTTTGTAGTGTCATAAGAATAATGACATTTTCCAATATAATTCTAGTTTCAATTTTATTTCTCATGAGATGTATCCAAGTAAATTTGTTATAGTCATCAACAATAGTTAAGAAATACTTATGATCATGTATGGAAGGTTTAGTACATGACCCCATATATCAACATATATGAGATAAAAAATTTGTGAAGTTATAATGTTACTAGTACAAAAAGGAAGTTTATGTTATTTTGCAAAATGATACAAGTCACATATGCTAGTTTTGACATTTTTATGTAAGGATACATACTACACGTTTGATGCAACACCCTATCAGATGGATGACCAAGCCTTCAATGCCTGAGATTGGTTCCATACATATTTGGCTATTTTTCATTATTGTTGTTTTCAATCATGTTGATCTGATAATTGTTTGGAATTTGAAGATAGTACAATCCATATTTGAGCCTAACTTCTCCAATCATCTTCGAGGAATCTACACTTTAAATTTGATAAATCTCATGAATAAAAGTTAGTTTATAGTTGACTGATTTTCTTAGGCTTTGAAAAAAAATGAGATTAAAAGAGACATTTGGTATGTACAATACATTATGTATGTATTGTAAGGGAATCAGAGAACCTTATTGTGCCTGCATGATTAGCAAAAACTGAGGATTTATTTGGTAAAGTTACCAAGATAAGTTTTATTTTATAAAGTTTGGAAAAATAAGAAGTGTCATTAACTACATGATTTGTTGCTCTAATGTCGAGTATCCAGGATTTGAAATTTTGTTTACCTTTCTTAGTAGAATCAGAGGTAGAATTAGTGATTATACTGTTGATTTTGTGATTTGATTCAATCTTGGTGTCTTGGAGAAGCTTTAAAATCTACTATATTTGATCTTGTGTGAATTGAGTGATTTCTTATCTTTTGTCAATTTGACAGTTTAAGGGAATGCCTTCATTCTTGCTTGGGGATCTTCCAGTAGTGAGGTTGTTTACATTATGATCACCTTTCTGTTTGAACCATGGAGGATAACCATGTTTAGAGTAACATTCTTCTGTTGTATGATTCATCTTATTGCAATAGGTGCATTGTTTGCCTTGATTTCAGCTTCTTCCTCTCTCTTGTATTTTCCAGTTACTGTTTTGTTTTCCTTGTTGCCTCCAATTGACATGAGAATTAACAACATTCACAATAGCCACCTTCAAGAACATTGTTTTCCATTAGTTGTCTTTCTTGCTGGAAGACTAAGGAGAATACACGATTCACACTTGGTAAAGGTTCCATCATTAAGACTTGTGTCTTGACAGTATTTTAAGTGTCATTGAGTCCCTTTAAGAAACAAATCACGTTCTTTGATTCTTTATATCTTATGACGACCTTGACAACATCACATCTGCATTTTGCCTCACAAGTACAACTAGGATTTAGTCTCAATTAGTCAAGTTCTTCCCAAAGTATCTTAAGATCTGTGAAGTACTCTGAAACGATTCCTTCACCTTGATGATAGAATGCATTTCTTGGAGGATATTTGAGATGCAAAAATGATCATCATTCGAAAATATTTCTGAGGTTGTGTAATAACTCTTCTACATTGTCTATGTAAACAACACATTGTGCAATTTGGTCATTCATGGCATAGGTCATCCAAGAGATGATCATGACATTACATCTCTCCCATGCATCATAAAAAATGTCATTTCTGCCGAGTTGTGCGATGCTTTCGTCAAGAAACTTGAATTTGTTTTCTGTTAATAAGGCCCTCTTCATTGTGCGACTTCATGAATAGTAGGTAATTCACATCATTCAATTGGGGACTCATAAGAACCTTGTCTGGGTTCTCTCCACAATGTAGATAGTAAGGGCTTATTGGGTTTAAAGTGTTGTCCATCTCATTGATAGCAACCATACAAATTTCATAAAAAGAAGGATCAAAATTAAAGATAATAAAAGAATGAAAGAGCGGAAGTAAAGCGAGATTGAACACGCTCTAATACCATATTAAAATTTCACTCGGTCAGTCCAACAAATAGGGATGAACATATACTTGGAAGTATAATATTACTTTATAAAATAATTCATTCATTCTAATTGAATACAAAAAAGATATATATATATATATATATATATATATATAAATGAAAAAGAGAAATTAATAGAAATTAAATAAACTAAATTTCATCATAACTTTCTAATTGAATTTACAGAAAAAAAAATATAAAAAAGAAAAAATATAAATATAAAACTGTAAAAAAGCTACATATTATAATAAAAAATAATATATTTAAAGTAAAAAAATATGCATAATTGATTATTATGAATTTTTATAATAATAAATTTTTTTTACAACTAAACAAAATTTAAAAAAAAATGTTAAAAATGGTTTATTTAACCAATTTTAAAACATGTAATTGAGTGCATAAATCTACTAAATCTACTTTAAGTATCCAAAATATCCTAAAAATATATAATTTTTTAAGTTTTCTTTATCCTTTTTTTTTTTTCAATTCTTTGTATAAATCATTAGTCTTATCTAGTTTTAAAATTTTACACGAATTATTTAAAACAAATTGTCCAGTATAAAATATAAAAAAAAAAAAAATTAGAACCAAAACTAAATGAATCAATTATCATGTACGAAAAGTTTAATTGAACCTTCATTACTTTGAAAAAATTGTATCATAATTTACAGATAAAATTTATATGCAATTTAAATAGGTAATTTTTCCCTTTAACTAATTCAAATTGATATGAAACGGAAAAACAACATAAGAAAACACAATGAAATAATCTGTATTTTTCTTTTATATATCATATATGAATAGGCATGATATTGAATACAAAATAATCAACTATTGTATCAAATAAAAATTCAGTGATCAACATAAAGGTGATATTAATCATCAGCAAGAGTATCTCAATCTTACTAAAAATGCCACTTGTCATGCAACGTTCTCATCCAACCAGGCAAAAAAAAAAATAGTTCCACTCAACAAACCACTCTGAACAACACACATTTCAGCGACGAATACGTTACACGTAGCAGAATCACTAATAGAATAAGGTGCATTTTCACGAACTACCTAACCACTTTTTATTATCTGACCAATTTTTTCTATAATATGCGAGACACACTTAATATAATCAGAAATATTTATTTTAGTATTTGTGTAAAATTTATATAAATGTGCTCAGTTGTTAAGTTTTTATATTATTTTTTTATTAAAATAAAATTTCAAAAATTAATTTAATAATAAACTAGAGATTATTTTTATATTAAATTATAGAGACTAATTTAAATTTATTTCTACCTTTAAAAAATAAAAAAATTAACCAATCAAATTAATTATTTATCATATTTAATTATATAAGAATCAACTCAAAAAAAAAATTCTTCTTAAAATTCATTGTCATTTTGAGTATGTCTTAATTTAAAGTTATTAGACTTGAATTTTCTATATAATTAAAAGATTTATAGTTAAATGGGTTATACTACACAAGTTTTAAATAACTTTAAATTTATTTTGAGATTTAAATATTTTATTCAAATATACAGATAAATTATACGATAGAGGATAGTTTGTAATTAAGTTTTTTCCTACCTATCTTTATTAGAATTTCATGCTCTTTTAATACCTAGATAGTATAGTTTCTCTCGTGTCTTCGATGGAATTAAATCCTCCAATACAAGCTAAAAATTACTTTATATTTTACAAATAAAATAAATATTTAATAATTAAAAGAATACTTAATTCAATAATTTTTTAATTCAAGAGATTTATCATGTATACTAACCTAAATCATAAATAGTAAAAAATTATACTTATTATAATTAGTTTTGATTAAAAAAATATTTCGAATATTATTTAAAAAAAATCAAACATAAATAAATTAGAATAAATCAATATAAAAATAAATATTTTTCATACTCTCTATTATATATTCATTCTTAATATTTTTTAAACAAATTTAAAAAATTCTTTTAAAAAATAAATTTACCCTTTCTAATTTCAAAATATTATTATAAAAATTTTAATTTATTTAAACCTCTCTTTTTCTAAATTTGAAGTACTTTTTTTTTAATAAACATTCATTTTATAATTTAAAGTATCCGAATAATCCAATTATAATTGGTTTCAATTCATTTTTATTTTTTTTAACGATCCTAACAAAGACACAACAAAAAAGGTGGGGTCGCTGCAATGTTACTCGTTACTTTTTGAGTGAAGGTGCCACTTTCCAATTGGTACAATCATAATTAAAGTAAATTAAAATTCATACTGAAACCGAAACCATTCCTCCTTGGGACTCGAAGCAAGTAACTCTTTGCTTGAAGCGAAATTGAGTATCTCATTCCATCGGCCATGAGTTTTCAAGACATCCAAGGTGGGCCCCACCCTCCCTCTCGCCGGAACCAGTCGCCGTCGCAGGCCGTCGCCGCCGGAATTTTCCAGATTAACACAGCCGTCGCCACTTTTCGACGACTTGTCGATGCCGTTGGAACCGTTAAAGATACTCCCGAACACCGTCAGAAGCTGTACCTTCGCGTTACCCCCTTTTCTCTCCAATTTTGGGTTTTTTCTTTTTTTTTTTTTTGAGTGTGTTTTCACTATGGTGTGTTTGGTAGGCACAATACGAGGCAGAGGATATTGCAACTGGTGAAGGATACTTCTGCTAAGCTCAAATTCTTGAGTGAATCTGATCGTGATGCTAATGCCAATGTATGCGTCTCTTTTTTGTATTTTTGTTTATCTTGTTTTATTTTCTTTTATTTGATGCTTCGTATGTGTGACTTTGAATATTGATTACCCACAATTGATCATACCCTGTGATGCTTTCTGGTTTTGCAATTGACTTTTGATCTTGTATTCGATGCTCTCCCATTTTTGTGCTTCTTTTATTATACTTGTAAAAACTATGAAGAATTTCATTTGAGTACTCTCACATTGTGAATATTTTTATGTTTTCATCTAATGATGATCATTTGCTACGTATGTGTGTTGACTTTACTGGTAATTATTTATCTCGCAAGTGGGTCATTCCTAATTGGTTAACACAGTGTAAAGATGTTTAGACTAAGTGTATCAAAATCAAAAACAGCTGTGAATTGTAGCTATGAAAAAGGAAAAAAGTTTGGATAGATAACCCTCCGTGTTCTTTTTGTAACCCAGGCTAGTAAGAAAATTGAAGATGCTAAGCTTGCAAGAGATTTCCAAACGACATTGCAAGAGTTCCAGAAAGTACAACAGCTTGCTTCTGAGCGCGAATCGGCTTACACCCCTGCTGCCCCCCCTTCTTCTTTACCAACAAGGTCAATGAATGATTCTTTACATAGGGCCTGTTTGGAATAATTTTTCCCTAATCACTTCTAGGAAGAAAAGTAAGAAGAAAAATTGAATTAGTTTCCCGATAAACTCAAATTAGCTTATGCACGAGTTAATTTGTAGAATCTCTCATAAATTTTCTAAATTTTCATTTTTAACTTATGCATAAACTAATTTTAACTTAGTTTATAAAAAGATCAATTTCATTTTTTTTACTTTTCTTTTTTAGAAATATTTATAAAGAAGTTTGTCCAAACATATTTATAAAAAAATAACTTCAATTCAAAATCTTATTATGCCTATGTTTTTTATTTCCTTGCTATTTAAGCTCTCCTCTACCATTTCTTCGTAAACAGCTCTGGCTCTGGTGAAGAATCGGTTGGGATAGATGTCGAAAGCCAACCTTTTATTAGAGAGCAGAAGAGGTAAGTCTGCGACATTTCAGCTAGTTCACTGGACAGATTGAATTCAATAATGTTTAATCTTTACCTTACCGTTATAATATAGAAGCAAAAAAGCATTTTCGTAAGACAGATGTATGTTTTTGGCTTATCCAACTCTTGATTGAAATGTAATTTTTCATGGTCTGATTTGCTTGATCACTGAAATAAAACTGCAGGCAAGAGATACTTTTATTGGATAATGAAATATCATTCAACGAGGCCATAATTGATGAAAGAGAACAGGGAATTAGAGAGGTAGAGGAGCAAATTGGACAAGCAAATGAAATATTCAAGGACCTTGCTGTTCTTGTTCATGATCAGGGAGTTGTTATTGGTAAATAAGATTACCGTTTTACTTGCTTCATGTTGCTAAAACATTAAGTTATTCTATTCGTTCATATTTTATGCATCATTCTGGCAGATGACATTCAATCAAATATTGATGCTTCTGCTGGTGCAACAACCCAAGCTAGGGTCCAGCTAGCCAAGGCTTCCAAAAGTGTGAAATCCAGAACCTCATGGGTGAGTCATAAAGATTCTAATCCTCAAGTTTTGGCTGTATAGACATTAGAATACGATGCCGTCCATTTCATGTATGACATTTGGAATTTATTTTTCAGAATATAGTTTGTCTTTATCTTAAGAATGGAATTACACAGTGCACACTACCTTTACATGTTAACATCTGCACGCAACTCATAATTATAGAAAAATATTCTCAGTGTAGCAGCATGAGACATTATTTTACCAGTAATACTATTATGTTATTTCACTTGTATATCATTCTTATATTCTTTGACTACTCGATTAACATTTCTTTCTTTGCAGTGTTGGTGGGTGCTTGTAATTTTTGTGGTCGTGCTGGTCATATTACTTGTTGTACTAATTTTTTAGTGAGCAAGTGCATACAGTCGGAACAGATTATTTGTCCCCCATATTTGGTGTGTTTTGTGGTTTGAAGAGTGTTTTGACCAAAACGGATGTGTTAGAAAGTACTGCAATGCAGTTTGATATGTTGACTGCATTTGCAGCTGGAAGTTGGAAGAAGTTAGTGAAGTAAAGTGATTCTTATTAAGAAAAATTGTCCTTTATTTGTAATATAGAATTTGTAGTTGTTGTTTAAACATAAATTCTCAAGCCGTTGCCAATTTGTTGATGGCAAGTGGCTTCCTCGTGTGCATATTTTCGCATCCATGTTGTATTGTCTGTGTGAATTCTCCCTTCTTCCAAGTTCCCTCTCTCCATTACTTAAAATGTTACTTCTGTCGCATGAGCTGCTATTAAATTACAAAAGCAGCAAATATCAAGTGTTAAACTACATAATTTTAAACAAAGAATTGAACACAAATAGTAATATATTGAATCAAAGATCAAATTATTCGAGTACTGTCCAAGTTAAATTCTTAATAGAAACAATCTTTTATCAGACTCCAACTGAATTAGGATAGTCTAAAATGAAGTCTTGAAATTTTTGTCAACTATATCCATAAAAAAAAAATAAAAATTCAATCATATAAATAACAAAGTAAATATATACTAAATTATTGCAATGTATAAAATTTTGAAAAAAAAAAATCATAATAAAAAATAAAAGCATATGTAATAGATTTCGTTTGTAGTTGGAAATATTAGTATTTTTTATTTTCTTTGTCAATCAAAGAAGTTTAGCTGATAAATAATAGAAATGGATTCAGTGACTTTGGAACAGAGTTACATCATCAGTTTGAAATATTACAAAACATTATATTAAACTAATCTTTTAAATTATTTTTTTAAGAATGTTGACAAGAGGTTATGACTGTTGGCTAACTGAACGTGTCGAAAAGATTTTATTGAAAAAAGTAAAACGTATTTACGAGATTTCTAAGTTTCGGAAGATTAATCTCGTCACTTTTGATTGAGATATCTCTTGCTTTCGAAAAAAAAAAATTGTCAAATTAGTTTTCATATTAATCACTTTACAACTCTATTTGGTTCACGGCATAAAAATAATATTGTGTAGTAAAAATAAACTGGGTTGTTTGATTCAGAATATTTAGAGAAAAAAAATACTTTTGTAAATTGTGGGATCTATTGTATTATTTTTCATGTATTTTACTTATCTCTTTCTAATTTTCTTTATTTATTTTCAACCAAACACTTTCAATTTATATTTTACTTTCACTCATCACTTTTATTTCCATCCGTTCTATTTTTTTCATCCCAACCAAATTTATGAATTTATATTGAATTAATGTTAATTAAGTAATTATAATTAAAAGTTGCTAGCGAAAATTACAGATAAAGAATGTGCAATTCAAAGAGCAAAGACTGTTAATTACACGTATTGATGTTAGAAAAAAAATTAATTGCATGTATTACAGTAATAATTATATATATATATATATATATATCGATTTTATACATAAAATGGGCTTTTGCTTCTTCTTCGGATATCATAATATTTCACTTTGGATGGAAACGTAAAAAATTATAACTCTAATTAAATAATTAAGTAATTAGTGGGATATATTTTAATAGTTTTATAATTTATTATACATAGATTATGTGTATCTATTTTATAATTAAATTGATATTCAGGAAAAAAAACTTTTAGTTGCTTTACAAGATAAAATAATGAGGTAAAAAATAAATTTAAAACTCAAGTAAATTAAAATTGGTATACCTTTTATGGACTTAACATTCATAGTTTTTAAGCATTCTTTTAGTTTGTTGAATTTTGTTTTAAATGCCGAACATATTGGCCCTTACTTATTATATATATTACTTATCACATTCCCACAAAAATACTCATTAGATTCCTAAAGTAAATACTTATTACATTATTGTAATAAAATTCGTATATTTATATCATAAAATATTAAACTACTGAAACGATTAATTTTCAATTTATAGTTATAATTATGTTGTACTCAATGGAATATATGGTAGGATGGTTAAATGAAAGAATATTTTCTATAAATAATTATATATATAGGAAGTATTAAAAATAAAAAAATGTTTAGAAAAAAATATTTTTAATTTTAATTTAAAATTTTTTTTCCTCCTTCCCATTAGTTGTAATGTAAAATTATTTTAAATGAAAGGACAATAAATAAAAAGAATTCTTTTTATATTTAAATTAAAAAATATTTTTCATTTTTTCATTTTTTTTTCTCCATGACATTTTGGGCTTTTTGGGGGTG
This sequence comes from Macrotyloma uniflorum, assembly GCA_016859785.1. Lineage (NCBI taxonomy): Eukaryota > Viridiplantae > Streptophyta > Magnoliopsida > Fabales > Fabaceae > Macrotyloma > Macrotyloma uniflorum. The sequence continues at coordinate 652,294 of BDMB01000050.1, forward strand.
AAAGAAGACATAAAGCGAGGAAAGGGAGGGAAAAAGTCGTAGTTATATTATAATAATAAATATAATAATAATATTAATAATAATAATATTAATAATAATAATATTTTATATTAAGTGAGAAAAGAAAGAGGAAGGAAGAAGATGAAGATCCCAGTGGCATATGCATCTGAATCTGCTAGTAATCAAACAAGGCAAGAAAAAAGGAGAAGAGAAGCAAGAAGTGTATGAGAGAGAGAGAGAGAGAGAGTGAGTGCGTGTGAAAGAGAGAGCGAGTGAGAGATTAAAGTAGGAGAATGGGGAGTCTAGTGTACCAAGTGATTTCCTCTGCAGCACTTCTAACGCTTGGAATGTACCACCTAATAAGCACCACGCGCAATTACCTCAAATCGCCCCACACCTACGTCGCCAAACCCTTCCACCCCTTCCCCTACCCTCGCCGCCTCCAGCTCTACCTCCTCATTCTCGCCTTCCTCGTCGCCATCGCCCACCACCTTCTCCTCTCCGCCGATTCCGACCCCTTGCTCCGTGGCGCCACCCCCGTCCACCTCATCCTCTCCCTCCAGTCCGCCGCCACCCTCTTCCTCTTCCTCCTCCTTGCCCTCGCCCTTCTCCTCGCCGACGCCTACCCCACCCTTCTCCCCCTCCCCGCCGACCTCGCCTTCGCCCTCGCCTCCGCGCTCTTCCTCCTCCACGCCGCCCTCGCCTCCGCCCGCGCCGCACTCCAGACTTCCGCCATCGAGGCCAAGTGCCTCTCCGTCTCCGCTAGCCTCTCCTACCTCTCCGCCCTCCTCTGCCTCCTCCTCGCCGCCCTACCCCGCCTCTTCCCCGTCGACGCCGTCCTCGCCGCTGTCTTTTGCCTCCGCGGTTTCTGGTCCCTCCAGACCGGCCTCTCCCTCTACGCTGACGCCTTCATCCCCGAAGGCTGCCACCGCCTTCTCGACGTCAAGAGCGGTGTCGAGGGATCCACGCAGTGTGATCTCGACGAGTCCAAGTTCCGCGCCGTTGCGATTCTCGATCTCGCTTTCCTGATCCACGCCATCTTCGTCGTTATCATCGTGCTCGTAACCTACGCGCTAGTCGCCAAGAGCGTTGGTGTGAGGAGGCTCGGATCATATGAGGCACTCCCCACCGCGTCTTCACCTCCGGACGCCAACCACAGTCATATTCAGATGAAGGCCTTGACCGGCACCCAGGCTTGAATTTCTCGCTCATTATATTACCTTTTTTTTGTTTTTTTTTTACTTATTAAATTTCTTATCTGTCTTTTTCAGATCAGAATGTAGGTTTGAACTTTGTGAATACAGCATAGTATTCCTGTTTAATGAGTGAGGTGAATTGTTGATGTAGTTCAATTTTGGTTTCGTTACTTGTTAATGCTTTGCATATTCCTAAACACCCCTTCATACGTATGATATGAACCATGGCTCTAAGTTGTGGTTGCAGTCGTTATCCTTGACATTACAGTTGCAATGAGATAAAAAATTGCATTCTGCAGTTTAATTCTTTTCATACGCATATGATTATATGGAGTATACCAGGTGTACTCAAATGTGGATTGCCTCCTTTCAGACTTTTTTTATGCCTTTTGGAATTGAAATTGATAACCTAGGTATCTGATTTGGAGGGTAAATGAGCATGATGATCACTGTCATGAACTTCATTTGAAAAATGAGTGATAATGAATGTAGGGTAGAGTGATAATGTTATGTGGGGAATTCTATAGAGTTGAGTGATAAATCAATGACCTGAAACTAGTGATTTATTGAGGCTAAGGTTCTTTTTATGTCTTTTGTTTCTCTTTGGTCTGATTCTTTATGAGGCATAGCTTGTAATCTACTTGAGTTCTTTTCTGCTCGCTGCATGGATTAAGGTGATGGCATGAACATAACAATGCCTAACAGATTTATGTAGTAAAACTATTTAGCAAAGTTTCAAAGAAAATAGTATGAATTACTGAGTTATGTTATGATAGAAAAATATTTTGGTCATTATAGATGAAATGGAAGATATTTGTATTTGGAGTTCCAGTTCATTACTGCACAAGTTAGACTGCCCATTTATTTTTAGTATTTCTGACATAAGCAGACAACCTTTAAAATGCACATGAAATAAATCTGCCTTTGTTTCAAGATTAATATCCCTCTTGTGATTCAGCATAAGTTATTATTACGCTCTTATAGCACATGATATGCATTTTCTTGGGATGTATATCGGGGCATTCTAAGACTCTATACATGGAGAGTCATTTCTGTCTTCAACGCAGCCCATTTTGTCTGTCATTCGTTTCTCGTGTACATACTGATGTGGCAGCTTACAATTCTTCATGCATTCATAGTGGTAAAAGTGGCAACTTCTCTTTCGTATATTTTGAGGGTTGAAGCATTGTAATGGTAAAAACGGCATGCTAAAATATGATTAACAACTTTTCTTTCGTATTTTTTGGGGGTTGAAACTAACAAGGTATGGAGTACAGAAGCAGTTGCGTATCTATTGACTTCGATTATATTACTACTACATAATTGATGCCAGCTTGCGAGTCAAAATCGGAGAGCAAAGAAATATTATTAGACAAGGAGCTTTTAGTGCAAATAAATAATTCTGATTGATTCACCCTGCGTTGCTGACGGCCTAAATATTTGCTTGCTTGGTTAGAAAAAGTTTGAATTGAAGCAAACAACTACATCAGTTTAAAAGTAAGGTTAAATTATGGGAAATACTTGTACGATCATGGAGGAACAAAAGTCATTCTCCCTCCGCACATTTAAAATATTTGGTTTCTTAATTTTGTGTCTTATGCAAAGGGTAGATATCTTTATAGTATAAGAAAAATTAGTCCTTCTAGATATTCGAATTTCCCTTAAAATAGTTTACCTACAATGTTTGATTCTAAATCATTCTGCCCCTTCGTAGTAGAAAAACGTTGCCTCCTATCTTTTGCCCTATACTTAAGCAGGGTATGATTTAGTGATTATCACTTTCTGCGTTGTAACAAAAGCAAGCGTTGTTCACTTACTACAAGGTATGGAATCAAGAAAGCACCAATGGTTGTGGACAGTCTTGAAACGAACTAGTTCTAGTAGCTTGGTTGGGAAATTCTTGTATGATCGTGGATGAAGAAAAAATATTTCTCCCTCGATAAATCCACCGTTTAAAATATTTAATTTACTACTCGTGCATCTAATAGTTTAGGGTATATATGTTTATGGAAGAAAAAAATTCTTTCTTTTAGAATGTATACAAATTTCTCGTAAATGATAGCTTTCCCCATATGGTTTGACTCTAAATTAGTCTTCCCCTTTCTACAGTTGTAACCTGATCACGATTGAGGTACGAAACGGTTCAGGTTCATTTTTAAAGACACCAACTTTTTAGTCTATATTACTATTAAATTAAATTCATATTTAATTATATAATAGTTATTATAAATAAAAAAAGCACCTGCAATTAGGTAACTAATAGGTGATGCAATTTCCCTTTTTAACAAAAATTAATCGCAATTTTAGGAAAATGAATCAGCGATAGCGTGATTTTTGGTCAATGTTGATTGTAAGGAGGAGGGAATGTGAAATGTTTCCTTTCACTATCTTGATATGAACCTCTATAACAGGATTTTTTTGAATTTGTTTACTTTTGAAAAAATTAGATCATTCTCTAACATTTGAAATTATATTTTAAATATATTGAAACTTATTTATAATATGATAAGTTTTAAGATTTTAATGATGAAATATTGTTTAAATTAAACATCATTGGAGATTGGAGATGTTTAATTAATTGAATAAAAAATTAAATCAAAATCGAAGATATTAAATTCTTTAAAGAAATTTAATTATTTTCTATATAACTTAATAGTAATTAACTATTTTTATTACTATTGCTTCTGAAATGAGTTTTTCCAAATTGAAATTAGTAATAAAACTATTAATTATTTTACAACAAAAAAAATGCAAATAGGATAATATTCAAACGATTACTAGAATATGATATTCTTGCTCCTCCAGACTCTTAAAAATCTCAGGTTGGCCCTAATCATTGTGTTGTTTATTTCTCCAAATACAATGACTAGGCCAATCACCTATACAGCTTTAGCAAAAGTTTCTACTGGATATAAGAGTCCTACAAAATAGACTACAACAGTTACATGTTTCACAGCTATTTGTTAAACAATGTCCAAAATGGGCAGGTGCAAAATACACAAAGATAGCAGGAGGTATGGCATCTCATTTTATTCTTGTCCTACTTTAGTTGTCATAAAATTGTTGAATGCCCTGCGTTAGGACCTTGCAGCGAAATTCAGGGGCAATAAATGGGAAGTTTACTGGGACTCAACCTGAAACATGTAGAAAAACACATGTTGCACTGTAGCCATTTGAGAAAGCATGTAATCCAATCGATTAAAGGTGTAAAAATAATTCATATACCTTCTGCAAGAAGCAATAGCTGTTAGAGTCCCGCAAATTGGTTTTGAAATGGAAAACTTAAATAAAAACAATCTTAAAATAGCAGAGAATCAGAGACTTTAGCCCCTCAACCAGTCTCGGAAGTAGGATTGCATCTTTTCTCGATTAGCAGCATTCCCAACATTCACAGTTGGAATGATCTTGTCAGGTCTCAAAAACTGAGAAGATAAAGATATAGTCACTCGAAAAGGAGAACAAAACAATGCAATTTTGTAGATATCATCAAATAAATTATTGACTCACTGAAAGTAATAACAAGAAAATGATAGTTTGGCACCTTTTTTATGTTATACAATCACTTGACAATTAAAATTAATAATATAATAATGATAACAATTCTTTTAAAAATTACTATTATTATTATTATTATATTTGAGTTGTATAAGATTAAAGGTTCGTCAATATAACATTCGTATAACAATATTCAGTTCTGGACCTGAACAAAATCTCGTAGTTCTGTGAAACTGGAGTGCTCACTGTAGGGAACCCCTGGAAGAAGCAAGAAGAGAGACTCGTAAACTGTACTGCTATGGTAGATAAATAACTATTGCTACTTTTATTCCTTTTAAGAGATAGTTTTTCATAATTTATTTCTTTTTATTTACCAATTTAAAATTCAAAACAATATTAATCATTGTTTTGTAAAGTAGACCTTTACCTTCACCTAGTTTTTAATAATTTTACACATTTATCTTGGAATTAGAGTAAGGGAAATGGAAAATAATAAATGACGGAAAATTAATTAATAATATAAATAAGTATAACCAAAATTAATAGCAATTTTAATAAGATAATGTTAATAATATTTCTTCATTCTTATGTCACAGCCTTAAACAAAACTTAAAAGCCTGTTTGACACTCAGGACCATGACCTACTACTTAGCATTTCAAAGAAGATTGTTACTATGAAGAAACACTATACCCTGATTCACCACAATTCAGTCCACTGGATTTTTAGTAAAATAAGTACTAATAACAAGTTCATATTTATAGGAAGAGTGGTTGGCTAAAATGCAGTTAATCTTACCATATATCGTGATATTTCCTTTAGTAACAGGTTTAATTAGTTCCAGATCGTTGGTTATCTTCTCACTGAAAGTCCAACCTGAAAATATGAAGGATGAAGTATTGACACTTGAATTAAACTACTCTGTCAGCACAAATATCTTCTCTGTTGATGACTTAAAATACCGAGACGATTCGGAAGTCAATGTTATCATGAGTATAGAGGTCCAATACCTGTTGGACGGAACGCCAAAACTGCTGTGAATTGCTCCTTGTAGGTCTTCAAGTAATCCTTTAAGGTCTAAAGTAATAAGAACATTATGGTAAATTATAATATAACAAAACAAAATTTTTAGGAGGAAAAATGTAACGGCATTAAACCTCAAGTCTCAAAGATGACATGGGCAGAACATGGAGAAGTGTGTTATCTCCTTTTGTACAGAGTCTATCTGAAAGGTCGGGCCAACCAAAAGCTTGCAAAATCCGTCTTCTTGAAGCATTGGCATAAATTTTTACCTGAATCATAAAAGAGACATAGAGATCGCGTCACTGGGTCAAACATTCTAAGAGGAGACATAACATGGCAACTTAAAGCTACTTTTGTTAATTCAGGGCAGAAAACAGTCTAAAACCCAAGTAGAGGAAACCTCAAACCTACCACAAATAGCTAAAATTGTTGTTTGGATATAATGCAAGGTTGGCAACACCATTACGTACAAATTTAGACATTGCAAAAGAATAAAAGAAATAAAGCGAAAACTTCAAAACCATCAGCAATATAGGTAGATCGTCATGAAGACAAACCAACCTCTTAGGTATCAATCTATGACCTGCCTGAACTCTGAAGGATCAAAGAAATACAGTGAATACTTCAAAACCATCAGCACTATATAGGTTAGGTAGTCATAAAGACATAAACAATCCCTTAGGTATCAATATATGTTTTAATTTTTCCTGGCACATCCATTCATGTCAACAAGAAGGACAATTGAGAAAAAAAAAAGTATATAGACTGAACACGAGTCAAAATAGATGTCTACCATGGAAAAATACACACATACCCCAAGAGCTTTAGAAATTGCAAGATATACACATTCTTTGCCAATACTGTATGCCCCAACAACCACTAAAGTTCTTGAATGAATTTTGAGGTGGTTCTTTGTAATTTTGACAACATAATTAAGTACATCTTCCTTGGAAGGGAATCTGAACAAGAAATTTGTTAACCATCAATCCAGATTAGTAAAACCAATGATATATATTGTAGCCAAATGACAAGACCTATACAAAACCACAACAGTGTCTTCTTACCTGTATTTTGGGTTGCAATATGTAGTATCCAAATAAAGTACATTCACACGTTGATTTACAAGCTGATGGTAAGCTTGCATTGATTTGCACGCTCTAAAGTCCCCAGTGTGAAAATAGCGTTGGTCATTTGGAAGGTCAAAGAGAATCAAAGCTGCACCAGGGCAATGATTAGCTTCTAACAAAGTCACTTTGACACCATCAATCATAAGTTCGGTATTAAATTCCAAAGGGTGGATATACCTATACAAATAAATATAAAAAATAAAATATAAAAAAAAAATCAAAAGTTAATCCCTTCACAGAAATGCAAGGTGAAAAACATGATCAAGTGCATTTCGATTTGTAAGTTCATGTAAGCGAGCAATCTACAAACAGAGCATAGGAGACATGAGAGTTTTTCTGAGTTCTTACAAAGGATTTACCGAGAGACACATTTGAACAAGCCGCCCCGTGAGAGGAGAGCAATATATAGGGCCATGTGACCATTTCTTGCTAAGGCCACCATAGTGATCAGAATGGAAATGACTAAGAAAATACGCTGAGCACGCTTCAATACACCCATACCGAAAAGCATCAACAGTGAATCTTGTCCCTAAATTGACAAATAAAGCATGTTCATTTGGAGCATTGACAAACTATAGGTTATCACATTTTCAGAACAAAATATTAGGACAAAAAAGCATGATGGAACTATTGCCAAACTAGTTTCCCAATCAATTTGTTTCATCAGTCTCTTGGACTAAACCAAATTACAGTTTTGGATGTACTTGTTCCATTAAGTTGGTTCCCTAACTCAGACTTGAATTAGTAGAGTTATGACACGTTCAGATAAATTTCTCCTTAGTCACTTAGGAAGTGTTTTCGTTTTGTTTCAAGTTATGTTTTTTTTTTTTTTTTTTTGTATCTGGGAATGTAATTCATGGAATGTTATGATTGGAAAATTATTTCTAAACATGTTCAAAAATACGATCGGTTAGTTTTCTATATTCCTCAGAATACTTTCTACTAATTAAAATATAAAAACAAAAGAATGGAAATTGTAGGTTACAAAGACTTCCCTCATTCCATAGGAATATAACTTACCCACGCCGACGAGAATAAAAAAAGTACAGATAAAGAATTTAACTTTCCTAATAAAATAAAATTCCCTCAAATAAACATCTTATAAAAGAAAAAAAAGTAACTAGTTTAAAATGAATTAAATTTTTCAATAAACTAAAATTAACCTATATACTTAATTTCTATAAAAGTGCTTTAAGTTGAGTTTAGGTTTAAAGCTAAAGTTCAATTCATTTTACCTTTTGGTTTCTTTCTTCTATTTCTTCTACTAAGACTTTTTATATAAAAGATCATTGAAATAGAACGTCCTTAATATAATATACAACCAGATGATAAAATGGAAGAAGAATTTTCATTTGATTTCACCTGGGATTTTTTTATAAAAGGGACAGGAACGTGTAGCCCCATTTTCACCACGAAAACCCTTTCTCTTGCGAAGTGATTTCGTATTCTCAGACTCTTTCCCTCTGTCGCGCAAAATCGAACCCCAATTTCCTGGTGTCACGATCTTCCTGTCAGAAGAACCACCTCCTTCATCAGAATGACCACTCAGATTGGGTCCAGATTCAACTGAACTAACGGCTTCGTGTCTGTTGAAACCCCAAATCTGGAACAGATTGGTCTGCTTCATCTTCTTCCCGGAATCGCGCTCCAAATCGTTGTGCCTATTATTCTTGTGTTCCTTCGACAACAGAGAGGACCAATCGGTTCCGCAGCTATAGAAATCGGCGGCGAAGCTGCTCTTTTCCGACGACGATTCCAATCCGGGAAGTTGCGACGGAAAACCGTCGTCGTCCAGTGAAACGACGCCGAACGAAGCGACGTCATCGTCGTCGACGTCATAACCGTCGCCGTCGTGAGGTAACGGCTCCTCTCCTAACGCTGGTGGCGGTGATGCGTCGGTGGATAGCGCCATTGCTTTCATAAGGGCGCGAAAAGAGTGTGAACTTTAACATATTATAAAAGGGTAATGGAGGGAATAGAAAAGAGAAGATATAATGAGTGATCCAAATATTTTTATTTAAAAAGTAAATATTTTATTAAATAAAAATTAATATAAATAATATTTATTTTTTGTAAATTTAAAAAGTTATTTAAAATTAATGAAAAATTATATAAGATTGTTTATATATAATTTTAAATTTTTTATTTTTTTTACAATATTAAAATATTAACATATTAAAATAAAATAAAATAAATAAATAAATAAATTACATATTAACATATTAATGTTAATCTACATAATAACTTGTTAGCTCAAACACATACGCTACTCTATCTCTGTATTCAACTTAATTTATAACAGAAAAAAAAAATTATCATATAAGAAAAACAAAAGAGAATTTTTTATGTTTTAAAGTTTTTTTTTATTTAAAAGACAAGGAGATGATTTTAATAAGAGAAAATTATGAAAGTTATATTAAAATAAGTGGAAGTTACCTTTGAAAAAGTTGAAAGGAAAAGAAGAAAATAAAATGTATTAAAAATAATTGTATTGAGTTATAATTATTTAAATTTTAAAATATAAAATAAAATAAGTAGATATATACATTTTAATATGAAGTATATGTTTATTAAATATTGGAAAGTAGTTGTTTAATTTGTATTTGAGATTATTGATTTTTTTTATGAATATTTTTAAAATCCTAACAAAATCTTTAATGTTTTAAATTTTATTAGAATTTTTAAAAATTATTTCATATTTGATTAAGTATATAATTGGTGAAACTGTAATTATGTTCTTCTAATTCCAACACCTTTATTATCACTTTTTATTATATTTTTTATAATCACTTATAAGACTTTTTTTTTTTTCATCAAGTTATGTTAGCGGTGAAGGTTGTCCATATCATATTATCATACCCCATTAATATTAATTATATTTAATATTTAAAAAAAATTATTTAATTAATTTCATCATTTTAGAATATTCTTTGTTTCTATAATATGATCTAATTAAATTTTATCAATAATGCATATAATTAGAATACCACAAAGTAAGAATATTTTTTTCTTTCTCTTCTTAATATTTTTTCATATATTACATAATGTGATTTGGTCAATAAAAATATTACCAAATCATGAAAATATTTTCTTTCATAAATTAGTATATAATGATCCAAACATTAGAAAAAAAATGTTAATAAAATTAGTATAAAATATTTGTATTATTTTTTATAATAACTTTTTATCTATTATATAAATTGATCTAAATATTGGAGAAAGGTATTAATAAAATTAAATTTTAATGAAAAAAAATAAGAAAAATCCTTATTTTGGAATGGACAATTAATTTGGCTAAAAAATCATTAAAATATTTTATTATATGATATTTTCTACTAAAACAACTATTGCATAAGAGTATTTTTGACAAATTATTTAAGTTTATATTTAAATTTTCATAAATCATCTTGTTATCTCAATCATATTTCTAGTGATACAGTCAACACTTCATAAATCTTTTAACATATCATAATGTTTAATTTGGTAAATCTACCACTTAGCATCTAATGGTTTAACTTGATTAAAAATAGAATAGAAACATAATTAGCTTATGCAAGTTAGTTTATAGTTTGAATACCTTTATTAATTTATCCAACATTTTAAGTTCTTCTTCAAACCTTTTTGTAACATCTCTCTAGGCAAATTCACCTTACGTCACTTAGTAAATCATGAACTTCATACCATTTGTCTTTCAAATTCTTTTGTCTATTTTTTACATTGTTTTGTGTAGTTCCAATAAACTCATATTGCCTTAATGCCTTAATAATATTTACATATGTTTGTCTGGTCTAACTATCATCCACCTTGTTACCATTTCTAGCCTCATCAACCATTTTTATCAATAAATGCAAATCTATGTTTTTTTCTCTACTTGGTAAACTCATGGATACCATGACTAGTATTTGTTAATTGTCATTTTCCCTTATTCATTATTAACCTACTAAGAACTTAAGTATGGTAATGTAAGAGTTGTAAAACAAATTGGTCTGGATTAATCTAATTCAATGGACCAACTGAAAATTTAGGTTGATTCTTATTTCTAAATAAAGTATATTTTTTGCTTGACTTGACCTTATATTGAGCTAATAGGCTAATGGAACATTTTGATCAATTTTAAAAAAATAAAAATAAAAATAAAAATAAATTTTAAATAAAAAAATAATATATATAACTTTAAATTATATTAATAAAATCATATTTTAATATATAATTTATCAACTTAACTTATTTATCCATAAAAAAATTGATAACCATGAATAGATACTTAAAAATTTTATTTAAAATATAACGTGTAAAACCTTATTTTTTATGTAAACTATATTCATACACGTAGAGTTAAACATTTTTATATCAATAGAAATTAATAATTTCTTTGAATTACAAACTTAGTTATTTTTTTAAAGAATAAATTAAAAATTTATTCTTTAATTTTTTTTAATTATTTTAAATGATAAGTAAATATTTAACTTAATAAGTCTATGAAAAAAGATTGATATAATAATTAATAACGAGTTATAAAAAAAAAAAAAAAATTGATCCAGGTTGATCAAAGTTAACTTTTTACCCAAATTTTTATCAAAAATTTGTCTAATATTAGATAAACTTTTCTTCTCTCTATTCTCTCATTCACCTTATATATTTTATTTTTTACCATCTTATATTAACCACACAATAGTCACCAAATTAGAGAAAGGTAAATTAGATTTTTTCCTTTAAAATCTATTTCACTCTCTTCTCCCATCTATCTCACAGTACCTTGAAAAAAAAAATTATCCACTTCTATTTTCTAATTTCAAATTTAAGCCTTTTTCTTCATTATTTCTTAATTTAAAGTAAGATTCTTTCACTTTTGGACTTCTAGTTTCATCTCTGTCTTACTATTTTATTTTTATTCAAAGGAGATATTTTTATTCTTGATTTTTAGGAAGAACTTGAGTTAGAGTCTTCATTTTTTACTTCTCTTGTGTTGAGGGCTTCATTGAAGGTAAGGAGAGTTGTATCCCATCATTTTAAAATTTTAACTTATATTTTTTTTAAAGTTTCGTTTGATTGACCTGTACCTAGAACATGTGGTTGTGATGTTTATTTTTAAAATTTAAGTTCAAACGTAAGTTCATTGAGTGTTAAAATCTAGTGTTCAACTTAAATTTCACTTAATTATGAGATTTTTAGAGCAAGAAGTTATGTACAAAACAAATTTTGGATAATATATTATCTAATGGTTCTTGTGGTAGATTATTGTTAGTGTGTCCTCTATTAGATTATTATTTAGTGTATCCTCTATTAGATTATTATTTAGTGTATCCTCTACTATGTTTGACTTTATCTATTAAAAAACATTATCAACAGAAGGTGAATGGTACATACATATCCTTCAAACCCCTACTATTCTTCTATTTTGTTTCTTGGAATGGTCATTGATCCTCCCTTATTACTCTTTAGGTCTTGAAATAAAAAAATTTCTCCCATTATGTATTATGAACAACTATTGTCCAAGTACCATAAGTAAGATATCTTTTTGTCGACAAGCAAATTTATAATAGGGATTATTTTATTCTTAACTACCCTAATAGACTTGGGTCTTCTCTTATTACTCTTCATAGGTCTAGAATTTTGAGGAATAGATGAGTGATTGATTGCATTTTCTTCATGAGTGTTGACTTTTTTCCCTCATAAATTTTTTATTTTTTCCTTTTATTATATTTTAACATATTTGAAATGATTGAGGAATCATAGAGTGTCAACCTTGTTGAGATGCTATTTTTTCATAGTGATACCTAACATGTTAGCCTTTCATTTAAAAAAAAAACAAACAAACCGAATAATCTATTTTTAACTTGTTTTGAGCTTTTCTCTATAGTGTATCTTGAACCAAATTTATCAATAGAATGAATCAATAATCTTTTAAGAAGATTAAGCCTTTTGTTCCATTAAAAAGATCTTATATGATCTTCATAAGCGTATCATTTCAATGTATAAGATCGTTTATTATCACACAAGAATGTCTGACTATAGATATATTCTTCTTTAATTTTTAAAATTTTGAAGTAAGATTTTTTTTTTCTTTAACAATCTAAATGGAGGTTACTTAACCCTAAAACAATCCCACCAACCTACTCATCTTCAAAAAGAAATTATCCTTCAAGAATATATTCATATAGAAGGATGAAAAAGACACCATTATTACTCAACTTAAGCAACCCTCTCAATCCTTCTCTCTCAACACATGCCTCATTGTGTGTGATTCTCATACTTTAAAAACAAAGTTGACAAGACTTTAGTCATTGAGTTTAGGGACTTCAAAAGGGAATTCATCATTTTGGATCTCGATTATGTGAAGTCAATATAAAATGAAAGTGATATCATGATTTATCGTAGAAAATAAAAGATGTATCTAATTTAATAGTTGAACTCCTATTCATGAAAGAGACAGATGGTGATAGAGAGATGAATTTCACATGCCTAGAACTCAATTCTCTACCTATTATTTCTTTTTTCTTTGATGGTTTATTCTATTATCGTTTAGTCAAGTAAAAAAACTTTAGCTAATAAAACTTAATCATAAATAAATAAAAATAATAATTTCATTATAATAATTTTCTTAAATTAATTTTTTTAATAATAATAAAATCATTAATATTATTAATATTATATGAAGATCAATATTTTTTTAATTATATTAATCTAAAATATTTTTTATAATTATTATATGAAAAATATATTTTATTTTAATAAATTTTATTTTTATTTTATTTATTTACCTTATCATTATTGTGAAATGTGAATTATTTTAATGAGTCATAAATTTTTTTAACAAAAATTAATTATTATTTTTTAAATTATACTTAATTCATATTTATCTCGTCAAGTCAACTATGTTGAATATGTAACGCAAATTTTGGTCTTTTCAATTAAGTATACATTATTAAAAAATAATATAAAATTAATTAAATTATTATACAAAACTTAAATAACAAATTAGCATGAAATAGAGGATGAATATTATATTGGTAAACTTGAAATACTAACTTTTTATTAAAGAAAAATTAGTTTTTATGTTTTTTAGTGTTCTCTAATTTTTCAATCCATAATTAAATAATAACAACATAATAAAATAACTTTGACATATAATTGTCAAACCGATAGAAACGGCCTATGACAAGTGGGGAAAATAAAGTTCATTCTTAAAAAAATAATATACTCCTTAAATCAATGCACTATCCTTCTCATATAAAATGGCATAAGAAGTAGCCCTTCAAAACATTACTTTGTTGGTGTTGAAACTTGCTGAGACACTTTCCTTTGAAACATTCATTTTCTTCTCCACACCTTATTATATTCAGCTTTGCTGTTTCAAGCCTTGAAGGTACATAGATACTCACTCACCTTGTTTTCTTATTTTTATTTTCTAAAATGGAAACTTTTTTATGTGGTTCTTTTATTTGACAATTTGACTTAAACAGGTACCATTCTTCTTTAGCAAAAAGGAGAGGTAGAATCATGAGTGATGAAAACGGAAACGCTCCAAAATTTGACTTGAATTTCAACCTACCCCCACCAAGAGTTGTTAATCTTGGAGTTGAGTTCCCACCTCAATTAGCACCGGATTCACCATTATCTCCATCAATCTCGTGTCTGTCCTTTGAACAACTTAACTATGATGGCGACATCAACCTTGAATACTCCAATAATTTTGAAGTCATTTCCTTGGTGGTAGTAGGATGCCCTCACTGTCTTATATATATGATGGTTAGTGAGGATAATATGAAGTGTCCCGAATGCAAAATCACCAATTTGATTCATTTTCCCAATCACAACAACCTACCATAAGGAGAGGACATTTATGCATTCTTTGATGCAATTAGCACATGCTAAAATCTACATAAGAAATCTCTCTTTTTTTGTATATTTTTTACATATTATTATTATCTTTTATCTTTTTTTCTAAACTTTTTATGTGAGTAATGTTTTCGCATTCTATTTTTTTTTTTTTAATCTTTATCTCTTCTCTTCGTAAAGAAAATCATAAAAGATTTAGCCTATGTTTGAATTAGGGTGGAGAAAGTGGAAGAGTGGAAAAGGAAAGAAAAGAAGAGAAAGTGTGTGGAAAGTTAAGTTGTTTGAATTAAGGGAAAGTGTGGAGAAAGTAAGAAGAAAGTATATTGAAGTTTGTAGTTAATTTGATTGATGTGATAGAATAAAAAATATTATTAATGATAAAAAATAATTATTGACCAAATTACCCTTAATTATAAAATAAAATTTTTTAAAATAAAATTAATATTATTTGATATCAATTATTATTTTTATAAATAAAAATAGCTAAAGATATAATAATTAAAAAAATATATTATTAAAAAAATAATTTTTTGAAATTAAAATATTATTTAAATTAAGAAAATAATTATGTAAAATTTAAAGATATGAAATAAAAATAATATAATATTAGATAACTTAATAAGAAGTAAAAAATTTAAGTCATTGATAATTTGAAAATAATTTAAATGAAATTACGGTTTTTCAAATAGAACAAAACAAAATATTACATAAGAACTTCACATAAATCATAAATCTAACTAAGACTATAATACAAGTTTTCAAATCTTTGCTCTAAATATTGTGTTTAGACTTTGCAAGGATAATGTGTTTAGACCTTGTTGTAATATTTGAATACCACCCAATATTTGATTTAATGTGCTAAATATTGTACAAGTATAGTAAAAATTAGAGGTAATATTATATATAATATGATAAGTTCAACTCATACATAAAAGTCAAAGTTATATTACAACTACATGGAAATTTAAAGTCTAACTTTTACATAAAAATATTATAAATCTTAAATCTACTCTTAGAAATATTTATTGAAAACCAGCATCAGACATGACTTTTAGAAGATAGTTCAATCTTAGATGGGAGGGCATTTCAAAAAGGCGCCTCATTTGAGCTTCATTATTAGTCAAGAACTCGTAACATTGAAGAATCATTTGTTCATTTGACAAATCCAATCTTATCAGCATGTCCCAAATGTCACCTTCTGAATATTGCACGGTTGTAGATCGTCTTATTAACTCATTTCGTTCAGCCGTGCTAGTCACTTGTCTCTCAACAAGATCGCATTGTCGTTGAGCCACTTCTGATAATTTTTGGCTTATCATATTTCCAACACCGATGGCTTCAACAACCTTGTCTAATCCTGTTGTCATCTTATCAAATTGGGAATCAATGAAGTCAATCATGGGTGCTTTTCCCTTTGTCCCTCTAGATGAAGAGGTCCCAGCAGATGGAATTGATTGAGATGCTCCAGGACTATATGAATCCATTTGTGCTGAAGAAGGAATAGCATCGTCAAATGTTGGGATATATTCATCATGTACTTGCACTTCCTCAACATCATCATTCAAATCTACATGAAATTGTTGGCGAGTGATTTCACGTCGAGCTTGTCTTGCAGTTGCAACCATACTACCATTGGCTCGATCTGCACCCCATAATTCTTCTAATAAATCATAATGCCTGATTGGGTGAACATGCCACTTTGAAGCAAAAGGTTTAGCCTGGTGAAATACACACATTCGATTATTTGTACAAAAACATTTACACAAGCTAATTTTAAAAGAAATTCATTATTCATATTACCTTTATCAATTCTTCCCAAACTTCAGGTTCAGCTTCAAATTTTTTTGTATTGTTGTTCCATGCAAATCCACTTAGTCCACTAAATAGGTCATGAACTTCTCGCCATTTGTCCTTTAGACTTTTTTGCCTATTTTTAATATTATTTTTTGTCAATCCAGTCAATCCTGACTGCTGCAACGATTGGAGGATATTACTGTAGGCTTGTGTTGTCCATGCACCATCAACCCTATTACCAGTTCGTGCCTCATCAACCATTGCCGATAATAAACGAAAATCCATATCGTCAGTCCATTTTACAAATTCTCTAATGCACTGGCTACTTTCAACCATTTGTCCCTTTCCCCTATTCATAGTGAACTTGTACCAAATTTAATTACTTTATTTATGGATATTTAGAATTTCATAACTTAAATACAATAACAAAATAGTACCAAAAAGTCATAACATTAATCAAATATAACATTAAAATTGTCTCAAATAAAAAAAAAATTGTTCTCAAGTCATAACATTAATCTCTTTGATAATTAGCCCACATCTGATTTGCTATCATATCTCTAATGTTTGCCCCTTGTCTATAATCATCTTCATAGATTTGTGATACGGACCTATCATCCTCTTGGTTCATCAACTCTCGATCCACATCATTCAAAAATGAATCATCATTATCAACACCACGGAGATAGTTGTGAAGAATACAACATGCTAGGACTATATTCCTCATGGTTTGAAAACAATAATGAGGTTCGGTTCCACTTGCAATGATAGGGAATCTTTTTTTTAAAACCCCAAAAGTTCTCTCAATAACATTTCTCAACGATGAATGACGATGATTAAACAATTCACGTGCATTTAGTGGTCCTTTTTGGGAATACTCTTTTAAGTGGTACCTCACACCATGGTACGGAGTAATGATTTGACCTTTTAGCATAAATCCTACATCTCCCAAATAATATTTGCCTACACAAAATATATTATATTACTATTGGCAAATATAGTTGGTCAATAATAGTTTAAAATTCAATATTTACAAATATAACTTATCACCTTCGGGTATGACTAATGAATCTTCTCTTGTAAGGGCATCCTTCAATATCCTAGAATCAGAGGTCGTTCCTTCCCATCCAGCTAGTACATAAGTGAACTTCATGTCAAAATCGCAAGCTGCAAATACATTTTGTGTTGGATAATCTTTTCTACCACGGAAACGAGGTTGATCTGTCCGACGAATCTTGACTCGAACATGAGTTCCATCAATGACTCCCAAACAATTCTTTTAAATAATATGTATATTAAAACATAAAGTCATTATATTCTAAAATATACATGACTAAAATGTGCACATAAAAAACATACCTTGAAGTACGGGTAGAATCTGCTATTGTTCAACACTTGTGATTGCACCTCGTTTGTACATGGTTGAACTATGTACTCACTTTCTAATTCAAGGATGACATTCAAAATATTGTGGAAATGACGACTAACAGTCTCTCCCGATCGATGGAAGAAGAAAGAAACAGTTTGAATTTTAACATTATGCCCTAAGATGTGTAAGAATTTAGCTAGTTGTTCTTCTACGGTGGACCTGTAAGCATCTTTGACCATAGTTGTTGCTCGTAATCGATGACATAAATTTATAAATGCCTCAGGTCCCATACGTATAATATCGCGACACCTTTCCAAATGTACAAGATAAGACATCAACTCACACCTACGATGATCTTTTTCAGGACCATCTTCAATCATAGATCTACTCGTACTTGGGAAAGAACTTAACAAATATAAACCATGAGTAACATTACACAATAATGTGACCGCTGCGGTTGTCAATCGCATTTGTTGTTGTTGTTGAGCATGTTCAATAATATCATTATTGATAATAATATTATCTGATTCTTCTTCTTCTAAATCCAATATCGAATTTTTTCCATCTTCCATGCTTCACCAATAACTTTTTTTCTAAATAAAAATATTCTATCATAATTAGAATTATAATATATTTTTTAAAAAATAATACACAATATAAATAATAAAATTTTAAAAACAATTTAATATAAATAAAACTCATAATTATCAAATTAAACATAATAAAAATCATTCATATCTATCAAAATAAATTTAACATAAAATTTAAATTATGTATTTATTATTGTTATTTTTTTCCTAAAATTTAACTTTAATAAATAAAAATGATATATAATTATAATTTGATAAATATATTATAAAAAATTAGATTATAAATAATAAAATTATTAAAATTATAATAATAATAAATTTATTATTTTGATATCGATTCTAATTTAATCATATTCAATTATAAATATACAATATACATTTAAATTTATTTATAAATATTTGGATTCAATTACTAAATTAATGATAATAATAATAATAATAAAATAATTATTTTTTTATATTAAACTTGAAAAATTAAAATAATAATTATCTTAATTTCTAAATTTTAAAAAAATTTTAATTATTTTATATTTTATATTTAATAATTACATAATTTATTATTATTATTATTATTATTATATAAACATTATTATTTATTTAGAATAATTTTAAATTAATATATATATAAAGAATTATTAACTTTTAAAATTTTTTAATTTAATTAAAATGTATTAATAATATATAAATNTTTGACTTATTATTTATATCATTAAAAATATATAATATAAAATAAATATATTAATTTATATTTAATATTGATTATTTTAAATATTATTATAATAATAAATTTTAATTATTGAATAATATAATTTTATATATTAAATAAGATATATAAATAAATATAATCAAAATAATTTTTAATAAATAAATTTTTTGAATTCTTATATTTTTATATTTTAAAAATTTAATTATAATTTTAGTACAATTTTTACTAAAATTTTGAAATTAAAAAAAATTATCATTTTAAATAATAATTTAAATTTTATATATTAAATTTAATAATAATTTATTATTATTATAGTTTTATTTAATTTTATATTATTTATTTTAAATTAATATATAAAATATATAATAATTAATATTATATATAATTTTTAATAAATTTAAAATATAATTAACTATATTAAAAATAATTTTATAATATAAAATATTTTTATTTTTATTTATTATGAAAAATATTTTTTTTTTAAATATTTTTTTTACAAAATTATGTGTCTTCTTCAGTGAGAGAAGAGTGATGAACACAAATGATGAAGGCAAATGGTGAACGCAAAACCCAGAACACATGAAGGCAAAACCCAGATGATGAACGCAAAACCTAGAACACATGAACGCTGAACGCAAAACCCAGAACACATGAACGCAAAACCCAGAAACACGTAGACGACCCCAGAAAAACGCAGACGAATCCAGTAAAACGCAATCGAATCCAGTAAAACGCAATCGAACCCACGAATCCAGAAAAACACAAATGAATGAACCGAGAATCAAATGCAAACAAATCTAAAATCAAACGCAAATATACCTACAATCAAACACAAAGGAACCTAAAATCAAACTGATAAACGCAGAATCAAGTTGATTAATTCAGAAAAACATAACATTGCATAAAAATACAAATATTCAATTATCCCCTAATCAGAATCAATTATCCCCAAATCAAAATCGATTATGCCCATCAAATAATCGATTGCCCTAAATCAACACTATGAAACTTTAATCAAATGAAATTTACCTCTATTCCAGCTATGCCAATCTGTAAATCTTCGAATCCGTAATTATCTTCTTCCTTCTTCGTTGAGAAATATAATTTTTCCTAAACCCTAAACTATCCTATTTATACTTAATTTTTTTCTCAGTCTACCATTCAACACTGTTCGCCCGTGAAACTACACTGTTCTCTGGATGATGCAACTCAACACTACTCCTCTGGACGAACGAATCTTTCTGGACGAACGAATCTTTCAGTACCACTGCAATTCGAAATGAAGGGTATTATGGAGAAAGACTCTGATCTACGTGGCTTTCCTCTCAAATCTTCCCTTTCCAGCGTTGAAATTGAAGGCTCCAGCTTTCTTCTTCTTTCTCGGCAAATTCATTCAAATCAGTAGAAACAAACGAATTAAATTTTCTTCTTTCCGTCTTTTTTCTTCTGCTGTAACAGAAAATCCCCTGATCCAAACAGAGGCTTAGTGAAAATAATATTATGCTATGGAGGTTAGGTTTAATAAATGGTTGTCCAACTAGGTTGACCTTTAAATATTAGGTTAGCTTCCTCCCTCGTTATACTCATTAATAAATAATATCAACTTCATTATATCAAATAAATAAAAGAGTAAATATATTTTAATTATTTATCATCAAATTCTTATTTAACTTTATGTAAAATCATTATTATTTTTCGCTTATTATTTTTTACATTAATAATAATTATAATTATAATTTTATTAGTTTTTATATATTTTCTTAACTCTAATTTAAATATTAAATTCGTTAACAACTAATGGTAAATAGATAAAAGAGTCAACAATAAGGAAAAGGAGAAAATTTTGAAATCTCATCAAAATAAGTTAATTTTAAAATTTCTCTTAATTTAATTTTATAAATTAATTAATTATTTACCAAAATTTATATACAGATAAAAATTGGTAGGTAATTATAATATTACCTATTGATTTTACATACAGAATAAATCGGTAGGTAATGATAATATTATCTACTGATTTTACATATAGTATAAATCGGTAGGTAATTATAATATTATCTATTGATTTTACCTACAGAATAAATCAGTAGGTAATTATAATATACATTTTTTTATATTAAAATTTTTTATTTAAATAAATTATTTAATATTAATATTAATATTAATAATAATAATAATATAATATTATTATTTATATTATTAGAAAATATTATTATTTATTAATACTGTATCAAATTTGTTGAATACTCAAAATACATAATTTTAAACATTTTAAATATATTTAAGCTAAAATTACATTTTTTTTTAAAATAGAGACTAAAATAATTTCTTTTATAAAATAAAATGAAAAAGAATATTATTTTATATCGTTAAACCCTAATTCACTTCCCATTTTGAATCCTCACTCACCTTTTCTCATTCAATCATTTTCTCTTAGTTTAAGACTTCAAATCAAACGACTTTGTCATTTTAATCGCTTTTAGTTACGATTCCGATTCATTTTTTCTTTCTCTACTCTCGGGTCATAATACGTGTGGTAATTTTCCTCATTGTATTCGCTGTTTGCAGAATCGCTGAGTGGGAACACATTGTTTTAGTTGGCGTCTGCTCCTTCCTTTTTGGCATGGTTTTCGTTGCAGGTTTGTCACCTTCCTTTGCCAGGTTTTCGTTTCTAATTTTTTATTGTTTTGATTTTCCTTTTCTTGCTCCAACTCGCAAATATTTTTATTTATGTTGAAATTTGAGCAATGCGCATAGATTAATGAATAGGACTGACTCTATAGATTTTGTGTTTTCCGTGATCTGAGATGGTTGGTGTTTGATCACCGTACTGAAACTGTAGATCAAATAGTGTGCTTCGGCAATGAATGAAATGAGACTGTGATCTGGTTTGTATGTGTGGAATATGGAATTGATTGGGGGTGGGGGGTGAGGGCTCACTCTGATCTGATGGTTGTACCACTCTCTATGAATAAGCATTCTCACTGAATATTCTGCGCTTTTGCAATATTCTCACTAGAGAGTAATTTCCTATTCTTCTTCAAGGATTATGCTTTTGCGTATAGATATAGTCAACGTGAGCAGCGAGTGTTCTCTTCATCAAGCATTCATCCTCTCCAAACCCTTCACAGTTCTCATCAACCGCCTCAACACTCTACAAAATATCACATTAATTAATATCATATACTACTTAACCGCCATCAATACAGATAATGAATAACTCTAAAATTACTGTAAGTATAACTAAAGTATAAGGGGTTGTTAGCATGCGCTTACCTACGGAATTTTCAGTACTTACTTTACCTACAGAATATTTAGTAGGTAATTACCTACCGAATTTTCAGTAGGTACTTTACCTACCAATTTTTCAGTAGTTACTTTACCTACGGATTTTCAGTAGGTACTTTACCTATGGAATTTTCAGTAGGTAATTTACCTACGGAATTTTCTGTAGGTAACTTACCTACGGAATTTTCAATAGGTAATTTACCTACGGATTTTTCAGTAGGTATTTTACCTACAGAATATTCAGTACGTATTACCTACGGAATTATCAGTAGGTATTTCAAGAGGTTACCTACGGATTTTTGTTGTAGATATTTACCTACAGCTGATTCTGTACGTACTGTTAACTATGAAGGTTTTACCTACGGATTTGTTGTCGTAGAAAATCCGTAGATAATAATACATTACCTACAGATATTTTACATTTTCTACAGATTTTGTCCGTAGGTAATATATTAATTTTGTGCAGTGAAATATTAATGAGATCTGAGATAAAAAATCATCACACAATTCTAGCATCACATAAATACTTGTATTCATGAAAAATTCAATTCCATTATGAGACCGAATGATTTTACCAAATTGATTTTTTACATAACCAACAAAACTAACAATGTGATTACGAGTACGAGTCTATGCTTTATTATGTATAAAGAAGATCTAAGTGAGTCTTTGTTTTATTATGTATTAAGAAAATCTAAGTGAATCATATGTGATCATCAACAATAGTAAGAAAGTATTTATCCCTGTGAAAAGAAATCATAGAACAAGGTCTCCAAATATCAACATGAATTAAATCAAACTATTGCAAGGCATGGTAATTACTTAAAGGAAAAGGAAACTTCTTTTGTTTAGCATGGTAGCAAGTATTGCAAGTAAAATTTTTGTTGTTGTAAATATAAGGATAATAATGTTTCATTATTTTCAATTTATTATCAGATAAATGACTAATACAATAGTGTCACAAATCAATATCTTGAATATAGTATGTTGGAGTAACAATAGTAGAATGAATATAAGATGATTCAGAAGCACGAAATTTAAAAGCATACAGTCTTGATTTTATATCAATTATACCAATTTTCTCATTGTACATTATAAGAAATAGAAAGTAAGTTTGTAATTTAAAGAAGAAAAAAGTTTAGATATGTAAATCAAGTTATAATTGAAATCAAGAATATAAAGGACATCTTGTAAATGAAAAGAATATGTAAATATTACAATGTTAGAGTAAGTGTCAAGAACTTTCTTTCCATTAGGAAAATTCATAAAAATGGGATTAATGGCTTTATACGAATGATAATTTAAGAGAATGATAATTTAAGAGAGAACAAGATACATAATCAATGAATCCTGAATCTATAATCCAAGATGTAGTATTATAATTAATCGTCTTAATGGAAAATAATATACCTTTGTGTATGGAATCCTGTATTGAACAAGTTATAGAAGAACTTATTTGATTAATGTGAATTGAATCAATATTATTAAATTATAGTATTTTGTTATTAATTATTCTTTAGACTAACAGCTTCATCAGTACTGACGTTGTCAATCATGATATTCTTCCCATTATATAATCTATGATTAGGAGGAAAACATTTTTTCCAGTAAAAGATGTCAACAATATGACCATTCTTCCCACAATGAGTGCAGATCTTTCGGTGAAAGTTGTTCTTGGTGTTTTTACCATTGTCAATCATGGTATTCTTCCCATTAAATCTATGATTAGGAGGAAAACATTTTTTCCAGTAAAAGATGTCAACAATATGACCATTCTTCCCACAATGAGTGCAGATCTTTCGGTGAAAGTTGTTCTTGGTGTTTTTACCATTAGAATTATTAGGAAAGCCATGTTTTCTACAACATACATTTTCAGTATGACCTGTTCGTTCGCAATACTTATACTTGAGAGAGGAAGTAGCAACATTAATATTGATAATTTTGGTGTTAAGATTGATAACATGATTATTGTTGGCAAATTTTTGTTCTTGTTGAGTGACATATGAGAAAATTTTAGAAATGGGAAGTATAGGATTCATAAGCAAAATGTGGGATTTAATATTATTGTAGTGATTGTTTAAACCTAGTAAAACTTCATGGTTTGATCTTCATGTTTTAGTTGAACCATGATGGAGAAAATAATACAAGAATATTTGGGTGAGCAAGAACAAACAGAATCAAGTCTAACATTTTCTAATTCATCCCACACAATTTTAAGTTTGGTGAAAAATTTAGTAATTGAAAAGCCCCTTGTTTCATGGAAGCAACTTCATTATGTAAATCAAATGTGCACAAGAGATCACCTTGAAAGTAACAAGACTTAAAATCCTTCCAAATGTCTTATGTTTTATCTATCCAAAAGATAATCTAAATATAGTCAAGGAAACAAAATGAACCAGCCGATACCACCATGTTGTTACATCTACACCATGCTAGACAAGTTTCATCTGTTTCAGGGAGTTAAGGAACACTACTTTTTATGAATTCAATTTTATTTTTGGCACTTAGAGTAGTAATCATAGACCTATTCCATGAATGATACTTCCTGGCTTCAAGAACAAGAGATACAAGTGATGTAGCTGGATTTTCACTAAAGTGAAAATATAGGAAACTACTGGTCGATGGTGTTCCTTCGTTCATAGTGAAAAGAAAGGTTGAAGAATGACAAGAAGAAAAACAAAAGAAAGCAGAAAGAATGTGTAGTAGAACCCTTCAATGGAAGGGCTCTGATACCATATCAACATTGCACTCAGTGATGAAAAAAGAAGAATCAGTGGGAAGATAGCTTCCCATGCAGAAGAACAGACAAAAGAAAAAGAAGAAAACAAAAGGAAGAGGAAGGAGAAAGAGATAGAAAGCAAGATTATGTGTTGTTTCTTTATTAGAGTAGAAAAACATTTACGAAATAGAAGTGAAGGGGTATATATATATACAGATAGAAGCAAAAGAAAGAATGAATTAAAAACTAGTTAAAAGAAGTTGCAGTTAACTATTGTGTAGTACAATATAGCTGTTGAGTGTAGTTGCTTGATAGTTGAGAAGATTGTGTAATAGGGAAACAATAGTACAACGTCATTCTCTTTGTGAATGATGAAGAATCATAGAAGGTAGATTAAATGCTGCTAAACGAGGCAAATAATGTTAGAATTAATTAAATAAATTAATTAATTATGTGACTCATGTAAAATATATTTATGGGTCTAATTATGATTTAATAAAATTAAAGGGACCTAAAGGTTATTATGGGAAGTTATTAACCTAGGTAACCAATCTGATGGATATTGGTTATATACAAGACAGAATAGGATTCTGCCTCATCTGTGAAAAGGAGTCTCACGTAAGTCATCAAAGAAAGTGAAGTGAGACAGAAAGAGTCAGAAAGAGGTAGATTAGGAAAAGGCAATCATGACTAGAAGTATTCCTCATGGATCAAGGTTAGTAAAATATCTCAATCATGTGAAAGTCATAAATATTAAAGATTTTTTTTTAAGAACTTACATGTGGTATCAGAGCATAGGTTATTGAATTTATGATTTTCCCTAAATAATATTTTATTAATTTTATGAATTAAATTTTTCCCAATTTACAAACCCTAATTTTAATTAAGGATAAGTAACTTGATGATGTTCAGCTTTTGTTGATGTTATATACTTTCGTTATGCATGTAATATTTTATTTTGGGACTATGGACATTCAATTGATTAATTGATTATGCATTGTGCAATTTCGGTTATGCATGTTCAAATTTAATTTCAATTATGAAATATGCAATTTTTCACTTTCGCATCGAAACTTTCGATTTTGGGTTCTTTTTTATACTGCGCGTTGCGCATTCAATTTTAAATTTCAATCAACGGCACGGGCACTATGCGTTTATTTAATTGATTTTCAATTTGGCTGTGATTCAATTCACACAATCAATTTCCCTTTTTAAATTTTCAATTTATATGCACGTTCAATTAGAAAGTGGACATTCAATTTTAATTTCAGTATCACCATTGCGCGAAAACTCATGGCACTGTGCGCTTCTTTCAATTTGCCAGTGCTTTTCAATTTTGATTTGATTTGTGTAATTTTGATTTCAATTTCGGTATATTTTCTAATTTCGGCATTGTTGGTGCATTTTATTTTCATTTAATAATTTGAATGATGTTGCGTTGCTTGATGTTATTTTGAAATTAAAAAAAAAATTTCAATTTTCTCATTACGAGGATCAAGACCGAAATTGTGTGAGGATTTGATTAAGTTTTGGATATTTTATTTTATTTTATTTTATTTTATTTCCATTATGTATTTTAAATACCCATATTTTGGAATTAATTTATGATAAATTTGTTAGTCACCAAAGTGATCAAATTTTTATGTTATTTAATTCCAAAATGATAAATTTTATTTCAATTACCCATAGAACGGATGCTAAATTATAAATAAATTATTTATGGGGTTAATTGAAATTCATTCTTATAAGGCATGTGTGAATCACCCAAAAGTTGATTGATTGTCCTTTTAATAATGAATATGATTGTTGGTACTGACTATGCATTATTAATTTTATTTATATATCCAAAGATAGTGAATATTTCTAATTGATGTGTTTGTCTTACCGAATAATGTTAATTTGTTAAGCATCATTATGTTGTTGTATATTAATGTATCACCCAAAGGAGAGCATTAGTATGCATAAAATGATTTATTGTTTGAATTTGTATTATTATTATTTTATTTGATTTTTCTATAACTCAAAGCTTAAAGTTAAGCGTGTATTAATTTGCAGCATCTGTTCCTGTATCTTTACATTTGCAGGCTACGTCTGTTCCAATCTTTAATGGGTTAAATTATGCTGATTGGAGCGACCAAGTCCAGTTTCACTTAGGTGTTTTGGATCTTGACTTGTCCTTTCAGGTTGAAAAACCTGCTGCTATTACGGATTCTAGTAGCAATGAAGAGAAAACTCATTTTAAGACTTGAGAAAGATCAAACAGACTTAGCCTGATGTTTATGCAAATGAGCATAGCAAACAATATTAAGTCAGCTCTTCCCAAAACTGAGAGTGCGAAAGAATTTATGAAATTTGTGGAAGAGTGCTCCCAAACGGCTGATAAGTCCCTCGCTGGGACACTGATGAGTACTTTAACCACCATGAAGTTTGATGGTTCTCGTACTATGCACGAGCATGTCTTTGAGATGACAAATATTGCTGCAAGACTTAAGTTTTTGGGAATGGCAATGGATGAGAATTTCCTTGTACAGTTCATTTTGAACTCATTACCGTCAGAATATGGTCCTTTCCAGATGAACTATAACACCATGAAAGACAAATGGAATGTGCATGAATTGCATAATATGTTGGTTCAGGAGGAGACCAAACTTAAGAATCAAGGAAATTACTCCATTCATTATGTGAAGAATAAAGGAGCTGAAAAGAAATTTGGTAAGAAACATGGAAAGGCCAAAGGACCATTGAAGATTGGCGAGTCCTCTGCTAAGATTTAGAAGAAAGATGATAAATGTCATTTTTGTGGAAAGTCTGGACATTTCCAGAAGAATTGTACAAAACGTAAAGCTTGGCTCGAAAAGAAGGGTGAGCATAATGCTTACGTATGTTTTGAATCAAATTTAACTGAAGTTCCCCATAATACTTGGTGGATTGATTTTGGATGTACGACTCATGTTTCTAATGTGATGCAGGGATTCCTTACAACCCGGACCACAAACCCAAATGAGAAGTTCGTCTTCATGGGAAATAAAGTGAAGGTTTCAGTGGAAGCTGTCGGGACTGATCGTTTAATCCTTGACACTAGATTTCATTTAGACTTGTTTGATACATTTTATGTACCTAGTATTTCTAGGAATTTAATTTCTTTGTCTAAACTTGATGTTGTCGGGAATTCTTTTAGATTTGGGAATGGTTGTTTCAGTTTATATAAGCGTACTATTATGATTGGATCTGGTACACTTTATGATCGTTTATATAAATTGAATCTTGATAATTTATATGCTGAAACTCTTATGACTGTGCATCATAATGTTGGCACTAAACGTAGTTTAGTGAATGAATATTCTGCTTATTTGTGGCATAAACGTTTGGGACACATTTCCAAAGAAAGAATGCAAAGATTAGTAAAGAATGAAATTCTTCCTAAGACTTTACACATTTAAAAATAGTCACAATAAAAATAGATGTCTTTTGGAAGACTAGATGGATCTTGAATATTGAAGGACTAACACCTAATGCATGCTCATGGATCACGGGTCTAACCGATCGACCATTGAATCTTTTTCACCCTAAAGTCATCCCACAACTCTCCTACCAATCCTGCATTAAGGTAACCTTGAACAATTGCCTCTCCAAGAGGACAACTAGTAAGGTTTCTATCGACTTTCACCACATGTCATCTTAGTTTACATGACCTAGATAAGCATTAAAGTCTGGATACCCCACGACATATCCTTAAGTTCATCTGCACTAAGTTATCAAAGATTTCGTAATCATTCCAATATTTAATTCCAAACCTCCTCTCAATAGGAGTCTCATAGGCCTCATTGTCATTCATATACATCATGCATAAATTTTCAAATCAATACAAAATAACATATTTCATCTCATTATCCAAAATCAATACTTAGTTCCAAGGTCAATCCACTTAGCAGAAGTCCAGTCCACTTAACAAAATGGGAAGGACTCTTGCACTCAACAAATTATGCAAAATAAAGGTTCTGCAGAACTGCGAAAACGCAATTCTATCAAGGGTTTCACAACTAAATCTCAGTGAGTGTGACATAAACAGACAATACACAATCAAATCAACACATTAACATCAATGCAAACCCTATTACACTCAGATTTGGAGAGATTAACGAAATCTACTAGTCTCCTTTACCTTTACTCTTGATTTTTAGTGTTTGCTCTCTTCTAGAAATGGAATTGAGTTCTAGGAACCTACTAGCTCCTTGAATACCAAATAGCACACCTAACACAAAACCACAAACACAAATTGTTTAGACTCACATTGAGGAGAAACCCTTACAGAGAACCCCTAAAGGAAAACCCCAAGAGCCCCAAAACCCTAGCTTCCAAAGATGAGTTTGAGCATGGAAAACCTACTAAAAACATATTCCAATCAATAGGTAACATTTTTCTCTTCAAGAGCTTTCTAATGGTAGGTTCGGGCCTTGAGAAGGAGAAGAGACGGGTGAGAAATCGTAAAGAGAAGGTAGAAGATTCCAAGAGAAAGGTGCTTGAGAGAGATGGAGATTTTGAGGAAAGTGAAGGGGGAAGGGTTTAGTTGTTATACTTATAGTATTTTTAAAACTTAACTAAACAGTTTCATACTTCAATAATTAAATTCCTCATCTCAAATAAACAATTCCCCTTAGGTCCTTATAATCTCTCCAATTATAAAAATTTTCATCCATAAATTTTTTTCTTATTGGGAAAGAGATAAGGGTAGTTCTTCCTCATCTCATCTTCTAACTCCCAGGTTGAGTCTTCGGTTTAGACGTTCCAAATCACTTTGACCATCTTAATGGTCCTACCCCAAAGTCCTTTGGTCTTAGCATCCATAATCTGTGCCAACATAGCTTAGAAAGAGAGATCTTCTCAATTCTTCAAGATATGACTAGGATCGGGTACATATTTCCTCAGCTAAGACACATGAAACACATTGTGGAGTCTAGCCAAAGGAGGAGGTAGAGCCAGTTCATAAGACACAAGACCAATCTCCCACAAAATCTGATAGGGTCCCATAAACTTAGGAGTCAACTTCTTGGACTTGATGACTCTTCCCACTCAAGTTGTTGGGATAACTCTCAAGAATAAGTGATCTCACTTCAAACTCTAGTGGTCTTCTCCTCTGATTAGTATATGATTTCTAGCGACTTTGAGAAGTCTTCATCATTTTTTGAATCATCCTCACCTTCTTAGTGGTGTGTTATAGTAGTTCAGGCCCCACTAGAATCTCTTATCCATCTTAATACCAACAAAGAGGGATTCTGCACTTCCTCCTATATAAGGCCTCATAAGGTGTCATCCCAATGCTAGCCTTGTAGCTATTATTATAAGTGAAATTCACCAAAAGTAATACTTCATCCCAGCTTCCCAAATGATCAAGAACACATGCCCACAACATGTCCTCTATTGTTTGTATGGTCCTTTCCGATTGTCCATCAGTCTTGGGGTGATAGGCAGAGCTATGTCTCAACTTGGTCCTCAAGTCCTCCTGAAGAGTCTACCAAAACTGAGAGGTGAACCTTGGATCCCTATCTCTTTTGTAGCCTCACTATTTCTCTTATGTATAATTGGGCTAGCTTTTCCATAGAGATCCTTAGATTCACCGACAAAAAGTGAGCACTCTTAACTAGTCTATCCAAAATCACCCATATTGAATCATGTCGTCTCGCAAATCGTGGTAAGTGAGTCACGATATCCATGACTATATTTTCCCACTTCCACTCAGGGATTTCCAATTGCTGCAGCATACCTCATGGTCTTTGATGCTCTATTTCGGCCTTTTGACAAGTCAAACAGGCTGCAACAAAATGAGCTATCCCCCTCCTCATATTTGGCCACCAAAAGGACTCTTTCATATCTTTATACATCTTAATTAGGTCGGGATGCAGACTAAGTCTACTTTTGTGCCCTTCCTCCATAATCATTCTTTTCAAATCTCCATCAGCAGGAGAACATACTCTGCCCCGAAATCTCAAAATTCCATCCAACCCCATTTGGAAGTCCTTTACTTGCTTAGTGCCCAGAGACTCAACAATACTCTTCAAACTAGCATCAAGTACTTGTTTTTTCTTGACCATCCTAAGGAAGTCACTAGTAATCACCATTCTGCCACATCAAGTACTTGTTTAAATCTCTAAGGGTATGTTTGGATTGAGAAGTGGATTTGAGGGAGTGGAAAAGGAAAGAAATGAAGAGAAAGTAAGAGAAAAGTAAGGTTGTTTGGATTAAGGGAAAGAGAGTGGAAATGAATAGAAAGTAGAATAATGTTATTTATTATTAATAATTTTTATAATTATTTTAAATATTTTTTAAAAGTTATTATTGTTATTATAATAAAAAATAAAAAAGAAATACCATTTAATGTTATTATTAATAAATTTTTTAATTATTTATAATTTATTATTATAATAAAAAAATAAAAATAAAAATTAAATATTATTGTTAATATATATTTTTAATTATTTTTAATTTATTATTATATTGAAAAACAAAAAATATTATTTTAATTATTTATAATATTTCTTAATTTATTTTTATTATACTAAAATAAAAATAAATAATTATTATTAATTTTTTTAATATTTATTATTATAATATAATATTAATTATTTATTATTATTATTATAATATAAGAAATATATTAATAATTTTAATATTAGAATCGATTATATTATTATAATATTATTATAATGTTTGTTGAAGTATTTATTTCTCTTTCTTCGCTGATGAACGTGGAAAATCAATTGGACAAAAAAAATTTGAAATTCGTGTTTCATTCTCTTGATTTCCACGCTTTCTTCGCAAATCTATGTCCCTTGAGTTTCCGTCCGTTGATCCAAACAAAGTATAAATCTCTCTATTAACTCTAATTCCTTCAACATTAGTGTTGTGACACTCATGACCCTTCTATTCAAGGCATTAGCCACTACATTGCCTTCCCAAGATGGTACATGAGTTAGAAGTCATAGTCCTTGAGGAATTCCATCCATCTTCTTTGTCTCATGTTAAGTTTCTTCTGATTGAATAAGTATTTCAAGCTTTTTTGATCGCTAAATACATTAAACTGGGTCACATAGAAGTAATGCCTCCATATCTTTAAGATAAACACCACCGCCACAAGTTCCAAGTCATGAGTGGGATAATTCATCTCGAGTCTTCAATTTTCTAGAGGCATAAGCTATCACCTTTTTCTCTTGCATTAGTATAAGCCCCAAGCCTTGATGAGATGTATCACAATAGACTTCAAAATGTTTCCTTATGTCTGGGATGATTAACACGGGAGACTGGTCAAGCATTGCTTTAGTTCCAGAAAGCACTACTCACACTTATCATTCCACGTAAACAATTGATCCTTTTTGGTTAATTGTGTCAAAGGAACTACTATTTTGGAAATGTTTTCTATGAACCTCTCGTAATAGTCGGCCAATCCCACAAAGCTCTTGATTTCTGATATGGTCTTGGGGCGTTCCCACTGAAGCACCACTTCTACCTTGGAGGAGTCTACTAAAACTCCCTCTATTGATACCTGTGCCCCAAGAACTTCATCTTTGACATCCAAAATTCACATTTAGATAGTTTAACATACAACTAATTCTCCCGCAATATCTCCAACACTGCCCTAAGGTGTTCTTCATACACTTCTGCTATATAGGAATAGAAAAGAATATCATCCATGAAGACAACTACAAACTTGTCCAAGAAGGATCATAAAATTCTATTCATATAATCCATGAACACTGTTGGAGCATTCGTCACCCTAATCGACATCACCACATATTCATAATGGTCATATATGGACCTAAAAGTCGTCTTCTAAACATCCTTAGCCCTTACAAAAGTCTGATGGTAACCCGACCTCAAATCAATTTTAGAAAACACGACAACCCCATGCAGTTGATCTATCAAGTCTCTATCCTTGGTAGTGGATATTTATTCTTAATGGTTAACTTATTCAGTTGTTGGTAGCCCACACATAGGTGAGATCCCCCATCCTTTTTCTTCACCAACAACACTGGTGCACCCCATGGAGAGACAACAGGCCTGATGAACTACTTGTCCAAAAATTCTTCAATTTGCTTCTTCAACTCAACCAACTCTATTGGAGTCATCCTATAAGGAGCTATTGACACCGGTCTTGCTCTTGGTACCAGGTCAATAAAAAACTCTACTTGTCTCTTGGGAGGTAGTCTTAGCACCACCCTAGGAATACCTCCCTATACTCCCTGACCACCGGTATTTCAACCTCTGATTCTATTTCCATCACCTCTAGGTATGCCAAGATTATGTACCACTGAGCACCACTCCTAACCTCCTTTAGAGCTTGATGAGTAAACAACAAATCTATCTTCCTTGGATTGGGAAAAACTAGCTCCTTTTGTCCATAGTCTATCAAGACTTGATTGATAGCCAATCAATCCATCCCTAGGATCACATCAAGGTCTTGTAACGACATGCAAATCAAATTGAGTTTTGATTTGTGACCCTCTACTGCTATTGATCATCCAATGCACACTTTAGAAGCTACCACTATCTTAGAAGTTGAGGTAGACACAAGTAGCTCAACTTGAAGCTCCCTGATCGACAACTCCAAATCATTCA
This sequence comes from Macrotyloma uniflorum, assembly GCA_016859785.1. NCBI lineage: Eukaryota > Viridiplantae > Streptophyta > Magnoliopsida > Fabales > Fabaceae > Macrotyloma > Macrotyloma uniflorum. Next base: position 686,048 of record BDMB01000050.1, read on the forward strand.
CACAAAAATTTGACTCAATTATGACACATTTATCTTTTCCGAGTACTACTCGACCAAGGAAGTTTTATTTGACTAAGAATGATTCCTATCAAATAGTATTCAGATGAAGGACATTTCACTCAACCAAGAGTGATCCCTTCAAAATACAATTCGGCCAAGGATGCTTCACTTAACTATGATCCTTCCCAAATGGTGTGCGGTCAATAACTCTTCACTCGACCAAGAATGACCCCATTCGGATACCATTCGGTCAAAAGTGATTTCTCCTAACAAAATCAACCTGAATACTACTCAAACTACAAACCTTTGCTTAATAAAAAGTTTGGTGAGCAATGCTTAAATGAATAAATTCACAAGTAAAGGAAACCAACCCAAACACCTCTGCCAGCCAAATTTAGGACGGTTTAAAAGTAGTAATTAAAAGTAATCCTTAAATCAAACATTCAAAATCCTTTTATCGAATAGATTATTATGCATAGACAACTACAATGCTCTAATTCAAACACAATTATTGCAAAAATCGAAGAGATAAGACATTGAAAGACTTAGGAAAGTAAACAAGAATTGAGTTAGGCCACCTTGGCGGTATGGTATATTAATATTGACAAGATGGATAAAAAAAATTGAATGGTTACAAAAAAGTGGAAACCAAAAAAAATGTTACAAAGAAGATCTCTTATCAAAGCATCCTAGGAATTATTGGGGAGGAGGTGTCGATTGAGCAATAACCGGAGTCCCCTTCGGAATGTCATTGATGGACACGAGCTGTCCCTCATGGAAATTAAGACCATTATCATACTTGGTCGTTTCCAAAGTGTCTTTGCGATTATGGAAGTAGATTGCTTGGAAAATCTCCTTCTTAAAACCCGCCTCGTATTCATGAACAATCATGTATTTCAATCTCTTGTTTATTTTTTGAGCAGTTGCAAGAGAATCGTTGGCAGCCTTTGCATCATCATTTGAAGTCTTCAGATTGCGTTTGAGGTCGCGAACATCATCCTTTAACTGCCTCTCCCTCTCAACGACATCCTACTTGTAGTTTTTGAAGTCTGAGACCCCCTTGGCATTATGCTCTTCCAACTCTTTTATGCGAGTGTGGAACTAACTATTCGAGTCTAGAGCATCCTTAAGGGACGAACTGGTCTCGACCAACTCGGCCTTCAATCGTTCATTCTCGACCAAATCACCGATTTTACATAAATCTTGGCCCATCATTCGCCCTAAAAGGAGAGCTCTCATTTGAAGCTCCAGGAAGACTGATAAAAGATCTTCATTACCAACATGATTGAAGAAGTTGGAATCATCTAAAGACAAGTCGACGCTTATCCTCGAACTTGCCTTCAAGTTTGCCTCCAAAAAGTGAAAAAGTTGGGAAGAACTCGGACCCCCCCCCCACACCGATCAGTCAAGATCTCTTGGAAGAATCGCAGTGCCGGGGAGACTCCCTAACATTGCATTTATGTTTTCTCTTCTCACCAGTAGGACGAGAAGAGCTCGGGGGACCATGAGGTGAAGGGAGGAAGACTTCAGGATTGACTGAAGCAATGTCGACCATAATCTTAGAGTGAATATTCTTAAAGGAAATTTTTGGATTATCCATCTCAACCGCTATGATTCTTGGAAAAAGAAAAGAAATTCAACAAAGTCAACAACTATAATAACAGAAAATAATTTGTAGACAAAACTCACCATCAATATTTGAAACAAGTTGGGGAGATATGAAGTTGTCGAGGAATTGTCGGGTCAGTAGTCGGCCGGGGAGTCAGTCAAGGATAGACAAAATCTTGATGTCATATTTTAACATCTCGGTTTGCGGCCAAAGTTTATTCTTCAAAGGATCCCAGGTCCAATAAAGGAGAAACTTTGGTTTATTATTTTCGTCAAAAATATATGAATGGCAATCTTAAAAAAACCATTTTTGAAATTCTTATAGGAGGAAGTAAAAGGTTTGAACAAAGTTGAAGATGGCTGACTAATCAACAACACCCAACCAACTAACTCGGTGGGTCGAGTACTAAAGTAATGAAGAAACACAGGGGATGTAGGTGTGATAGAAAATGCATTACAAAGGACACAAAATGCTTGTAGGTATGTCCACCCATTCGGATGAAGCTAGGTATGTGCCACATTAAGAATCCTGAGAACTCCTATTGTGAATTCGTAAAAGGGAAGACGAACTCGAACATTCAAATACAGGTAGGCATACATATAAAAATAATCTACATCAGAATCCTCACGACCATGGCAGACACGATCTATTTAGGTATAACACCAAGCATAAAAAGTGTCATCCTTAGTCTCCAAGTACAACAACACTTGTCCTTCAACAAAGGACTTCATCTCCCTAGACATAAAAAACCTAGAGGTATAATGTTTAACCCCAGAAGACACCCAGTCATAACCTTGGCAAAGAGGAATGTCACACCTCCTCATCTCAGCAATTTTCCTCCTATCTAAAGAAGACGTACAATCTTTGGAATAAAAAACCTTACTAACCACGTTTGAGGTAGTCCCCTTGTCAAAACGGATAGCGGCATATCACTAATAGTGTGGACTGAGCTCCCTCCGAAAGACTCCCCCGATGACACCTCAATGATGGAAAAAGACATAGAAGACATCATAGCAGTTTCTCAAAGCTCACTCAAAGAACTTCTAAGCAAATGAGAGGCACGAAGAAAAGTGTAAGACCAAGATGCTTATTTATAAGAGAAAAGCAATCATAACAGCATCCTCCCACTCGTATGTGACCACCCAACCACAATCAAGTTGACAGCTTGATGCGATTCCAGGGAAGGAATCGAAGCGATGTTATCATCATGATGGAATGACTCAAGGTGATGCCTCGATTTCCGCCAAAAAGAAAAACTACCTCTTAGCTACCCATAGGCACAAGGCGGGAAAAATCTTTCACCCATATTCAAAATTTCAAACTTACTTTCCAATCAGAAAAAGTCCCACATCAAATATATTCAATCTCTACACTGCCTCTTATTAACCTATTTCAAGGCATCCCGGGATAGTATTCGACATTTTGAGACTTGGGGACCATTGTACGGGTAGCTAACCAAGAACACCTCAGTTGGCTCTTGAGACTATTAAAATATAATGGCCGAAGACCATCAGGTTAGTAACCATAATATGTACTTTAAGTATAACTGAGGATTAAGCACTAATCATGAATATTACCATGCAATAACAAGCATGTGTAAGACACAAAAGTTATAAACAAGGTCCAACAAGTAAGATCTATAGAAAAACAATATAAATAGGAATGATAAATGAAAAGTAGACTCTCTGATTCTGATTGAATATTCATTAAATTTAATTGAATTATCACTTACTTGAGCATTGAAGCACTTTTGTAGGTATCTCATCCCATTATAAAACGAGAATCAGAATTAAGGATCAAAGATGTTAAAGAAAGGAGACCTAACTTAAAGTATCTGATTCTAACATGTATAAGTAAGTACAGTACTCATTAATTTAATATGTGTTAATTTGTTAATTACTTTAATTTGTAATATTTTAGAAAGGTATCCAACAAGTAATATTCCTTTAACCTTTAGTTTTCAAACATCTTATTAGGTGCATGTTCATCTCAATATATAGTGCGTTAAAAGATAACATTAAGATAAAAAAAAAAAAATTTATTAAGTAAAATCTTTAGTACAAGAAACGCCAAAATATCCTATCATACTAAGATTTGTTTTATTAGACTCAAATTGGAAAAAAAAAAAAAAATAGATTGAATCATGTTTCAATATTTTCATAATCAGAAAAACAATCAAATCTTTCACTATATATTTATGAAATGTAGAGTGATGATTTTTTTTTCCCTTAAAAAGAGCAATGTGCTGGTTGGCTGGACTTTCTTCATGTTAGGAATATTAAATTGAAACACAAGAAACTACCCCAGAACAAACAAACCTACAATAAATATATTGGCACTTATCTATTTGTAGCAAGTTGGTTGTTGAAGATGGAAAGAACCAGAAAACCATATTATATCAGAATTTGTTCCCTCCACTACTGCCGGTCCACACCATTGGATTCATAAATTGTCGTTTCGTTGAGGATAAACCGCGAGGTTCTTGGGCGTGGGATTAATTAAATCTTTTCTGCTCCATGTTCGTTCGGTTTGCATCACTCGCAGCTGGATGTTGGAAAAAAATAATTATAGAAGAATAGGACTAGTTAAAATAAACTAGAAGAAGGATTGGTCTCAACTATGGTCTTACATCATCTCGTTATCTGCTTTCTTTTAATAGAGCCATGTTGATCATAATTATTTTTTTCTTTTAGAAAAAGTAATAATATAAAAAATAATTACGATTGTCCAATTCACTTTCAATTACCATAATTGATCTAATTTAACTTTAATAAATTTACTAACGAATTGTAATAACCTTAATAATAATTAAATTTTTTTAAATTATATAAAAAAATTATAATATATTAATAAATGATTTAATTTAGATCTAATAATATTCTTTCTATTAATATATTAATAAATAATTTAATTTAAACTTAACCATTTTATTAATCAATAAAAAATAATTATAATATTTAATTTATTTTTAATATTAATTTAAAAATAAGATTTACATAATCTATCATCATATATTGATAAATTTTATTTTTAGTTAATGATATCTCCCAACCAATAAACTTTTAAAGAGAAATAATCTTTTAGAAAATTTTGATTTAGTTTAGTAGAAACAAGTTCTGTTAATCTACAAGGATATTATTAGTACTCTCTTGAAGAATAAATTATTAATACGGTGCAGAGTAAGATTGCAAGAAGGTTAAGATGGATAAAGGTGATAGTGTAATGTAATCTAATATATTACGACGTGATGATTAAGTTTATGAGATTGATTTAGATTGGACGTAATTTAAAAATATAACTAAATTAATATATATAAAATAAAAATAAATCTTATCTTACAAGTCAATTTTATGAGATTGAAAGATTTAAAATACATTTCTATTATTTAGCAAAATACATATCATATAGAGATATGGTTAAATTAATATATATATATATATATATATAAAATAGTGTAAATCTCATCTCATTGAACTAATTTTATGAGAATGAGTTAAGATTAAAGTCTACAACTAATATGGTATAAGAACTTATCCTAATAAAATTGTTACGTCTATCACATCATCCATCACCCACATATATCATTCTATAATTTTTTTGTCATAATTATCTAGTCGCATGTTCGAACTAATAAAATCTCGACGTGGAGGGTGTGTATTGGAGATCCTACATTGCTTAAAAATATGATTAAATTAATATATATAAAATGAGAGTAAACCTTATCTCATAAATTAATTTTATAAGATTAGATTAGACTCAAAGTTAATTTCTGTTAATTTATTTCAATTAATCAAATTAAAATAGATTTTGAATTGATTAAAGAATAAATAAATTTAATCTAATTATTATTTATTTAATTTTTAATTCTATTAATATAATTCAATTCGATTCATATATTATATATTAAAATTTTAATATATTTATTATCTTGTAATATACTTGTTTTATTCGCTCAGGTCTTTCAAATAAAATTTTGGTTAAATAACTTTTTTAATTTTTTTTAATTTTTTCTTACAGTTTCATTTTATTATTAATTTTGGTTTCAATTTACTCTTTTTTTTAAGTGTTTCAATGTTTTTTTTAGTCATTCGATGTTATATATTTCGTTATTGTTATTAAATTATTTAATGAAAAATGTAATTTTTTACTAACGTGAATATGTTAGCCATTTGTATTTTATATCTCTGGCAATATGACAGATTCGTCATCAATAATATGTCAAGTTAATATAAATGTATCCAGCATATTAATATTACATCCGTGCTACATTAGTATCACACAATATTACATTATATTTTTCATTAAATAACTTAACAATTTTGATGGAAGAAATAATATTAAATAATTTTCAAAAATAATAAAACAAATATATTATAAAATTTATTCATATGCTTAAACCTTTCAAAAATTACATTATTTTAATTTAAATATTTGAATAGATTTAAAGAATATGGATATGTGAAAAACAACTACAAGTCGTTTCCATGATATTAATTTTATTTTACATTATTTTTTTCTATTTATTTTATAATTTTACCATGTTTATTTTCATTTTTTTTAATAATGTTTGGATAAAAGACGTTTGGACAATGTAATTAAAATAATTTTTCATTGGAAAAAAATTATATAAACATCAATTTAAAAATTGAGATAAAAAAAATAACTCAAACTTAATATATTTCAAGAAATAACTTTTTGTGCTTCATATGAAGAGGGTAAAATTAATCCATGTATAATTATTATAACTAACTATGTCACTAAGAGTGATTCAAAGTTTGATGAACAACTTTTTGTGCTTCATATGAAGAGGGTAAAATTAATCTATGCAATATCTATAATTATTATAATATCTATAATTATTATAAGGAAATATGTCATTAAGAGTGATTCAAAGTTTGATGAACACTTGATGTTGATGGTAGGTGATAAGCTGAATTATTTTAAAGAATTTTAGATAAGGAATGTTTATAAATAGGAATTAGTTTTTAATATATAAAGATAGGTTTGGTTGGAAATCACATATCGCTTAGAATTATAATCAAATTAATATATATATATATAATATAAATATATATAAAATAATCTAAACCTTATTTCATAAATTAGTATTATAAGGTTGAATTAAAGTTAAAATTCACTTCTTTTAAATTTTGATAGTAATAATTTTTGTATAACTTGAAAATTTGTAGGCACTAAGTCTATCTAGATATAAATGCATGATGGAGTAATAAGAACATTGTCTAAAGTTTATCACATTCCATAACTAAAATACCACCTTATTATAAAGTTCTAGACGCTAAAAATTCTTCAAATAGTGTTAAAGGTAGAGTGATGCAGATCAAGGAAAATAATTTTTTCTTAATTTAGCGAAAGAGAGTAGAAAATTTGTATATCATAGAAGGTCCCACTATGATAGATTTGAATTTGTCTATGTTTGATAATTATTCGTGACATATAGGTCTAGGCCATGTGAAATAGAAAAGAATGAAAATTTTGAGAAAGTGTGGGTTATTGGATAACCATCACATAGATAGCCCTTCCCTGAGGTAGTGTACATAATGAAAACCCCATTGGATTACATCCATTTATGATTGTTGGGGTTCTTCAAGAGTTCCACCAGTCAAAGGCACAAGATATTGAAGGATGACCTAGGTATTCACAATGAAGCATAAATATATGGTCTTCAATCATTTCAAGCATTGGATGACACTTAAAATTGGTAATAAGGTTAAATGTTTAAGGATGGAAAACAAGTTGGAATTTTATTATGAGGAATTAGACAAATTTTGTAGACATCATTACAACATGAAAGGATGAAAAAAAATCTTGTTGGAGAAAACAAGGTGCATGTTCTATTTTGGATTGGATAAAAGGTACTAGGTTGAGGTAGTCAACATAACATGTTTTTTTGTCGATTGTTCTTTGTCCACTACTATTAGATTCAAGGGACTTGTTGAAGTATGGTCTGACAAACCAGTAAATTACTTAATGTTGGATGTTTGCATGTTCAACCTACTATCATGTAGATAATGGTAAGCTTGAGCGTAAAGCTAAAAAGGGTGTACTTGTGATTTATGAAGTAAGAATGAAAACATTCAAAATTTGGTCACCATCTAAACAAAGAGTGATTTTGAGTAACAATTTTACTTTTGAAGAAGGTTCTATACTACATCTAAAGTGAGTTTATGTAAGTTTGAAGAGATGGCTCAACAAGTGGATGTAAAAGGTTCTATCCTTTTAAGCCTAGAAAAACTAAGAGAGACATCCATAAGTAGCATTAACATTCATATTAATTTAAGCTTGGAAGTGAGATCGTCCAAACACGTCAATATCTCTCTATACTTTAAAAGTCTCTTAGAGTAATCAAACCTCCGTAAGCTATTTTCTTTAAATAATAGTTGAAGTTAAAACATTCTTTAACAGGAGTTGAAGTTAAAATATTCTTTAAATAATAAAAAAAATTCTTACAATTATCATCAAAATCAAATATTACCTCTTTTTTCAATAATTTAGACATTGTTATAACCATTTTACTAAAAGATTTTTTATTAAAATCCACATGGCCAAGAAAAGAACACATATCTCTAATAAAAGAGTGATAAATTAATTGAGAAATAACATTTAATTTAGCATGATCAATTTGAGTACCAATTTTAGATACAATATGTCCTAAAATAACATATTGAAATTTTGTAAAGACCAAATTAACAAACACAAAAAAATGTATAAGGACTAGTTTAATGTACTGGATATTTCTCAACCGAGACACTCCCAAGTCAAAATAATCTCGGTCTTGACTTTAAGACGACCATCCCTTAGTAAATAGTCGTCGCAGCCTTTCAGGCTTCATGACTAGGGGGACTTGTGTACTGGATATCCCTTGGTCGAGATCCTCATAGGCCAAGATGATCTTAGCCCTGACTTGAGGGAAGGGAAATAAGGAATCCCACCATATTCGGGATAAATCGGGTATTCAAGATTCACCCAAGATATTCGCTAAGGATTATACTATCTCGGTAAATCCTATAATATCGGGTTCAAATATGTTATTATTAAATATTCGCCCCAGAAAGGAGATAAACGATCACAATAAATCTCATGGTTAAAGCCCACAGAGGTAATCCTGTATTATTTCATATTATAAATAGACATGCCTAGTCAAGGTAACACTCATTCTTAACCTAATTCTAAACCCTACCTACATTATATACTAACTTGAGCGTCAAAGTGTAAATGCAGTTACTTCCCCTACGCAGTTCAGAAGGAGATCAGGAACATGTTAAACAAGAGTAAAAAAGGAACAATCTTGGAGGTACTCGACCATTATAAGTACATTTAACATATTTGATATTTTATAAGGATGAAAAATATATTTTAATTATTAAATTAAGTTCTTTTTTACTCTAGAATAACAAAACCATATTAAATATAAGTAATTAAATACCAAAATCATATTAAAATAGTTATATAACATAGATAAAATTATGACTAAAATGTATTCATCAATAACTATAGGTATAAAATAATTTTATAGCTAGTATACATGCTCGTCCCGCTTCATTGTCATCCCTACTCCTATGCTTCCAACAACTTCAATAAAATTAGACAAAGAGTCTAAAAAGGTGGGCAATATCGTCTATATACAAGTAATTAGTTCACTTCTTTATTTCATTGCATTTAGACCTAATAATGTCTAGTGTTATTATTATTTTTTTTTTGCTTGTTTCCAGTTTAATCAACAAAAAGTTCATTTAACTACTATTAAATGAACTTTTTATTATCTCATTGATACTACTAATCTTAGTTTATATTTTAAAAGACATGATTCTTTCATGTTAATTAAATATGTGATGTAGATTATGCTAGATAAAAAGTGGAAAAAAAGAGTTTAAGTGGAGGTCACCACTTCATTGGAAGAAATTTGATATCGTGGGCAAGTAAGAAGTAAATGATGATAACCCTATCTACTATAGAAATTGAATACAACTCTACAACAAGTTGTAACTCTAACTATTATGAATAAAGAACTAGTTAGAAGACTACAAGATATATAAGAGTAACATATTTATCCCATTTGATAACAATGTTGTAATTAGGCTTTCTAGGAATCCCAAACTTCATTCATGAGCCAAAAGTATTGAAATTAAGATTCGTTTTATCAAAAATCATGTATAAAAAGAACTATTGATTTATAGTTTTTAATCATAGAAGATCAATTTATTTATATTTTTACAAAAGTCTTAGTAGAAGATAGACTTCTACATCGAAGAAAACTAATTATCATGACCTATATTAAAGAATGATTAATATATAGGTGATTATCTTTTAATCATTTACGACAAACCATTTAATGAGAAACATGCATCATCTAATATGAGGTATTTGATCAAATTGTTTGCATGCACACACGCATGTCATGTGAGACTTAACTAGGAAGACAAATTGTCAGTCTAAATTCAAATGAATCTTAATCTAAGAGTAAGTCCAATTTAGCTCAGAACTTTCCCTCTAACATGAACAAAAACTAACTGCCTTCATTATACATGCCTAATGTTTGATAATTTTTAAGCCTTATTTAAGGTTGTCATGACGATTACGATGTTCAAAGATCTATATAAGTAGCTCATGCCTTCATCATCAAGGCTAAACTCTACTCACTGCTTCTCATGCTATCACTTTTACATTGTCCTCTCTCAAAGTTTTTTCTTGAAGAGCTTCTACAAAATTCAAAGCTTTCCTTTACTCATCAACTTTCTCAAATGGTTGAAGCATCTTGCATGATAAACATCATCAAGCACACCATTGAAGAACACATCTAAGTGAATATAAAGCACTCGGTGGATGTTGAAAAAGGACAAAAATATCTTCTACAAGTTGAGCTCGTCATATATGTCTAAAACTTTAGGCTTGACCTAAAAGGAAAAATATCTTTTATAAGTTGTTAAGGCTTATGGAAAAGATCTTTTAATAGATATGCAACGAGACAAACTGCCATTTCGTTCAACTTTTCACATATCCTCTTCATCAACTTCCTAAGGTTTATCAAACCTATAGATGAAAATATAATGAACATCCATCATATGGATGAAAAGAAGTTTAAATCTTTTAATCTTTCCAAACATCATGAAAAAAGTACTAGCAAAAAAATATACAATTGCTAATCATTGATTAGAAATGTTTAAAATCGAATCGATATAAAAAATTAATCAAAAATTGATTAAAAAAATTGAAAATTAATTAAAATTAATTAATTTATTTACTTATTAATATATTTTTTTTAAATCACGTGAATTGGTTTAGATTTTAAATTTTAAATAAAAAAATAAATCAAATCAAATCAAACTACTTATTGAATTAATTATAAAATTAAAGAATAATTAAAATATATATATATATAAATAAAAATTATTTTATGATTTGATTATATTATATTTATATTTATCAAAATACGATAATAATTTTTTATAATTTTTTTATAAATAAATATTTTATAATTTTTAAAGAATATTTAAAAATTTTATAATAGTAAAAATTATAAATTCGATCAAAATCAAAACGTAAAATATTGGTTTGGTTTGATTTGAATTTTATATTGAATTAAAACTAAATTAAATTATATTATATTTTATTTTTATATTTAGTTCAAGTGAAAATTTGATGAAAAATTAAATCGAGTTGCGAATATCTCTTTTATTAATGATGTAGACCAGTTAAGGTATAAGATTAAAGCTTTAAGTGACTAACTCCTTAATCCTATAGTTGTTATTGTCTCTAGAAGATCGGTTCCTTAAGTTCATACTATTCCCATATGTTGAAGGATCTATCCTTTGATAGTAAGGAAAATCTTATAAGAGACACAATCCCGTATGTAATTCAAGCATGTTAGGCCACCACAAGTTTTTTCTCCAATAAAATTAGTCAATCCTAGATACATTTATGGTTTAGTATTCAAGGGTCTAAGGAAGGGCCAACACCTATCGTGCAAGATGTAATTCTTGTAGAAGCTATTACAACAACAATTCCTTAAACATAAGCTTCTCCACCTCCATTAAGCTTTTGTCGTCTACACCAAACACATCCTAAGGACCTAACTTTCCATCATCCCCTTCGTAATCGAATTAAGATTTGTCTCATTTGAAACTAAACCCTTTGACCAAGATATACAACCACTAAATGACCCTATTAACATCACCCAAATTGTATCTTGTTGGAGATCCCATGTCATTTAGTGATATGACTAAATTAATATATATATATATATATATATATATAAAATAGAGTCATACAATAAGATCCAATTTGTTTGGACTCGTTAGGTTTGGCCCATTACCTTGAGTGAGGCCGAACGTGTACACCTTTTGTTATGAAGATGTGATCTTATTACCGATTTTATGAGGTTAAGATAGACTCAAAGTTTATTTCTGTTATGGTATCAGAGTCTATTCTAACAAAGTTATTGGGTCTATCACACCAACCCTCACTTACATATATCATTTTACTATTGTCTTGTCACAATTGTGCACCTTATCTCACCTCATCCACCTCTTACCATTGACTATCAAGTCAATTCCCCAACCTTAAATGGCCTAGACCACCTAAACAGTGTCCCTTTTCTCTTCTCGATCTTACCCATAGCCTTGCCTTTAATCCAGCACCACCATCCCCAATTCGACCCATTCCCCTGATTCTTTGAGGAAATAACCTACTACACCAGTTGCTATGATACTAGTTATACCCACACCCCTCAATAAACCTACCTTCTCCTTCTCCTATGAGCGATTATTCTCTTTCTCGTATTTTGCTTCCATGTTACACATTTTGTTTCTATTTTGCATATTTTTATTATAGCTTTTTAACTGTTTGATAACCCAACAAAATGAAATGAACATTAAGGGTAGGAAATCAATTTCTTCAACTTAAAATTCAAACCTAATGTAAATGGATAGCTTATGGAAAAAAAAATGTGTGGAAAAAATATTTTACGGAAGAGTTAATTGTTAAGAAAATTGAATCAAATTATAAGTAAAAACTTGATTTTTATTTGGTGGAACAGAAATTGCCAGAGTTTAATGAAGAATTTAACATTTGAGATTTTTAGAAGATTAATAGATTTTTTTTTACCAATTTCTATCTCAAATTATTATTACTACGTCTTCATTTAGTACTAATGATTTAGGGTGGTTAATTCTTTACTTCACGTCTTGGTAGATCTATATGCTTTGAAACCATTGATATGTATCTTAAATTAATTATGGACTCATAAAAGATAATCAAATTAACATTTCAAATTAAATACAAATTAATTATAACAATTAATAAATTATTTTTCTTTGTTAAATTCTTCAAATCTAAAATTGGATAAGGTGAGACTTGGTTTTAGAAGAAATAATTGAAGATAATGCTAATAATTTTTTTTAATAATTCATATTAATCTTAAAAATTATTTAATTATGTAATTATTCATGTGTTTTATTTGTATGTGTTTTTGTTTAAGAATTAAGATATCAAATCAAAGATATTAAAAAAAAACATTAATATTAGAGCGTGATTTTATTAAATTATATACTTTTAATTTATTTATTTTTTAAAATTATTATAAAGAGATTAATTTTATGTAAATTTATGTTTTAAGTATTATATATTCAGACTTGTGTTTTAATTATTTTGTGTTTATGTTTTGGAATTTATATTTTTGAGTGTAATTCGTCTGAGTATTATTTATTGAGTTTTATAATTACACATATTATTAAATAACTTATTTAAAAAGACATAAAATAGTCTTTTAAAAAGAAGTATCTTAGGTAGCATTTTCAAACACGTATCTCCTAACTAATAAGACAACTTTTTCCCATGTCTGCTTACTTTATTATAACTTTTCTTATAGATTACTTTTTATTAGCAATTATATATTATTCCTTATAAATATCTGTGCTTAGGTAATAAAATACTGAAAAATTAGTTTATTGCAGTCAAATAATATTCCAGAAAACTATAATTTTGTGCATTGACTATTCAACTATTAATAATATATTAAAGAAAAAATTAAAATAATATTCAATAAAACTAAAATTTGGTGTAGTGTCTATTCAACGTTATTATAGAATTATTATTTATATGTATTAAGGATTTTTATCATCAATAATGAATATTTAATTATGTTTGATTACGTCTAAAAATTTCATAGAGGTTAAATGTATTATGTATTTTGGATACACACGTCTTTCCTTAATCTATTAAGATATTTTTTAAGAAAAAAAAATCATAATAAAGCTCATTCAAACCATGTTAATATGTTATTATAACTATAGTCAATAAAGATAAATATAGGAAAATCTTATATTTATTCATTCTTACTATATATAAGATAAGTATGTGAGTTGTCTGATAAGAATGTAAATTTTCTCAATTAATATAACATGCTTTAGAATGCACGAAAACTGTTAAAGTAGAACACATACCGTGACTTTCGTAAAATCTTAATATTATAATAATAATATAATATAATATATTAAAAAAAATTAGATCAAAATTATTACAAAATTAAACAAATTTAAATTTAATAAACCATATTCATTTTTAAAAAATTATATTCAATAAACTAAACTAATGTATAATTTTTTACTTGATAAAATTATTTATATATTTAAAACTATATCCACTAAATTATAAACACATATATAATATTTCTTTCATAAAAATATAAAGATATGAAAACACATAAATAAATGCACTAACTTTAATTATTTTTTGGTTAAATATAATTTTTTTTATATTTATTTTAATTTTTTATTTTATATTTAAAGTAATCAATCAATCTTTTAAATTTTAAAAATATATCATTTTAATTTTTTTAATATAAATTCTTATTTACCTTTCCATTGTATATTCCGATATGAATGCAATCACTATTATGATTTTTCCCAAAATTAGTAAAATCATCTCCAATTTTTTATATTCTGATGTACCTCTATAATTATCTAATTTTTAAATACAATGGGTTATATAAGTGGTACAAACTCAACGACTAGAAAACTTGCTACTTCAAGTAGTTCTTAAAAAAACTTTTCAAGAATATTTTCATTTATCATTGTGCTACTGGTACCTCTACCTTAAAGGCATCACAACCAAAATTCATATAGATATGACAACATCTGATTAAACAATTGTGGGAAGTTGATTTTCGAACTTGGTCCAAATTGAATAGCATCACAAAATAACTTATTTGAAAAATCATTAAATAATTAACCCGTCAATCTCCTAAGTTAGGGTTCAAAGACTTTATTCATTGATATGTTATTAACTAAATCATTTGTTAATTCTTCACTAAAAATTGTTGTTACGAAATATTTCATTGCAAATTCCTAGCAAATCTCTCGCTAATTTTGGTAACTTTTCTAACTTCTTCACTCAAGCGACACAGTCTTACTCAAGTAAAAATTTCAATCAAGCATAAATGAGGCTAAGAGCAAGTTGGCATCTCTAGAACACTTTCGCTTAAGTGACAAGGGCTCGCTTAAGTAAAAATGCTCCGCAAACACACTTTAGATTCACATAAAAGTGTCATTTTCAACTCAAACAATCCAACAAAATCATATTTTCCTCAACAAAACCATTAAGCATTCAAGCATATACACATCCACAAGTATTAACATATCAAGAGTGAAAGCTAGAGTGAAGATTCAACTCCTTTTCCCTTATACAAGCTTTAAACAACATAAAGAGAACAAAGAAACTTCTCCAACACCACCCACTTCCTAAAATCAAGAGGATGAGGATGACTCATAAGAACATTGTAAGGTTTTATAGAAGATGAAGTTAAGTTAAAACTTAGGAAGTGAAAAATTTACCTTGAACAAAGAAAGGAATGGAAAAGAACTAGAGTTTGAGAGGCAATGGAGATGAAACTTGAAGACTTTCTCCACTCTACACTAAGAACCGTGTAACTCAGCAAATAAGAGGGAATGGAGTGAGTTTCAAAGTAAAAAGGGGACGCTTGTCTTACAAGACAAACTTTAGGAAGAATTACCAACACTGTCGTCCACTTAGATGGTTCCATTTGGACAAAGTTGGTGGTAGAAAGGTATACAAAAGTTGTTAATCTTTTCTCCTTTCAAAAGGTTGTCAGTAGAAGCTCAAATCAAGAGATTTAGTGGCTAAAAGTTGTATCTCTTCCCTAGGGCATGATTATACGATGGATACAAGGCAAAGAGAGGGTCTTCGACTTGTTTAGAGGGTTTAGGAGAGTGGGAAGATGTGAATTAGACCAAAATAAAGTTAGCTCATTTCTTTTTTTAGGTCAGATTATGAGTTACATACTCTCTACTTGAGCTTGGGTTAAACCCCTTCACTCATAACTCTAACACCCAATAAGTTGAGTTTATACAAATATTAATAGTTAAATTAAATTTGTGGCATAAGAAAAATAATAATTATATTATTATTTTATACAAAAAAATAATATACATAAAAAAATTAGGGTATTACAACTCATAACTAGTATTTTCATCACAAATAGGACAAACTTTATGCCCCTTGACACTATGGCCTACCAAGTTATCATATGTAGAAAAATTGTTGATAATATAAAATAACATCGCATGTATCTAGAAAGATTCATTTACAAACCCATTAAACACTTCGACACCTTCATCCCACAACAATTTTAAATTTTCAATCAATGAGACAATATATATATATATATATATATATATATATATCATTAATTGGTTGTCTTGGACCAGATATCATCATATATGATATCACGTACTTGCGTTTCATGCACAACCCTAGAAGTAAGTTGTAAATAACAAGAAAAAAAAACCATGACATATGAATAGAACTTAGATTACCAAATGGATTCATTCCATCTATTGCTAGTCCAAACCTATAAATTCTTGAGTCATCTCCAAATTTAGGAAATTCAATATCACAATTCTTCCTTCACATTTCTTGGCATTTAAGGATTTTAGCGTCATTTGGGTTGGCATACAGACACTTAATTTTTTGAATTATTGGAAGATATCAAACATGCTTAGTAAAGAGATCCTCTTTTATAATCCCATCAATATTGTCCTTGACTTTATAACATGATAACTCACATGGGACATCTTAACTCTTCAAACTCTTTTATGTATAATATGAAGTCATTAGGGCATGTATGTACCTTCTTATACTCCATACTCATTGGACATAGTATAAAATTGGGTAATGTGTTGCCTTTTGGAAGCATGTCCTTCAATAATTGAAGCAAGTCTATGAAAATTTTATTTGTTCACCCATAATTTGCCTTCAAATTCACCAACCTTAAAACATATTTTCATATACATGCGTTTGTGCAAAATATTCTACTCTAACATCACGAATCATGTCCTCTAACCTCTAACCGGTCATCCATATTTGAATTAATTAAATCATCTTCTTTATTTCTTGGCAAATCTAATAATTCACCTTGTCATGACTATGTTGCATAATTTCTAAGAAACTCGTTGTTAAGAAGATGTTCCCTAATTTTTTTCAACATTTAGTTCTTCCATTTAAACAATTAATGCAATGACACCTCAATCTTTCTCCATAATACTTATGCAAATATTTTTTTGGGCAAGATTTAAAAGTTGTTCCACTCCTCTCTCATACTATAAGTTAAATGAGAAAAATTAATCTAATTTCATCCACATCTAAATTTTGTAAACACAGGATGGACATTTCAATACATATCAACCTCACTTTTTTAATGAAAGTTTGACCCTATACCATTAAGAAAAACTCATCCTTTTTTTAGTTCAATAGTATGTATATGTAATCAACATTTCTTTATACTTCACAAAATTTCAATATTATTTTACATTAATTTTCAAATAACACAAAGTAAAAATATTGACATTGAATTAACCACAATCAAATATGCATTTGAATATTAATACATAATGAATTTAATTGAAATTTAATGAAATATATAAAATGTTGATTAAATATTACGTAATAATAAATTAATAAAATATTATTAATCTTTTCAAATTATCTACCTATATAATTGAAGATTTAATAAAAAAATTAAATATTACTTCTTCTTATTTTTATATAAAAGAAAAATAAAAACATTTTAATATAAAGATAATACTTGATTTTTTTTTTATATTAAATCTTAAATGGGATACTAATTTCACTCAATGAATAATAAATTTATCAAAATTTTGGTAATATAAGTCCTAAAATATTATTATCCCAAACATTTAACAATAATACAATTTCAATTTATTAAGAGTCAGATATCCTCAAATCTAATACCAATAATACCAATACATTAACTAAATAATATTATTGAACACTAGTAATAAAAATTCAAAAAATCTTAAAAGAAAAATCAAACTATACAATAATTCTACTAAAAATTCATTACAAAACATATAAATAATTTAAATAAAAATTTAAAAATATAACATAATTTTAATATCAATAACCTAGAGCGCAAAATGAAACCGCAAAAAAAATGTAAAATGAAACCGGCAACAATGGTGACAATATCACAAAACTAACTCTATAATAAAATCACAAGAAAATTAAATAAAAGCAGCCTAATGGAGAAGTAAAGTGCAACAATGCAAGAACCAACAATGGTGAGAAGGAGTAAAATGACATTGGGGCAATGGAACAATGGTGGAAAAGTAGTAAAAGTGAAATAAAGTAAAAAAATTTATCAATGAGAAAGAAAGGAGAAGTAATAAAATAGAAAACGCAATTGTCGCATCAAGAAACTAGAGAAATAAAATAAAGACGACTATGAAAATAAAAATTAGAATGTTTCCCACAATTATATTAAAACAATTATACATAATAATTATTATAGTATATAATCAATATTTTAAATTAAAAAATAATTATATATAATTGTCGTTGTAGCTAAAACTTCAATTGCATATAACAATCATTTTACTTATAACTATAGTTATATATAATTATAATTTTATTTACAGTTTTCATTAAATATATTTTTATATTTATAAAAATACGTTTAATTGTCATTGAAAGACGTTGCAAATATTATATTTTCACCGGTAAGTGCAATAAGATATTTAATATAAATATATTGTTATTAATCAGTTAATAGATTTAATTTATTCATTTATATTCAACCTACAAAATAATGGAATTTAGTGATAAAAATCTCGACTAAAATTAAAATTAAATTAATATATATATATATATAAATAAATAAAATATGAATATAAATTTCATATATTAAGCTAAATTTAAAAATTTATTTTTAATATAATTTTTAATATATTTCAAAATTTATCTTTAAAAAATTTATTAATTTTTATTACATTATTCATTATCATATTAATGTTGAATTATTAAATCAAAATATCTTAATATCGATTAAAAATAAAATATCTTAATATCGATTAAAAATAAAATAAAATTAATATAAGTTAAAATTAAAATTTATTTTAAATATTTAGTTTAATTAAAAAAATAAATTATTATATTTTTATTTAAATAAAAATTGGAATTATATAAAATATTTTGTAAAAACAATTATAGAAATATTTTTTTCTTGAACTAAGAGCCCGGGACACGTAATGCCATGTCAACAAGTGGACAAAGAGATAACACCAATTACTATCAAAGGGCAATTTTGTAATTGAAGAGGAAGGTACCTATCCTGTTCTGATATCCTATTGGACTTAAATACTTGGACTCAGGATATTCTGATTCCCTGCATCACCTTCTTTCTTCCCTCTGTTTTCCTGCGAAAGTTAAATAAGAGGTTGTCCCTGAAATTGAAGCGAACCATATTCAGAAGACCACAGTTTGAATTGATTTTCTAGATCCTAATCTTCAGGTAACCTTTTCTTCTCAATTCTCAAACCTTTCTCTTATTACGTCCTAGTTTTCTAGTAAGATCGATTAATCTCTCGTCTCTGTTCTTCAATTTTTAGCTTTATGTGATGATAAATTTGTGCAAATAAACGAACGATATCGTAGAGACTGGAACTGAATCTTTTTTTAATGAATGCATAAGGTTTCATAGTTCTATCAAATCTAATATATATACCATGTAATATAGGACGAGATTCTTTATCAATTGAAATTCATTTTTATCATTATATCTGCAAATTATTTGTGTTCGGGTAGATTCAAAATTTTCTGAGTCAACTTGAAGAATAGTTTATATAATCTCTTTTTCTTAGATTATTGAAATATATTTAAGATGATAGAATCAAACTTGAATGAGAAATCAAATAATATGTTAAATTTAACATTAATCTTAATAAATTTGAGATAAAAAAGTTTATATATAAAACTTTTCTTATATAACTAAATTTTTATTAGTTCATTCGTAAATTTATTTTATTTTATTTTTAATGAAAATACTAAAACATCCTTATACAAGCTATAATTCAGACTAGGTTAGTACTATAATCTATATTAATAATCGAATTCCCAATAATATATATATATATATATATATAATACAAAAACAGGACTCAATAAAAACTCACTACAAAAATCTAAAATGTAGATTCTCTCCCTTAAAAACTCATGAACATACACATATTATGTTATTTTAAAAGAAAACAAAAACAAGAAGAGATAAACTAATGATTGGATATCTCCATATATTCAAATTAATATATATATATATATATATATATATAAATCTTAATTTATATATGTAAATATTAATATATTAAAAGTTTCATTAAATATTTAAATTTTCATATTATATATTTTAAATAAAAAAATATCGCCTATTTAGTTATATATTACTATATTTTATTTAGTTTCCTTTATATAGGCTCGTACTTCTCAGCGTAAAATAAATATGTAGGAATTTATTTAATTATTATTAGTCATATATCATGTTAATAAATAATATGACTTGTTTATCATCTAATGCTAGTATATCTTGCTTAGTCAAATAATACCAAAATCTTAAAATAAGATTATAAAAAATTGGATCTATCATATATAATCTGTCTTTATTTCATCGAGATTAAGATTTATTTTAAAAGTTTGAATTGAATCTAACCTTCTGTAGTTTATATAACTCAAATCGAGTTTGCAATCGATGTTCCCAAATCCTGTTGGGTTTGGAATTTTAAGCATAAATTAAAGCAATCGATTTGTACCATTTTGATTTTTTAGAAGTTCCTATTTGGAGAAACCCTTTTTCAACTGCTAACCTAAAATAATAACCTTACAACTTAATAAACACTTCTTGCTAAATAATTTCATCATTGAAAACAACCATTTTAGAGAAATGATAACATATATTTTGCTTGAGTTTTGATGTTTATTTTACCTTACTTTCTCTCTGACTTATAATACTGACATTTATAGCAATATCTTTAACCTTATCCTTAAGCCACTCATATAAAAATACATTAAATATGGCCCAAAAAAATTATGAATTCACTTTAAGGGTATGTTTGATGAACATTTCCACAAATATATAATGCAATAATCTATATGTTTACGAAATAAAAACACATAGGTTTGATATGTTGAGTGGCAAAAGGAAAAGAAGTTGTGATACATTGTCTTAACTGTGCAGGGTGCGAAATACTGAAAATAGTTGAGAAGATGAACATCCTTCGTTCTTTTTGGAACAGTCCCACAGGCCTCAAGACCACTCATTTTTGGGGTCCTACCTTCAACTGGAGCCTTCCTCTTGCGGTAAATTTACTTCCCACCATATTAGATTAGGAAAATGTTAAAATTTCAATTGTTTATTTTCGATTATCATATTCAACTTTAAAACTGAAATTTTTTTAATATTCTCTCTTACATCGAGAAAGTATTAAAAAAATATTGAAAAAGTATTAAGAAAACGTTATAAGTAACTCAATTTAAACTTTATTAAGAATCATGACTCCTTAAATCATGTAGAAGAGACTCAAAGACATTCTCGACTTGAATGTGGCTATTAACAGAACCAGATTCTACATAGTCATATAATATTAACAATTTAAATTCAATAATTTTATTAACCTGATTCTGATATCACGTAAAAAAAAATAATATGATATCTATTTCATTCTTAAAATCGATTCAGAAGATAAAATCTCCTTACTTATATAATATATAATCCAGTTCAGTAAAATCTCCTTAATTATATAATATACTTAAACCTCAATTTTATATGAGATTTTTTTAATAAATTGTTGATTACCATTTATTTTTAAATAATTTTATTTTCTACATATTTTATCGTTACTCCCTTCAAGAAAAAATTTACTAAATTAAGTTGTATTTAAAAAATAATTGATGAATATGAAAATATAATAATTCATCTAATTTTCACTGCGACAAGAGAAAATATTTAGTTTTACCCTAATTTGAACCACTTTGGAACTATTACTTATCAGGCAGCAATGGACACACAGAAACCACCGGAGACTATATCTGTCAACATGACTGGAGGTTAATTACTACTTAAGTATTATTAACTTGTTTGAGAAACATTAATTTGTAACTGCAAACATTGCTTCCATTTCGTATTTACACATAAAGTTCATCGTTAATTTAATTTTGGAAATAAAAATAAAATAAAATAAAATTGCACTTGTACAGTTATGTGTGTTTATTCAGCATCATTCATGAGGTTCGCTTGGGTGGTGCGACCCCGTAACCTACATCTTCTTGTATGCCATATGACCAATGAGACTATGCAATTATATCAACTCTCAAGGTGGTTCAGAGCTCAAAGGTAATCAATTCAAATATTATGCTCACAATTCAAATTTAAGATTAATTCAAAAAAATAACCTAAATCAATTAAAACATTTCTAGTTGTATTAAATTGTATAGAATGTCATATTTAAAAAAAAAAATATTACAATACATATGATTTATAAAAAAAAAATATTATTTTACAAAAATTGAAAATGACTGTTAATTAACCTTATTATTTTATATAAAGACTAACACCACAACATAGCAGAATACATACAGACTAATATTTTTGTTTGTTTGATATACAGGATCGAACAGGGTACAAAGGAAATAAATGCAGAGTGAAACATATTTGTTTGATCTTTGCAGTTCAAAGAAAATGTCTTATTGCTTTAGAAACAAGTCAGATTTACACTAGACTGTTTGAATATGCTTTGTAATTTGGCCACATTATAACTTCTTTTAAGTATAATAATATTGTCCTCAAATAAGTTTCAATTTCACACATATTTTTTAAGTTAAAATAAGTATGCCAAAATACCTTTATAATTAGGGTACTGCACTTTTAAATTATGGATCTCAAATGAAATAACTCATCTGAAAAACAAACTTATAATTATTTTTAATCTTAAATTTGGTTCTTCCTAAAAACTTTATGGAAAATCTCGTGACGCAAAGCCTTAAATTCAATTCATTATTTTGTGTAATTATGAGTAATAATTATTTAAATATAAATGAAAAATAAGCTAAAATGATAAGGCAGACTTAATTAAGTAATGAGAATGATAAAAAATACAGTTGGCAAAATTTGTCTAAATTTTGTGCAAGGTGACAATTGGGATTTGGCCATAATAAGTTTTTTTTATGGGCAGAATAATATTATATTACTAACATTAACATTGGAACTAACACAATTTTATAATTGTTATTTAATTCTATCAATTTTATTAATTTATGATATTCTTTTATTCCTGCTCTCATTATTGATTTATAATCATGATATTTATACGTGTAATGCATGGGAAATATATTAAATACAAGACATTTTTTATTCTTTGTTTACTCCTTTTTTTCCTTCCTTTCAACAATTAATATTATTGTCTTCTTTTATAACAATGCAATCAGCTACATATTATTGGTTGGTTTTTGTGATGTCGATTGGGATTCAGATTTGGATGATCGTAAATCCACCATTAGATACTGTATTTATCTTGGATCGAAGGTGAGTATTGTAGCATTGTAATGCTTATATCATGTAGATTCACTCTCTTCTATTTGAATTTCTTGTGAACATCTCCATTCCTACCATTTATTCAAATGATCTTGGTGTTGTTCTTCTCGCGGCCAATCCTATTTCTCACTATCGAACAAACCATTTCAAGCTTGACTTTCACTTCGTTCGTGAGAAGGTTCAACACAAAATAATAAACCTTATACATCTTCTTGCCAGACTTTAAGTAGTTGATATCCTCACAAAATCAGTTTCAAGCATCAAATTCCTTGAATTTCGGAATAAACTCATGGTCTCGTCTCTCTCCACCATAAGTTTAAAGAGAAATGTTAACACTACTGATACTATTGACATTGATACTACAATTAACATAATTTCATAATTGCATTAATTGATTTCTATTTTTGTTATTCCTTCACTCTTGCTCTCAGTACTAGTTTATAACCATGATATCTGTACGTGTAAATGCATGAAAAATACATTGAATATAAGACATTCTTTACTCTCTGTTTGCCATGTTCTTCCTTTCCTTCTGTTTCTTCCTTCTCTCTTCTTCTTTAGAGGGCCACAATATGGCTTGGCGACAACAATTTCATAGGCTACGATGTTACGAAGGACATTATCATAGGATTCTATTCGTCTTGATGCACAATAGAGTTTTGAGAACAACAATTAAAGCTTTAAAAATTACTAGGGCTTCATCAACACTGACTAAATCTTCATTATCAAGGTATGAGTAAGGCATAAGACATTGTTGTATGAGAAAAAAGGGCGGATAGATGTTTTGTGTGAATTAGAAAAATTTTAGGAAAGAAAGAGGGTGCATGAAACACACAAAAAAAAAAGGAAAATTAAAAAGAGTGGCATAAATTTATATATTTTTTCAATTAATCCAAATAAGTAGGGAATATTTATAGGTAACTTTTTTTTTCTACGAATCTAAATCGGTAGGTATAGATCCAAATAAATAGATAAATATCTATAGTTAAATAGACAATTTTTTGTAGTGAAAAGCCATACATTATTTAAGAGTCGAAGTCAAAAATAACTTATATAAATATTAGATACGATAATTAATCCTAAATGAACTTGAAGTTGAAACCCTAAGTATCATAGTCTTATATGAAAAGGATTTGGTAATAAAAACGATCCTATTGTATAAGTCACATGCGCTATATTATGGACCTTACTTTAGTTAGTAATCTTCATATAGTATATTAATTTGTTGGGAAAGTCAGCCTACTTAAGTTTATGATGTGATATTGGAAGTTTAAGATAAAAATTTCTCCAAGAATTAAGTAAAATAATAAAAAAAAATTCTTTATAATAAAACTTATTTGAATTAGAGTATTATTAAACTTCTTAGAATAAACTAGTTTAGATTACTTACATATAAGATATGGTCGAGCCTTGTTTGTCAAACCCATTCTTTCTTATAACTTTGAAAAGAATAAAATTAGGTTGAGAGCTTTTATCTCCTGTGAGTGTTTTTATCTTGTTGAGGAGTTTAATTGGCGAACACCACACCCCACGTGTTGAGTAACATCAAAGTTCATTAATACTTATCTTGAAATTCCATTTTCAAAATAAAAAATCTTGATCGACTGAATGATTAATCTTGATTGTGGTATTTTTGACATATTAATAAAGTTTGATTATATTCTACTTCATTTTTCATATCCTTTTCTATTTTTAATTTACTTAATCTTTCTTGAATGAAAATTGATGGAAACAACTTATTTCTCCCCAATTCAAGGAATTGGTTATCATTATTTATGAAATTTGGGTTTCAGATTCTCACCAATTTAATTATGCTCATTTTATCTAATATGGAAAGATAGAAAAAATGCTTCAATATGCTAAGCTAGTGATTAAGTTGGACATGTGATAAATGTATCCTAATTCATAGAAATTTTGATTAGGCCTTTACTAAACATGTTTGACGTTTGAACCTCGTTAAGCCCATTATAAGTTTGAACTCTTAGTAAATTTAATTAATTGACTACTTAATAAATTTATATCTATTTGGTCAGTTTGTATTTAAATAGACTATGACTTTTAGGTCCAATATGATTTTTTGTCGGGTTAATGGGTTAACGAATTAATGGGTTAATGAGTTAATGAACAATCTTATTTTATTTTTAAGAAATTAAAAAATAATTTTAAATGAAAAAAAATATTTTTAAAATTTAAATCATATTATATTTTAATTTTATATATAATGATTTGATATATAAATTATAATATATGTATATTTTATAAAATAATATTTTTTTAAAATATAATAATTATTTTATAACTAGCCAATAAATAAGTTTACACGCTAAAAAAAACTCATTCAAGCCTTGAGTTAAACGGATTAGATAAAAAATAATTTAATTTAATTTAAACTATAATTTTTTTTGTTTGACAGTTTTATGTATGGATCCCAATAGTGAGAATGTTGTTTCTCTAGTTTAGATTTTGATGGAACCCAAAAATGAGTATGGAAATAAGATCTTTATAAGATGTATCTTGTTTGAATTAATAAGGATAATTCAAAAGTAATCGTATAATTATTTAGTAGAATCTCTCATAACTACTAATTAAAAACTTAGTTCCAAAATGGGTATAAAACCAATTTTTCATCAAGTCTTGAATCATGGATTCTTTGTGCTATATTGCAACAAAATTTATAAGACATATAAGAAAAATAAAAGTAGATGGAGAAACCATGCTACTTGGTGTAAGACATGAAAAGTATCTGGTTTGACAAATACTTTTTTGCTTACCTCACTCCTTTTATAAAAAGAAGATTTATACATGAAAATAAACATAAAATGTTGAAATGAATAAAAATTAGAAAGTTTTGAAAAGAGTGTGATTTTTTTACTTTGTTGGAGTATTTTTATCTTACGTAGATAATATCCGAAATAATAATTCTTGTCATTGCTTATCTTTTGATTACGAGTAGCATATAAACTTCTTCGAAAAATCTTAATCTTAAGTGTGTAATATTTGAAATGAAAAATCTCTATTTTTTTATTTATCTCAATGTGTTGCCTATGTTGCTTATGAAATTGGTTTAGAGATATCTTTCTTTGGCATATTAACATGGTGTCTCTATACTCTCTCCTAACTTCTCTTATTTTTCTTGGGTTTTACTAACTAGTTAAGATAACTTTGTCAACTACTATACACATTGGAATCTATAGTATATGAGAAATGCCTTAAGATTTCATAATCAACCTATCTCTATTGGTCAGATTTTATTGTTAAAGATTTCTTATCGACTAGAGATAAGATTAAATTAATGTATATAAAGTGAGTGAATGCAAACCTTTTTTTATTGAGCTAATTTTATGAAAATGAGTTAAATTTTAAGTTTATTTATAATCCTTTTCTCTGATGCTTCAGGCCATGGCAATGTGGATTGAATGTTAAGATTTATCAGTGTAGATGGAGAATTAGCACGCGAATCTATTATGAGTCTTCCGGTGATTCATTTACTTGATTTGTTTAGTGATTTTCTTATGCGGCGTAAAATCATTGCAGAATTGTTTGGTGATGGTGTAAAAGTTTAGCGCATAAAGTGAAGTCTTACGTGAACTGTTCAATGAATGTGGCAATTTCAAATGCAATTGGTGAAGCAAATTTGTTTGAATAATTTGATTCGGTTATTGAGTTTTCAAACAACACAGTTGCAAACAGCTCTTATTCAAAGAATTGAAGATTGTTAGTAATTCTTTAGTAGTACTAAAGCCCTGTCGATGAATTAATAAAAAATAAAGAAAAAAATATTAAAAATTTAAATGTTTTTCTTATGGCACCTCTAATTCCAAATAGAGAGATTTAATCCATTGGGACCTAATTTTATTATCAAGAAATCCCTAAATCTCAAATCACAAAACCATAGTTGATTGGTAGTACCTCGTGCATGATGCCTCTTAGTATTGGTGGTGCCTGTGCCTTTGTCCAAGTGAGTCCTAGCAGTGGATGATAGTCTTCTATTGTGTGACTATGCTACAACAACCTCAAGAGGAATTAAATGTTGTTTAATTTGTTGGTAAAATTATCTCTTTCTATTCTAAATTTTCATTTTCTTTTATTTTTGTCTTAGTTATTTTATTTTCTTATCATTCCTATGTCTTTTGTAAAAGAAAGATGAGCAATTGATATAATTTGGAGTTGAACTTTTCTTGAGCAAGAGGGTAGCATCAAAATTGAGAGGTGAGTTTTGAGGACATTGACTTTGTACTGGTTTTGAAACTTTTAATTGTGCTAGCCTATTAGAAAATTATGTAGTTGCTATGCGATTGTTAATTTGTGTGCTACC
This sequence comes from Macrotyloma uniflorum, assembly GCA_016859785.1. Classification (NCBI taxonomy): domain Eukaryota; kingdom Viridiplantae; phylum Streptophyta; class Magnoliopsida; order Fabales; family Fabaceae; genus Macrotyloma; species Macrotyloma uniflorum. The sequence goes on from BDMB01000050.1 coordinate 713,882, forward strand.
TTTTTCTTAATATTTTGGCAATTTTTTTTTTTCTTTTAGTTTAGTGTTATAAATTTGAAGTTAAGATAATATATTAGAAAATATATTCCAATACTTATACACGCTAAAGTTCATTTTATATCCATTCATTCATGTATAAGTGTGATTTAAATTATCTATTTTTTATTATTTACTATTTAATTTCATATTATTTGTTTGCTGCTCATAATTTTTAACGAGATTTGTGTCTTAAGTTTAAATTTTTATATTTTTGTGTAAGACATAGAATTATATAGAAATAGAGAAAAAAAATCCTAAAAATGTATTTCTCAGAATGAAACATAACTAAGGGATATTAATTTTTTTTTCTTTGTTTTCATTCTAACATTTGTGATTTTTTTCTTCCTTCATCTCCTTTTTTATTCTTAAAATGAATAAATATAACAACACAAGAAGAAGAAAAATATTATAGATGAAAAACAAATAGGATAAAAACGAATCACAATTGGATGAAGAAAAATATATTTTAAGATTTATCTTATCAGTTAACTAATATAATACGATGTAATTTATATGTTATGTAAATTGAAAAGAACATATTTAACTATATCTAATAAGAGCATAAATAAGATAAAAAAGAAAACTTAAAGATAATATTAATTTTTTTTTTAATGTTGATAATTTTTTGTATTTCTTGTAGTAGATTAAGTTGACTTAATTAAGAATGAAGTTACTAGTCTTAGATATAAAATAGAAATAATCTTTTATATTATTTATATAGAAATATAATTTTGAATAGATTTTTTTGTTTTCTTAGAATAATTCTCTCAAAATTCTTAAATAGGAGTTATGATTATTATCTTTAAATTTTTTAATTCAAAGTAATAATTCTCATTAAACTTATTAATCAATTATGATTTTGAATTTTTTTTTATTTATATTTTTATTTCACATTTTCAATTTTTATTTTTTTTAATGAAAATTAATCAAAACTTAATCATATTTAATCGAATTATTCTTTAATATATAAAACTAATTTTTGACATTTTTGTATATCTCCTTGATTTATTTGAGAATTATAATTGGTGCCTTTGTGCTTTTGTGATTGCAAAACTAGTATCACAAATTAGTAGGAAACATTATCATCAAAAGTGTATCAAATAAATTGAAACAAAGACATTCAATTGAAGTGATTATATTGAACTATTGGTTGAATTTCATCATGAGAGAAAGTAGCTCCCAACCCAGCAATGATGGGGAGAAGTGTATAACCAAGCAATGACGGGGAGAAGTGTATAGGAGAAGAAACTACTGAAAAAAGGAAAAAGGATTTTGATGAAAGAATAAAATCTAAATGTGTATTAAATTGAGAGAGAATTGAGAAATATTTACAAATGAATTTGAATGTCCTAACTTTATACTTGTACTCTAACAACTTTTTTAATTACAAAAACTTAACCATAAATAATAACGAAAATAATATAATTTCCAATTATATAAAGTCTTATATCAAATACTCTTTTTAGGGTGTGTTTATATTAGAAAGTGGATTTAAGGGGGTAAAAAAAGAAAAAAAAATGAGGAGAAAGAGAAAAGAAAATGAAATTATTTAAATTGAGGAAAAGAGAATGAAAATAAGTAGAAAGTAAAATAATTTTATTTAATATTAATAATTTATTTATTATTATTTTTATATATTTTATAATTATTTATAATTATTTTTTATTTATTAAAATAAAATAAAAAATATATACTATTTTAATTATTTATTATTTTTATTAAAATAAAAATATAAATAGTATATTATTTTAATATTAATATTTTTTTTATTATAAATAATTTATTTATTATTAATAATTATTTATTTTTTTAATATAGTTTTTGTAGTTATTTCTTTTAATAATATATATAAAATTTAAAAAAATAATTAACTTTTTAAATACATTCAATTATATTTAAAATATAATCAATTATATAATATAATATTATAAAATATTACATTACATAATTTTAGAATATAATTATTTATAATATTATATTATATAATTGATTAAATTAAAAATATAAATATATTTTTATGAGTTTCCTTATAAATCTTTTTATTTTAAAAGAGAAAGAATGAAGATGCAAAATTATTTCGAATTTTGTAATATTCTTTTCGATTCTCGTAAAATTATTACATTTACATGTTTTTGAACAATAAATACCCTAAATCAAACACAGGCTTAACAAAATCAAAATTTGGATATTTTTTTTAAGATCTTAAAAGAACTCCCACTCCCATAGGTAATTTCTTCTGACAATTGATCTCTTAATTTAAATAGGACCTTAATAATAATTTTATTGTTTCTCTTTGCAGAATTGACTATGGTTCTTTATTTCTAATGACACTTGTATCACTTATAGAAATAGAACTTGATGTTATAACTTCTCTAACATGTTTCTTTAGTTGAGAAACATAAAATACATTATGAACTTTAAAATGAGTAGGATAGGCTAATATCCCAATTTTATCTTAAATAAAGAATGGACCAACATTCTTTAAAACTAACTTAGTATTTTTTTTCTAAAAGACAAATAAATTACTTATAAGATTTATTACTCTATATTATCAATCTTGAATGTTTTATTACTTTCATATTATTCAACTTGTTGCTTCATCCTATTCTCTACTCTTCTCATAAAATTTAATCAGTTTCAAGACTTTTTCTCTTTTTTTAAAACTTTTATCAACTAATTCTTTTCTTAATTTTCGGAACAAATAAGGAAGATGAGCTAAAGGTTTGGGCCATAAACTACTCAGCTAAAGGTTTGGGCCATAAACTACTCAGCTAAATGTTTGGGCCATAAACTACCTTATAAGGACTAGTTTTTATGGTACTATAATAAGCTGTATTATACTAGTACTTAGTCAAAGTTAAGCACTTTGACTAATCCTGAGGAACATTTATTAACAACCTCATTCTACCAATTCATTTGAGGATCAAGAAAATTGGTCCTAGACATCTTAAAAAGTCATTAAATCCTTCCGATATTGACTCAGAATGACAAAATCTCTATCATTATAATAGAATGAGAAAAATCATACAACTTAAACACATTAATTATCAAGGAAACTTTGAGCCAGACTTGCACTCTCCTATTTATTCCTATCAACTATTAACTTTCTCTAATAACTTTTTTAGTTAAAAAACTTAACCATCACCAATAACGGAAATAACAGAATTTCAAACTATACAAATTCCTATATCAAAGTGATTCGGCCAAACAATATCCACGTATTTGTGTCTTTTTGAATTGTATTCAGCGTAGCATATTCACGTGATTATTTCGGTGGAGAATTCATGTGTTCAAGCTTATTGGTAAAGGAAATTGTATCGCTTTCTCGGTGAATTGGAATTGTTGGCGCACTAAGCATGAACACGAAGATAAGTTGAAGCAGTGCCTTCATTCAATCTAGCAGTAAAGGTGTTCGAAGAATTGTTTAAGCAAAATTTCGCGCGCTGATTCCTTGAAGATTTGAATCGGTAGTGCTACTTCCCTTCACTGAATCGTGCGTAGCTACTGGCAAATTGTTCGATGGAGTTTCTTCAATTTGATTCCAAAAGATTAGAAGCACGAACTGAACGGTGAAATTTTAAATCCTCGGTGAGATTCTTGCGAGCAGTGCAATCATTGAAACGGTTCTATTCGGTCAAATTAGCATATTCGGCTGATTGACACGGTGTATTTGTGGAGTTCGGTCCAGAATTATCAATCCATCGGTGCAGATTTGCAGTGATGTTCGTGAATCAATCAAGGTGATTCGTTGAAGCGGTGGAAGCGATTGCTGGCACGGAGAATTGATGCGAGCTGAAGCAGGAGAACATTTACGAAGCATGTGAGCTACTGGTGCGAGTGGAGCTGATGCAATTGGCAGCAGCTAGAGAAAGACACGAACAGTTTAAGCAGCTGGAATTCTTAGATTAATTGGTACATATTGATGCAGGAACTTGAGTTGAAGTGCATTTGCATTTACGGTGTGAATTGAATTATCACACTGCTGGCGCTTTGGTTAAAGCTGTAGTCGAGGTGTTTGCGAAAGTGTAGTAGCATTGATGTGAAGTTTGGCACGTTGCAGCAAAACTTTTTGATAAAATGTTTAGAGCTAGTTGGTGCAAGTTCTTGTTCAATAGGTGATTGCAATTTGGAGAAGCAGGTAGTGGTGCAAACTGAATGACTAAAATTTAGCCAACTTACGTGATTCAGCATTTGAAATTTCATTGCCGTGTAAAATTGATTAAAGGAGGAGGTGGCATTTATGTGGACTGATTCGGTGTCACTCTGGTTTCAAAACTGGTGCAATTGTGATTCCAATTAGTAGTGCTTGTGCAAGTGCAATTCTGATTGGACTGATTCACCCAAGGAGCTGAGTCATCAGTGTAATGGAAATTAGAAGCAGCTACTGGAGCAAGTAGAGTTAAAGCAGCCAACTGGTTCAATATGTTATCAGATTTGAAGAGGTTCCAAGGATCAATTCTAGTGGAGTTGAAACACGATGCTGATGTGGTGGTACTGATTGGGTTGGTTCGTCCTGAATAGAACTGCTGCAAGCGATGACCATTTTAGAAACAGCTGCAATGAATTGCTGAACTGATTTGGTGCCTTGAATTACTATGAATTAAATCAGTGTAGATTGGTTGTGAATCTTGAACTGGTGTAGCTGCCAAATCTGGTTCACAGCTTGATTTCTGGTGCATAGCTTGAATTCTGGTGCATATTTTGGTACTTTTTCTGATGCATTGGCTTCATTCTGCTGCAGTCAGAGTGTTACTGTTCGTCCTTATAGTGGTGCATAGACCTTAAATCTGGTGATATTTCCAGTGCTGATTGCGGTGAATAGGCTGGTGTGGATTATGGTGCTTGGTCACTGCTCTGGTGCATTTTCCTGGTTCTTCTGGTGTTAATTTGATGCCTAAGACTTGTTTGTCAATCTTTGCTATTATTAGTTAAATTTCTTAATTCCTACCTCTGATTGAGTTTTATTTTTTTAATTAATTTCATTTGAGTTTTATACCTTGTTTGTGAAAACATAGTATTGAATTATTGGAAAAATTTGGTTATTTGAAATTGAATTTTGAAATTATACACTTAAGAGTTAAATGCAACATTTATGTTTTAAAAATTTCTTTAAACATGAATTTAAATATTAAGAAATTAAAAACACAGACAAATTGTAGATAAATGTTTAATTAGTTTTCATTATTAAGTATAATAAATAAATAAAAAGAAATAAAATAATAAAATATATGTTTTATATTTCTTGATTTATTTTTAATTGAATTCGATATTGTATGTTTAAATTAGTTTCATTTATTTAGATAATCACTCATTTTATGTAATTTGATTTTTTTTAACTATTTAACTTGTTTTATTTTATATTTCTAGTGATAATTTTAAATATATAGTTTAAATTACTCTTGTTTTTTTAATTTTTTTTTCTTTTTATTATATTTTTAGTTGTTTTATATTTTATTTTATTCCGTTTAACCAATTTCTCGATTTTGTGTCTTTTACTTTATTTTTAAAATTTCTTGATTTTGTTTTAGAGTTTTCTCTTTTCTTGATTTCTTTAGTTGAGTTTAGATTTGTTAAATTTTTTACTTTGAATGCAAAATTCTGGATAAATTGATTGAAAATGCTTCTTAAAAATCGAAAAAGAATTTGAGTAATAAGAATACAAATAACCTTTCAAGAGTGTTACATGAATAACCGAATACAAATAACCTTTCAAGAGTGTTACATGAATAACCGAAGTTAATTATTCACTGAGTGGGGAAGTTCACTTTTTTCTTTTATTGTGCTTTGCTATTTTTGTAAGTATGTTTTGTTTTAATAGGAAGAAGAACTTGGATTGGACAACAAGTCAAATTCCTAACTTTGAAACAAAGGATGATTCAATAACATAATTTGATTGGAAGAATAGAGTTGAATATGTCCTTTCTATGACTCTTAAATAATTGACTCGTATGTATCTTCATTGTAAATTGTACTTTATGATGGTGGCAAGGAATAATTTATTGAATGGCAAAAGAAGAAGATCAACAATTTGTAATGAAATAAAGACAAATATCTTATAAGGTCTTTATGATGAATAAACACTTAATGAAACCAGTCTTCAAATGATTTCCTTCAATTAAATATAAAAAATAAATATAATTTTAAAATATTATTTTTATCTTTAAATAAAATAAAATAACATAAAATATATAAATAATCATTCTTAATTATTATTTTCTTAAAAAATAAATATTTATAAAAATATATAGTTAACTTCAACAAGATATTGAACTTAATCCTCCTTATTTTTATTTAGAGTGAAAAATTAAGATTATATAATTTTTTTAAAAAAAAATATTTTATTTGTTGATATTTTTAACTAAATTTTTTAAAATGTTAAGACATTAAATAATAATATTCTTTTTTTTTATATTTAAAATTAAATAATAATCTTCTTTTTTTTATATTTAAAATTAGAATTGTTACGTTGTTTATTAGTGTTAAGTAAATATGAGATTTAATATGACTATTTAGATTTATAAAATTATTATATGATTCAATTAAAAATATTAATTATCAAATAAGTTTGATATAACTTGACAATAAAAAATTTCAAAATTATTAGATGATTAATTTGAAAATATTAATTATCTTTGAGATTTAAAATGATAATAATAATGTTTAAAATTTATTAAATAATTTACTTAAAAATATTAATTATCTAAATTAGTTTATGACTCAAAATAATAATAATATCTTCCAAAATTTATATAATTTAATTAAAAATTTTATTTTCAAACTAGAGATTCAAAATGATATTAATAATTTTTAAAATTTATTATATAATTTAGTCAAAAATATTAATTATTAAGTAAGTTAGAAATTTAAAGATAACATTAATTTTTAAAATTATTAGATGCGTAAATATGGATGGAATAATTTTTAAGAGAGGACATATAATTTGAAAAACCTTTAAGAAACATAGTTATTGGAATGATGTTGACTCATGACACTGTTAAATGCAATAAGAATTTCACACTTAAAATTATATACAAATGTGAAGTCGTAGTCATCAATGAGATATGCACCCTATCAATTGTTGAAGAAGCCTCAATAACAATGAGATTAATTCTATCTAGCAAACAAATATTAAGATCTTGGTAGAATTTATCTACAAGAAGGTGATATTTGAGTCCAAACACATAAAAGTCAACCTCACCAAGTACTCAAGAATAGCTTAAATATGAGATATGAGGTAATTTGTTTTTCTTTCCCCATAGGGATGCACTAGGCCCACCTTGATCGCCTACCCTAAGTTTTTTTTACCTTTTTGGACACATAAGGACGCTTTTGTTTCCTAATGACAAAAACACTAGCCACCGGAGTAGATTTAATCATAAGAAGAGCGATTGGTTCTATGACTAGTTCTTCCTTTAGGAAACTAGTCATAGATTTAATATATTTGTCATCAGAAAAATATGTGATAGGAAAACCTCCCACTCAACCATTGGGTTTTTACCCAAGGAAGAGTCACTCAGAATTAGAGGAAGACATAAAAAACAATAATCTAGACAAATTAGAAAAGAATAACAACATCATAAGAAGGAGAATAAATATGTGACAATAATGAGAACATGTGCGAAAATGTAAAAGTACACTTCTTTATAAATGTGTTTATAAAATGATTTGCACCTAAAGAAAACCCTTCTCCTACTAAGAAGTGATGTTTGAGAAATATAAAAGCAAAATAATGATTATGAATAAATATGTCGTTTTAGTATTGAATGCATCCATAAATGCATCATTTTGCTTTTAAACCTTTTGATTGTATATGATATTTCAAAATACAAAAGAGATTCATTTAACCGTACGATTAAGAATAAACCAACCATAAGTTCGATCTACAAAATTATGAAGCTCAATTATTAAAAAACTAATTACAAAGTTTTGCCTATATATAAAGCTTGACAATTATATAAAGCTTTGAAAAAGTCAATTATTGCTATTGTTAAAAACTAAGAAGAAAAATGAGTTAAAAAGAAATTTCATTAAACTCGTTCATCCTCATAATCACTTACTTCATAATTATTAAGTGGTTTTTTTAAAATATTATTTTAACACGTGAATTGAATCAATGTAGTATCTTATAAGTGTCATATGCATATAGACTTGTGCAATATTTAATAAAAATTATAATTACTTTAAAATTTCAAACTAAATATTTGTGTGGTTTTAAAAGGAATAAAATTAAATGATAAAAAAAAATTAAACTATAATGAAAAGAGTATTAGAATCGAGTTTCATCTATTGTCCTCTTTGCACTTCTCTAATTATTCATATATGCATCAATTTATCAATATTATTTAAGCTAATTATTCATATATACATCAATTTATCAATATTATTAAGCCCTTAACTATCCCTCTCATTAATGTCTTAACATAGAGTTTCTAAGAATTTTTATTATCACAATTGATGCTCAAATTATTATAACAAAAATCTTGCATTAAGTTCAAGACTATTTTAATGAATATATTCAAATCTATTCCTAACATTCAAATATATAAGATGATTCAATTCAAATCGGATTTAAGATCAATTTTTCAATATAACCCTAAATCATAAATCAAACGATGAGTGATCAATTTATTTAGGAATTGAGAATAGAATTAAATCATTAACATTAAACAAAAGATGATAGATAAATAAATAAATAATCGTACAAAAGAATTTCATAAATTACATTCAATTCCAACACAAAGAAAATTAACTACTCATTGTCATGAGTAACTTTGACGCAATGATGGATGTTGTTGGCAAAGAGGAATGAATCATGAAATTGCCTTTTCAATTTATCCCAAATTTTCTCCTTATCTCATTTGAGAAATTTCTCACTTCTTAAAACATACCCAAATGCTTGATGCCTTTACTTTTGTCTCTTTTCGCTCCTTAAATTGATGAAAATTAGGTTGAATTTTCCTTCGGACTATGAATTAAAAGTAAAACAAAGAAAACTCATTTTGTTACCAAATATTTTTGCTTGAGTAAGTTGTGGTCGTCCGAGTGAAATTTGCACGGCATATTCCAGTGAGACTTTAGCTCAAGCGAATAGTGATTGCTCAAGTAAAAATGATGCTACAACTCAACTTCTTTTTTTTCCAGATTTTTGCTTAAGCAAGAAAGTTCTGCTTGAGTTAAAATGTTTCCATGTTATTGACGTATTTTAGTTGCTTGATTCCTATATTTTTTTATATTTTCCAATAGTTAACTCATTCTTTCTTTAATTTAATATTTTTTTCTTTTATTTTTTTTATAACTATTCTTTTACAAAAATAAAAATAAGATTTTTTCATTAAAAAAAAAGTTATTATATTTTTTAAGAAGAATTTAATTATTAAGTGCCTGATTAAATAATTACCTATCTATATTTTATTCAAATTTTATCACTTAATAATATGTCAAACTCTAAGATACATGGTTAATTATCTATCCGAAATATTTATACGAATTATCTAATTATATAATAATAAATAAATATATAATATTTATTTTTTATTTAACAATATTCATATATTAAATATCTATTTATTTAAATATTGGAAAATTGGTATAGGTGGATCTTCTCTCGTGTTCATACTTACGAGAGTTAAAAGATTATTCAATTCAAAGTTTCTCTTATTTTAACACAACTTCGTTCTCACCCTAATTATATTTATGGAACAAAAAATATAATATTTAAATCTTAATTACTTTTTTTTTTCTTTTAATTAAACATATATAATGAGGAAGTTTTATTATAATCCAATAGAAACAATTGAATGGTCTCATTTACGATACGGATTAGTATTATAATCGTATTATAGAATTGAATTGTGATGGCAGAGATATATATATGTTGGAATATTCTCAACCCATAATCTTGGAAAGTTTGGAAGTTGTTGATATCTTCAAAGTTGTTTTACTGAAAGTGAAATGGACAAAGAAAGCCAATCCAAAATGGTGGGTGTAGAAGGGAATAGTAGTCGCCATACAAAAGTTGAAGGCATACATCAAACTACTTAGCCCTAATTTTGTTGACAATTTGATCAACAAACCTTTCCAAATTCCAATTTCGTTCATCCATTATTACTGCTATATCTTTAATTATTCTAATAATTTGAAAATATCTCGATTAATTTGTCGTTAATTGTATTTCTTGTTTAACAAGAACAGGTTAATTGCGAAATTAGTTGGGAAGAATTAATGTGGTGGCGACACATAAAAATCCTTTCAAAGTACAAGCAAACATATCGCATGTGCGCTGTCTTTCTTAGTTGACTGCTCGGTGCCACGCTCATTTTAAATCTCACTTGCTTTGGTTTTTCCTCATAATGGATAATATAAAATAATAGTTTATGTAGAGACTTCTTCTGTTTTAGAAAACAACAAACACCATTGTTAAATATTGATAAATAAGAATGACTAATTCGATCTCGTCATATAATTAAATTAAAATATATTAATTAATTATAAACTTTAATTTTTAAGTTGACTTTATAAAAGTAATTAAATTTAATATTTATTTCTATTATAATTTCTATTATAATTTTAAAATTTATTTTAATAAAATTATTGAAATTATTCTGTTATTTGATTACTTATAAATATTTTATATTTTGATATAATTTTATAAAAATAAATTAGATTTAAAATTTATTATATTATATTATATCAATTTTTTTATTACGGTTTTTAAATAAAAAAAAAGAATTGAATTAAAAAAAAAACCTACTTATAAATTAATTTTTTTAAAACTAAATAAGGGATTTTTTTTTATCATTTAAAAAGGAATTACTTTAATTTTCTTTTAAAAAAAACTCATCTAAATATGTATGTTAATTCAATCAAATCCATCAATCACATCATCATATATTTTTCAATTGTTGAACCAAATCAAATTTGTGTCCAACTATTTTCTTTTTCTAATTCAGATTAATAGTTTTTAATATCTACCACGGACTACTTATTTTTAAAATATAAAAAATATTATAAAAGGATAATTAATTTCTAAATGATAGATTAGTAAAACATTTTTAAGCACCATATATTAAAATAAATTTATATAGGTTGCTGTTTATACTTATAAAATAATATTATATAATGAGTTAATAGAGTTAATATTTTATCGAGTTAGACTTTGTTTTGACATTTTTCATATATTATAAAAACGATGAAAACAAAAATCTAAACAATTTAACAACTTAAAGATAATCAAAATATACGTCATAATTAAAAAAATAAGTAACTTCTTTAATTAAGTCACACGATTTTTATATGTTAATATGTATATGAAATCTAATAATCAATATTTATTTTTTCATTTTCATGTATAAAAAGCATTTTCACGAGAAGCAACACATTTATGCAGTGAAGTTTCACATATTCAATATATACTGTCCTCAATCACACAAATACTTTCCAATCAAATGTTTGAAATTATACAAGTTGTGTTCAACGTGTTTGATATCAGTGTTTAGTTACCTCTTATTCTTATGTCATTTTATAATATAATTGACCTTGCTCTTTCTCTAAAATAATAGTATAACTTAATTTCTATGGTCGACCATAATTTGAATGTAGGTCATAGTTTAAAGCTAATGAGAATAATATATATAATTTATAATTATAAGCATTCATCGTAACTGATATGATAATTATATATTACACTCTGATCCATGCCAACTAAGAAATTAGAATGTTCTTAAGCTATTAGTACCATTTCATGGTACACGTGGTAAGAAAAAAAAAGGATAAGTGATAGAAATCACTTTGATAACGAAAATTACATCTCGTTTTAAAATGTTTAGTAGACCATTAAATATTCTAATAAATATTTTATAGTATTTTCTCATAAACTTACTATTGTCCTTAATTATATTTTCATACTTTTAATCATAATTTTTCAAACACATAATAGGTACATTTATTATTGACTTATATTTAAAATAATTTAGTTGTTTGCTTCTTGGTTGGGTTTGAGTATCACTATCTAAGTTTTGGTATTTTGTCTTGTTATTAATTCGTAATTGAACTCTTAGTCTTGTATCTGATTTTTTGGTTGTAATTTCATGTTGTCTCTTGATCGTTGAATTCTTGTTTTTCATTTAAAGTATCGTCTTATTGTTTTGGGTTTTTTTTTTGTTGTGATTGAGTTTCCTTATCCTTATTTTAGCATTTTTCTACTATGGAACATGTAGAAAGATTGCATCCTATATTCATGGGTTAAAAGTGATATTTTGTATGAAGTCACCTATACATCAATTTAAAAAAACCTTAAATGTTTTAGAAATGAGTAAGGTTTGAGTCGTTCAGAAAAAAAGAAAGACACGGTTATGTAAGCATGTGAGCTGAATGAAACTATGTGTAGGGTTTAGAAAAATAACTCAAATCCATTTAACATTTTCTATGATACTATTTTCATAAAAGTAAGGTTACATTTTTCTTTAGATCCCTTTTAAAAAAAAAGTTTTAGTAATGATGAATGTGTCGCTTGCCCAATTATATCCATATCATTGGCCATTTGTTTTGGCATTCCATATTTTATATACTTATTTTGGTATAGTTTCTACCTTCAATATGTTCTACTTTTTTTAGTTAAAGCATTAAAGAGGGTTTCGTGGACTTTAGTTAGTAGTGTGATTGGTTGAGGGTTGTTAACTTTACTGTTGTCCTCATACAAACATTTTAAAGAGAGATTTATAGAGATTCAACCACCTCAGGATAATCCTTAGTTATTAGAAGGATTTTCTTTATATTGGACCCCTCATTTCCAAAATCAACCTCTCAAACAAATAGAATATCTAGATAAGGAAAATGCAAAGCATGGTTAGAGACTTGAACAATTGAGTATTGTCTTTGATACCACCACTTTATTAAGACTAGAATTTTAGGTCATAGACCTTAAGCTTTACTAATTTACCTTGTACTTTGAATAAGAAAAAATGATGTTGGTACTTAATTATTTCATGTGTATTTGTAAAGAAATAAATGACATTATCCAAAAAAGAGATGAATCATTACCTTCGTGAAGTGTCGGCCAAAGAAAAGGAAGCCTAAGTCGAGCCTATTCATGGGGTCATCCTTATGCTTGTTCAAGAGTAACTTCCTTCAAGTTCTAAAATCATAATGTTGGTGTGAGTTTAATCATGTTTATGGGCACAATAATGAGAAGTGTTTTTTCCTAGTTTAATGGATCAAGAAGAAGATTGTATAGATTCAATGTGTATTGAATTATTTTCTAGAACAACATCTAGTAGTGCATAACTCTTATATTTGTAGTATATGCTTAATAAGTGTTTATTTGGTTAGAACATCTAATTTATCACACAATCTTTCTAGCGTACTAATAATCATTGTATTCTATTTGTATATACATTTTGTTTTACATTTAGGTTAAGTTAGTTAGATGCTCTAAGTACTCTAACTAATTTGTGTCAATCTTATGCCTATATCAGGTTCAAGGCTCGTTTGGTAGCTAAATGTTACAATCAAAAGGAAGGTGTAGACTACAATGAAATATTCTCACTAGTGCTCAAACACATATTTATTAGGGTCTTACTTGCATTGGTTACAAGTGAAGATATGAAGCTTAAACAATTGGATGTGAAGACGATCTTTCTCCATGGCTACTTGGAGGAAGATATTCTAATACATCAACCAAAAGGTTTCGAGGTGGAAGGAAAGGAAGATTGGATGTGCAAGTTGAAGAGGTCGTTACACAAATTGAAATAATCTCCTGGATAGTGGTATAAGAGATTCAATTATTTCATGATTTCTCAAGAGTACAACCTGAGAACAATGAGTTTGTTTACCTATTTCTATATATAGATGATATGTTGATTGCTTCTCTAAACATGGCTAAAATTAGACACTTGAATTACTTGGTAGTGAATTTGAGATGATTTTGGGATGGAGATCTTAAAGGATCAAGCCTAGAAGAAGCTATTTTGTGTAAAAAAAGTACATCCAAAGTTGTTGATGACTGATCTAAGGAATGCTTGTGATAGTTTGAGTGTAATTTGTTTGGCTAGAGACCTAGTGCAACATGGTGGGACGAAACATATTTATGTCATATATCATTTTTATCATATTAAGAAGAGGATTGAAGTGAGGAAGATCAACGCCACGGAGAATTATACAAATGTCTTCACAAAGCTATTTCACTGAAATATTTTCTAGAAAGTCTGATGGTAAATAACGTCTAATAGCTTAGACGAACTAATAAAGCTTATAGTGTTTGGTCAACAAGTGCCAGTTCGGTTAGAGTGTCTACTATATCAAATGATGTTGCTAGTGTACTAATAATCATTGTATTCTATTGTACATACATTCCATTTTACATTTCAATTAAGTTAGTTAGATATTCTAAGTGCTCTAATTAGTCTTGTGCCTATATAAGCTCATGCATGTAAAATGTTGTGTGTGCAAATTTTGATTCATGACATAATAAACGAGACTTTATATTCTTTAGGTTCTCTTCGTATCTTACTTCGTGAGTTATTTGTTCTTACCTCTTAACAATTTTCTTTTTCCATTGTTCTTGGATCTGTCTTGTGTTGTGTTGTGCTCTAGATACCACAACAAAGATAAAGGAGGGTAGTTAGGAAGTTTATAAAAAATGAAAATCTAGGAAATTGCCAAAGACAACTAGTAAAGTGAATAGGATTCTACTAACTGTCGTCAAACTAATGATGAGCATTAAACCCCAATCTTAGGTGACTTCAATACAATCATTAGAGATTTTTTATGGTGATGGAGCACAAGCTTGTCTCGAAAGTGATTTTATTTGATAGTATGATTGTCTCATATAAGAGACATTAACCTAACAAAACTTCAATGATCACATTTTTAGATGAAGACCTTGATGGAGTCATTCCCTGTATGAGCAAAAATGTACATTTGGTATTTGTTAAGTAGGGAAGCTTTATAGATGTTCTTACTAACCCTTATCAGCAAATCCTTAAGGACTGTCTAAAACCTTTGATGGGGTGTTATTGGTTTTCTAGATGAAAAAGTAGAGGTAGGAAATATGCCCATTTGAAGACCACCTTTTAGTATAGGTGAGACGAAAAAACCATTGGTTATTAAATATCTAGTGGTGAATGCATCATCCTCTTATAACATCATCTTCAGTCCTCCATCTTTAAACAATGAAGGAGTTGTTGTTTCTACCATTCATTTAAAAATAAAATATCATATGACTAATGGTAAAGTTAGAATAATCAGAGTAGGGCAACAACTAGTTGGAAATGCTATCAAGGGGAGCTTTTCCTGTACTTTATAGATATAGATTACAGAAATAGTTTTAAAACTCATAAAAAGAGGCTTTTAATATTATGGTTTGTTTTTTTATTAATACTATCTAATACTATGGTTATACCTTTAACTCGATTCCAAGTGAATTTTGGAAACGACTAATTTGGTACAAAAATAAATTCTATAGTTTGTTTTTTTATCTAATATTATCTCTTTAACAAAAAGAAAATGAAATGAGGAGAAGATGGACTCTTCCAAGGATATGTCATTTCTTCCATTTTTTTTTTTTTTTTGGTAAGATTCATTGAAGCTGTCAAAGGTAGCATTGAACTACCCTATCATGCTGAATGAAGTAGGTTGCATCATTTGTAGGTGTATATGACCATAGGTATGTCCCAAAACTCTTCTCATTGGGCATGTCATCCAATTCATTATTGATAGCTTGACTCTAACAAGCTAGTGGCATTAGCAACTTACCCTTAAATGAGTAAGAACTTCTTCCTTGCTTTTGCTCTTTCTTATAATAGTTATATGACATGCTATTATATTTTTATATTTATCATGGTAGGTTTGATCCCTATCTATCCCATTGAAGTGAAAGTTGTTTCATTTAGTATGAGATCGATTTACTATCAAATAGTGTAACATTACTACTTGAATTATTAGTTGTGAACTTCATGTCTTAGCTTACTTAATCTTTATTTCTTTTACTTCTTCTCAAGACAACAATCTTCTCTTGTAGTTTGTTAGAGATGATGGACTAGGCGGGGAGTCTATGCAACAAAATTTATTTTTTTACTACTCCTTGTTGAGAACTTAATGTCTCAGATTTTTTTTATCCAAGGATAATATTAGAAGAAACTACATGAATAGTCTATTGTTGAAACTCCATGAATCAATTCATATTTTTTTTGCCACAAGTTGGTTTTTTATTCTTAGGTAAAAAAAAGAAAAAGAAATTCTATCATGGAAGAAATAAAAAAGCATTTAATAGTATGTCACATAAGAGAAGTATAATATTTTTCTTGGATCCATAATGTCATAATGGTGAAGAATTTAAGCAGAAAATGGAGGATGCTTGTCAACTTCACCAATTTGAGAGATACATGCCCAAAAGATTGAAATTCTGCGATGAATATTGGTTTCTTAATAGATGAGGCATTGAGATACGAGCTATTAAGCTTCATGGATATATATTCGGCTTAAAGCCAAATATACATCCATTCATTTGATGAAGAAAAAATGAGATTCTTGGAGGAAATCTCAAATTTCGACTACAAATTCACGTCTTTTGGTTTGAATAATGATGATGCTTCTTTTTACCACTTCATGGATAAATCCTTAGGAGTAATTTGGAAGACTAACGATATGGTGGTTACGTTCATAATTTATAGTTGCCATATTTTGGATCCAGATAATTGTCCAATATTTGGAGAATTTAAACCTAGAGAAATTTTCCTAAAAGAACACAAGTTCCTAGGATAAATTCTAATATAAAAGAGCATTGATGAAAACCTAATAAAGCCCAAGTATGTGTTGATCATGCTACTGGTCAACATGAAAAAAAAACATAAGTTTTGTTGATGATGATTGAAGGACATAAAGAAAAGCTCATTGCCTTAATGCTGAAAGAGATTGATCATGTGTTGTATTGAGTCTTACATGTATTAAAGTATATATATGTGTGTCTTGCATTAAAGTATATATATGTGTGTCTTGCATTAAGAATAAGTCAATCTAATTTTACATCATCACATGATTGCCTTTTAAATGATCATACTTTTTAGAAAATGACTTTTATATACATTAATCGATTATCTAATTAGTTATGTTCAATAATAATCAATTATGTGTCAACTGGTTTTAAAACCTTCTTTTTTTCTTAATTAATTATTTTTAATAATAATTGATTACATTTTAACTTGTTTTAAAAATAATTTATATGTTAATTAATAAAGCCATGTAATAATTCATTATGTTGTTATAAGTATGTTTCTAGAAACAATTATAAATATTATAATCGATTAACTTTTTAAATAATTGATTAGTCACTTTTCTAAGATCTCTATAATAATCAATTAAATTGTATAATAATCGATTATATACTTTCTAATGGTGTTTCATAACTCATTGAAGAACATTACAATCAATTTGAAATCTATTTTAAATACATCAATACATCAAGTAGAAACCTCAACCTTATGATATGTTATTTTACACAATTTTTTACGTACTATACAAAAATCTTTTCAAAAAGACTTACATCATATTTTGATATCTTTTCATTCTTTTTTATTGATATAAACTATATCTTGTTGATTTGTTTTGTAGAGTATTTCTAGATTGTTCAAGAGGTTTAGAATCATTATGTTGAATGCGATTATATGTCACATGTGAAATGTGGTTGTAATTAATATATTTAAAGATAGTGGAAGCAATCACTCTAAGGCCAAGTTCATTGATATTGGATGTAAAACCATTTGATTCGAATCAGCCTAATATACTATTGTGAATATTTCTTTCCCTTACTCTCGTACTTTGTCATGAATATCCTGTATTTTTCACAAGATCTTTATCTTCATTGAATAGTAATTCAAGAAAGAGTTATTTCAAGTTTTTTAAAGATTAAAAATATTTTAAAATGAGATCAATTCACCCCTTCCCTCTTGGTTTTTAATAACTCATTATTTTAATAGTACGATTTGCATACCTTGCATAGGTTTTGATGGTTCTTGAGGTTTTCTTAAAGAAAGATGGGGATGTTTTTGGTGAAAATTAGGAGTACTTGGCTACTTAGAAGAAACCTTGAAGGAGAGGAATGGAAAGTCCAAGTCGTGACCTTAGCAATAAAAAGAGCAAATATAGGAGCAAAGGAGGAAAAAAGAGAGCAAACTGAATGGAAAAATCTTGAAGGAAAGATAGGTTATCTTGAAATCTATGATATGACATACCTAGAATGCAAGCTTGGAAGATTTCTTAGATAGGTCATAGAATGGTGGACTTTGGAAAGAAACTTCTTAGATATTATTACACACCAAGAAAGGCTTGGAAGATCACCACTTGAGATATGAACCACTCAAGATAAAGACACCTCAAAGTTAGGAGGAAAACTCACTCTCTTTTAGTAAAATCTCTGTTGGATTTCAACATGCACAAAGTTATCATACAAGGGGTGACTAGACCTTCTTATATAGTAATCTAGGTTGTGCCATTCAAGACCAAGGAATACATGGTCATGAGGTTTTACGCATTCCCAAACTTAGTTTTTATTTTATCATTCAAATAAATGGTTATAATCCCTAACTATACTAGAGTATAGAGTATGTGTACAAGGAAAAATGGTTCCTATCTTTTATATTACAAAGAGATTTAATGGTCTAATAGCTTATGAAACTTTTTCTCAAGTTCCTTAGACTTTTTCCTAGTTAGGACACACTTAGAAGCTTTCTTAATCTATTGGAAACTTCTCTCCCTTTCTTTAGATTTTTCTAATGTCCTTGTTACAACTCCATCTTGACGAGCTTCCTCTTAGTTCTTGATCACATCAAAATCCTAAAATGTTCTTGACAATCATCAAAATGAAAAGCATCTCCAACATTAAGATTAAGGAAGTCATTGACTAGATGCTTAGCCTTATTATCAAGATTTGTTGATGGTAGGTATAAAAGGTTTGCCCTATTTTCAATGTTTAAGGAAAAATGAACATTTAATGTGAACTTATGAGTTTGAGAAATCTTTCACCATTTTGAGAAAATTTCAAGCCCACCATCTCATCTTATCAAAACTAGTACCTTCACATTCTTTGTTCCGATATATTATAGTTATAGATAGAAATCAGTCTAATTTATCAACATATTTCTCAAGAGTGTAGAGGTCAAATACCAAAATGTTGAAAAGGTAGTATTAGCCATAGTCACAGTGACAAGATGTTTGCAAATTATTTTCAAAATTGCATGATTATTGTAAAAATATACCTCACTATCAAACAAGTACTACAAAAAGGCCAACCTAGCTGAAAATAATATGAAATGGGTTGTTGAGTTGTCAAAATATGATATCAAATATGAGCTTAGTTGATGAATCCATGGATAGAACCGAGAAAAAAGCTTGAGGCTCGAATAGGAAATTTGTAATTTTTGATATTTTCTTTGTGGGTCTTTATTGGGCCCTGTGCATTTTATGTCCTTTTTACTTGAAATTGGAGAATTTTTTAGGGTTTACTAAATGGGCCTAATTAATAAATGGGCCTAGTGGGGGAAATAGTATAAATACCCTCACCTTAACCATGTGTACCCAGAATTCATATTTTCATAATAAAGCTTGGCTTTTGGTGAGGTGAATTCTTTCTAGGTTCCTGAGTGGAACTTTTGATTCTTATCTTTGAATTTTAGAATTCAGAGTGGCGAATCCGCACTAGACTGTCAATCAGTGATGATTGTGACGTCTTCTCCATTTCTTACCCCTTTCCATATTTTTCTGTTTCAAATTTTGTTCCATTTTTCCATGATCCAATCAAGCCTACATCATTAGTAGTGCAACTAAGGCAAAAGTATTAACTAACTTCTTAACTGACTTAACTCCTTTAATTGTGCCTTATTTGTCAATGAACTTGACCTAGATACTTTTAATGGATGGCATATACAAAGGGAATTAGTGTTAGAGTGATCTTCTTAGGTCCAAACAAAGTATTAGAAAAATGTTGTAGGCAGTAATGCAATTACTATGGAATTACTTTTCTTGATATAATAAAGAAATAATACATGAGTATTTAAAGGAAAACCTAAATCCTAATAATAGGAAATAAATCTCCTGAAAAAAAGAAAATAAATCTCTAGAAATAAAGATTCTAAATCAGGACAAAATCTTCCAAATAAACTCCTAATCAAAATTGCTTAATTTTAAGGATTTCTTACAAACAAATCTATATTTATTGGACATTAAATGTGTAATATTTACATCCATATTTCAACACCCCCTCTCAAGCTGAGCTAAATATCTTCCATTCCAAGCTTGGTTATGAGATTATGAAAAACTGAAGTATTAAGTCATTTTGTCAGCACATCAGTCATTTGTTGCTTGGATGGAATGTATGACATGCATACTAAACCTTCTTATAATTTTTCCTTAATGAAGTGTCTATCTATTTCAATATGTTTTTTCCTGTCATGCTGAATGAGATTATGTTCAATGTATATTGTTGACTTGTTATCACAGTAGAGTTTCATGGGTCCCTCCAAATTAATCTTCAAGTCATCTAAGATAATTTTTAGCCATAATAACTCACATAGTCCTTGTGTCATGGACTTGAATTCTGATTCAGCTGATGATCTTGCCACCACATTCTATTTTTTGCTTCTCCATGTCACTAAGTTCCCACCTAGAAAAGTACAGTATCAAGTTATTGATCTTCTATCAACAAGAGAACCTGGATAATCTACATCAGTATAGGCTTCAAGAGTTAGTCTTCCATATCTTTTGAACATCATTCCCTTTCCAGGGTTGCCCTTCAAGTAATATAGAATTCTATAAGTTGCTTGAAGATGAGATTCTTTTGGTTCATGCATAAATTGGCTTATGACACTCACTGAATAAGCAATGTCTAGTCTTGTGTGAGCCAAATATATTAATTTTCCAACTAGTCTCTGATATATCTTTTTTGTCTATTGCTAGTTCTTCTTCAACCTTACATAACTTGTGATTAGGATCCATTGGAGTTGATACTGGTCTACACCTAATTTTTCTAGTTTCTGCCAACAAATCAATTATATATTTTTGCTAGGACATGAAAATTCCCCGATTAGAATAGGTTACTTTAATTCCTAGAAAATACTTCAATCTTCCTAACTCCTTTAGTTCAAATTATTGGACTAGTCTCTGTTTCAATTCTTCCTTTTCTTTTTCATCATTTCCAGTCACTATAATATCATCAACATAAACTAGAAGGATTGTTACCCCCTCTTTTCCTGAATGTTTGATAAACAAAGTGTGATCTCCTTGACTTTCTTTGTATTCAAATCCCTTCATAACTTTGGTGAATCTTCCAAACCAAGTCCTAGGAAATTGTTTCAGTCCATAAAGAGCTTTTTGCAGTTTGCACAACTTATTTTGTTTGTCTCCTTCAAATCTATGTGAAATATTCATGTAAATTTTTTCTTCTATGTCTCCATGGAGAAAGGAATTTTTAACATTATACTGTAGAAGTTTCCAATCAAAGTGAGCAGCTAAGGACAAAATAATTCTTACAGTATTCATTTTTGCAACTGGTGTAAAAATCTCTTGAAGTTTGAATATATCCCTTAGCAACTAATCTCGCTTTATACCTTTCAATAGACCCATCATCCTTATATTTTACTATGAATATCCATTTGCAATCAACAATATTCTTTTTTTTTTGAGTTTGTCAACAATTTCCCAAGTACTATTTTTCTCCAATGCATCCATCTCCACTTTCATGGCATCTCTCCATTCTTTTCTTTTCAAAGCTTCAGTAACAATGTTAGGGACAAAATAGAATTCAAACTAATGATGAACCTTTTATGGTTATCCGATAATTTATATAGAAAAACATAATTTGATAGAGGATAGAGAGATTGTTTTGTGTAGTTTCTAGTACCTTTTCTGATGGCTATTGGAAGATCAAGGTCATTTGAAGAGTTGAGAGTGTTCTCATTTTCTGTTTTAACTCCGTCTGTAGTTTCAGGTTCAGAACTTGGATTGGATTCATAGACTTGTCACATGTCTGGAATATTCTTCCTTCTTGTGTAGACATTGCGGAATCTTGGGGTTGAATCTCTAACTGTAACAATGGTTATAATTCAATGGCATTAGTGATATCATCACTTTCTACTTCTAATTATGTTCCAAAAATAATTTTCTCAACTGTAGGTTCATTTTTGAAGGTTTTAGTTGGAGAATATGATAGAATAAAGGGTTTAAAGTTGTCATCGTAATCTTCTGAAAAAGCCTCTTGGGAGATAATATTGGAGAAAAACGATTTAGTTTCAGTGAAGGTAACATTGATGGAGATATAAAATTTTTTAGATGAAGGTTAACATTTTTGAGTTGTTGAATAACCAAGAAAGACACACCTAACAGCACGTGGATCAAGTTTGTCTCTATTTTGATTGTGGATATGTACATAGGTTGTGCACCCAAATATTATAGGAATGAGGCCAATTGTTTAGGGTTTCAAGTGGACTTTTGTTCTCTAAAATATGTGAGGGAAGTCTGTTTATCATATATGTTGCAGTAAGGACAGCTTCTCCCCAATAATATTTTTTGGAACTTTCCCTTGAAAGAGAAGTGCTCGGGTGGTATTAAGTAAATGCCTATTTTTCCTCTCTGCCACTCCATTCTGTTGGGGAGTATAAACACATGAAGAGTCATGAATAATCCCTTTGGATTGAAAAAAGGTAGACACAGTTTGATTGAAATAATCTCTAACATTATCAGACCTAAATCTTTTTATATTGACCCCAAATTGATTTTGTATCATTGAATATAAAATTGGAATAACAATGCTCACATCAAATTTTTGTTTAAGTAAATAGAGCCAAGTAACTCTAATACAATCATCAATAAAGATTACAAACCAACGAGTCCCAGAAATATTAGGTATAGTAGATGGTCCCCATATATCAATATGGATTAATTGAAAAGGTTGTGAACTTCTATTATTGCTAATGGGAAAAGATACATGAATGTGTTTAACTAATTCACAAGCCTCACAATGCAATTTTGAAATATCTAAATTTTCAAATAAATGGGGAAACATAATTTTTAAAACAGAAAATGATAGATGTCCTAAGCGACAATGATACAACCAAAGAGTGTCTTTATTTGATATACTAAGTAGAGATATGGGTTGGTCAACTTTGGGTTCTTGACATGATTCAAAGTAGTAGAGTCCATTTCTTTCCTTAGCAAGTCCAATCCTCCTTCCTAAGTCATGTTCCTAAAAAACACACAAAGATAGGAAAAACATTGCAAAGCAATTAAAGTCATTCGTTAGCCTTTTTATGGAGATAAAACTTATTAAAAGTTTTGGGACATGTGGAATATTTTTAAGAATAAATTTGGAGGATAAACAGATATCTCCATATTCTGCAATTGTGACTAAAGAACCATTGGTAACAATAATTTTCCTATTGCTTGGACATGGAATATAAGACTGAAAAAATTGAGATAAGTATGTCATATGATTTGTAGCTTTCGAATCCACAATCCAACAGTTAACATTATATGAGACACTCATACAAAAAACATTACCTGAGAGAGCAAGAAAAGATGATTCAAAGGGTTTCTCAAGTGTTTTGAGTAGGTCTTTCAGTCTTTTTATCTCCTGAATATTGAATGTTCGCTCAATTAAATTTTCTTCATTCTCTGATTGTTTTACCATGTGAGCTTGAGGTTTTCTCATCCCTCCATGGTTCACCCATTCCTTTCCTGGAGGTTTGCCATGCAGCTTCCAACATTTCTCCCTTGTATGTCTTGACTTTTTACAATGAGTGCACCATATATTATCTTTGTTTTCTTTCCACTGGGTATTGATATTTTGTCCATTTCCTCCTTGTAGTAATTCTGGTTTAGCCACCAAAGCAGATTCATCCATTGGTTAAATCTTAAGCATGACATTTCTCCTACTTTCTTCTGCACGAACATTGGAAATAACTTCCTCTAGGGACGGTGTTTCCCTTTTTCCAAGAATTTGAACCCTAACTTGATCAAACTCAGAATTTAATCCAGCCAAAAAATGATATACTCGATCTTTTTCTATAAAGTTCTTTAAAAGGATTGCATCCTCTGTGCATTTCATTTCAAAGACTCGATAATGATCAAGTTCTTGCCATAAATTTTGCAGCTGAGTGGCATACTCAGTTACCCCTCTGGTTCCTTGTTTAACAGTAGCAACTTTTACTTTTATCTCAAACACTTGAGCTGCATCATTATGTGCGAATGATGAAATCCCATATATCCTTTGTTGTATTAAGAAACATACATGTGTCACTAATGTTTGACTCCATGGAATCCCACAACCAGAACATGATCATGGAATCTTTTTCATCCCATGAAGAAAATATTGGATTGTCCTCACTTGGACCCTTTTCAAGGATATGAGAAAGACACCCCGAACAAATTAGGACCATTTGAGAAAGTTTTTCTCGTTTAATTTACTAAAGCTCTAATGCCTTGTAATTCCCCAGTTGATTTTAGATCAGACATTATGTAAATGCATATCAACAACCAATTGTCTAATGGGTGATTTTACAAAGAGAAAAAACAGTAATAAAGGCTGTTATGATAAATTGCAGCAATTAAGACTACACCTCTTGAAGATAAAATGGAAATGAAGGTCGTAGAAGAGAGAAAAAAGAAAAAATAGAGATCAGGGCTCTAGGAAAAACCTAGAGCTCCGATATCATATTAGAAAAATGTGTAGGCAGTAATACAATTACTATGGAATTACTTTTCTTATATGAAAAAAAAAAATACATGAGTATTTAAAGGAAAACCTAAATCCTAATAATAAAAAATAAATCTCCTGAAATAAAGAACATAAATCTCTAGAAATAAAGATTCTAAATCAGGACAAAATTTTCCAAATAAACTCTTAATCAAAATCCCTTAATTTTAGGAATTTCTTACAAATAAATTTATATTTATTGGACATTAAATGTGTAATATTTACATCCATATTTCAACACAAAGTACTAATTGATTAAAGCATTCAAGGCCAATAATAATCAAGCAGAATATCAAACATTGCTTGATAATATAGGCTTAACTTGGGAAATGGGTATCAAAACTCTAATAGTATAAAGTGACTCATAATTAGTAATAAGAAATGTTTTTAGAAACTTTCAAGATAAAAGAGTAAGCTAAATTTTTTGATAAATTTTCTATTATGTCCGAAAGGACCCAAATTCCCGAATAGACCTACTTTCTAAGTTGCCTAACACCAAAAGGTTGGGAAATCACTGATTTATAAACCAAGAAATGATCAAAATTCCCAATGCCCCAATGGAAGATCTCAAAGTGGAAGATCTCAAAGTGCTTGTTATAGATTTGGACCAATAACCCTTGGTGCCTACATGTCTTTTATAAGTCACATAGGAGAGTGAGATGACTAACTTCACCAAGGGTGTCATTTTTAAAAGACATGTTGCTAAGTTTACCATTCACAATGGAAGGATATATTGAGATGGTTTTTTATAGCTCCTCTACTACAATTCCTCAATAGTGATTGCACATTGGGTAATATCTGAGCTTCATGAAGGAATTTGGGGTAGTCATATTGAGGAAGAGCAATAGCTAGCAAGGTGTTACATGCCAACTATTATTGGTCTATGTTGTGTAGTAGAGTGAGGAGTGAACATACAAACAACAATGGAAGAACAAATAACATAGCAATACATAATAAACACAACACAAGAGATATGATAAGAGCTTTATATAACCTAGTTTATTGATGAGTCCTATTTTATATAATCATGTTTATATACTAATTATACTTCCTAATTATTATTTTATTTTTTATTATATTTAGTATATTTTAATACTTTACATGATAAATAAGTCTAGTTGCAAATACATTATGATTTTTGTATTTTCGTTGTATTTTTATGTTATCGCTACATTGATCTTTGCATACTATTTGATTTATGGTATTTTCTTTAATGGTCTGATTGAACTCATTCTTTTTGCATTGAATTTCAGATATAAAAAACTTCAATTTGGAATTTGAATAATTAATTTTGGATCACGAAATAAATTTATATAAATAAGAAAAGTCGAAACAGTATTACTATAGTATTAATGCAAATTTGCTATAATTATGGGCCTATTAATTATTGTTCTAGGCCATTCATCTTGTGTAATTTTAGAACCTCATATACTTAAAAGGTTAGGTGTAATAGACATAAGTATAGGAGAGTAGAAGAAGTTTCATGTACCATTTAATTTTCAGTTGCAAGTTAGTTACAATGTTGTTCACAATTAATATTTTCGGTTGTAAGTCTTGTACTTTGTTGTTTTCAGTTTTCTTTGGTTAATGGAAGCTTTATTTTTTAATTTTCATGTTCTACCTTCACTTTATCTCTTCTCTTTTGTTTCTTCAATTTTCTACATGAATGTATATGGGATTACTTGAGGTATAAGATGAATGCATGGATCTAGGTTCTTTCTTCTCTTGCAATAATTTTCTTTGTTGTTCTTAATCAAGAATAGTTATAGCAAAGTGTTGGAATTTCTTTCTAAATATTATTCTACAAGAATTTGATGGATTAATTGAATTCTTAATGCAAGATGAATGAGAATTTAGAATAACATCTTAAGTTCTTATTTCTACATCCATTTTCGTTTAAGACAAGCAATTCATTGTTTAATACTTTTATTTGGTTCTGCATTTTCTATATTCAGTTGTTTCTTTCTTACATTTCATTTTGTTGTTGCATTTTAATTTTATAGTTCTATAATGTTTTGTTCTTGTTTTTGTATTCTTCTTGAAATTAGTTTTATTTTCTTTGTTCCATATTTTACTTTTTTCACCTAGTTTTATTTTCAATTCTAACAATTAAAGAAGTCTCAATATTTTGTTTTGTTTTTAGTTTTTGTGTTCAATCCAAATTGCAATATAGTTTTCCATTTTTTGTCTTTAATCTAGTTCTATTTTTATTTATTTTTTTCATCAAGTTGTAATTCAAATTTTTTGTATTTTGGTTTTGTTTCCATTTTCTATTTTTAATTCACCTATATTTTATTTTATTTTTTTTCAATTTAGTTTTCATTACATTTTGATTTTTAGTTTCTTGGATTTTCGGCTTTTAAAATCTCTCTTAACTTTTATAATAATCCCTTGACAACTAAACAAAAAATTTTGAACTTGTACTCTTTAAATTGATACTTGAGTTGTCTCTATATTACATTAGAGAGAAACTTGGAATTTTGAAATCACCTAGCAACAGGTGATCATCAGTTATAAATATAATAAAATTGGATCTACCAAACTAGTTACAAATAAGAAATTGAACTGTAAAAATTCAAAGATTCACACAAAATTAACTAGGACAAAAGGATCAATCCAAACAAGTCTTGAATTCATTCAAAAAAAATTGAGCATTTTTGTTCCTTTTAAAAGATCTAGTTATGAGCTTCATGAGCATCCCATTTTCATTTAACAGATCGTCTATTACATGAGGATCTTCAACTATGGGTATATTCTTCTCTCATTTCTGAATTTTCTTGGTAAGAATATCATTCTCTTTTCTTTCAAGATCTAAATAGATGTTATTTAACTTTCTTTCTAGGTTGTTATTTTCTTTATTTAGTTTTTCATTTTTAGTTGTCAGATCATTAACCATTTGTGTTAATTTTTTGAAGTTATTTACTTCTTTTGAGACATTTTAATTTTTTCTTAGAATTTATATAAGCAAAGAGTAGGAAAGAATTTGAGAGAAGTTTATCATAAGCTTCAATAGTTGAATGAATATCATTAAAATCTACATCTTCATCAAAGTTATCTTATGGTACTTCAAATGTAGCATCTACCATTAGACCAAGGTTAGCTTCTTTTTTTTTACTATCATTTGAGTCTAATGAGTTTAGATCTTCCTAAATAGAAATCAAAATTTTCTTTTTATCTTTCTTAATAAAGTTACATTTTTTGTTTTTTGTCTTCTCTTGTTTAGGAAATTTACACTTGAAGTGTCTTGACTTCTTGCATTCGTAACAAAATATTTCATTCATGTCTTCTTCTTCATGTTTTCTTTGAATTGATGAAAAGTTCTTTTTCTTTAGAATCCTTCTTTTTTTCTTTTTCAACATGTTATTAATCTTCTTTTAGATGAATGATAATTCTTCTTCTTCTTTTTTCATTCATTTACAACTTATGAATAATTTAAAGGTTCTTTAGCTTTAAAGACCTTTGTGGGAATATGTTATTAAGGTATTTGTGCCTTAAGAGTGATAGGCTTCTCCTTCTTTAGTAGAAAATTTTGTTGTAACTTTTGCTCATGTGCTATGAGAATTCCAACAAGCATTTCTAGGGATATATTGTCTAAGTTCTTTGACATTCTTATAATTGTAACTTTCAATCTCCATTATTTATGAATGCAATGCAAAACCATTCCAATATGATAATAATTATCATAACTTATACCTAAAGAATTATAATTTAATGTATTTTGGAACATACTAAATATAATTTGTATGCTATCATTTTTTTCCATGTTAAATAGTTTGTGTTGCCTAGTTAAGGGACTAATTTTATTTCTTTTTACCTCATTCAAACCCTCGTATGTTATAGTTAGAATGTCCACATTTATTTTCCTCCTTTAAAAACATATACCTTTTTGTACTCCTATTTTAAGAAAACACAAATAAGGAAATTTCTAATTTTAGAGTTAAATTAGTATTTTTTTTCTTTTGATCGTATCAAGTATGTCTCGAAAAACATTGGTGAATTATTTTGAAATAAATTTAGAATGGTATGTATATTATTTAACTTTAATCAAATATTTATTCCATAAAATATATATATATATATATATATAACCCTTTATACCCATTAAAATATTATTTATATTATTTGGATTTAATCGAAACATTGTTCAATAAAACTCAGGAATATAACTCTAAAAAAAGGACAAGAAACTTAAAAAGATGAATTCTTGAAAAAAAAATACTCCAAAGTCACCTATTAATAAACAACTTTAATGTTTTTCTCTTATAAGAACCAATAACAAATAATATAATGTATCACCTATAATGATCAAGGCAAAGGAAGACCACAATCAAAGCAAGTAAGATGAGTTTTAGTAATCAAAATTAAAGACAGATTTATTGGCTTTAGAGACAAAAAATTTTGGTCACAAAAATGATAATACTAGAAAAATATATCAATATAGGTCAAGAACCAATTCCCTTAATCGGATTAAAGAATTGGAGTTAGCACCACCACTTAACTAAGACCAGCATTGATATTAAAGTTTAAGGATTAGGATTTAGGGTTTAGAAAACTTAACATCTCTACCTAAGATATGACATATTAGTGGAAAACTAAATTAAATCTTGTGCTAAGCAAATATTGGTTGAAATTTGACTAGCTTCCTTGGATATGATATGTCAAATAAGGATTATTAAAAAATTATCACTTGATATATGACACACTCAATATAAAAATACTAAAAATCACTATTGGATTCATAAAGCTCAAAGTTGTTACATGGGTAGTTTTACTCCTTATATAAGAGTTAAGGATGTGTAGTTCAAACCAAACACTTCTTAGTCATGAGATTCTATACTAAACCTATGATAACTAGTTTATTCCTATAATCAAACAAATGAACTTAATCTCAAACTAAATTAAAGAATATATTAAGTTTTAGTTCCTATCTATTTATTACAAATAGTCTTAATTAAAGTTTAATTCTTATCTATTTATTTAAAATAATCTTAATTATCATATTAACTTAATTTTATATTAATCGATTTTAAGTATATTACAATTAGTTTTAATCAGTACATAAAAGGTATTTTTGAATTTAGAACTTTAGAGTTTTAACAAAATATTTTTTACTTAAATATTTGATAATTTACTATAAATTTTATTTTAAATTTTCTCCTCTAAAATTGAATATTCCCTAATCATCTAATTATATTTAAACTAGTGTGTAATTTGATAATTTAATATAAAAATTGTAATTATGATAATACTATTTAAAATAATTTTAAAATTCATAAAAATATTTATATTTTCTAAATATAATAATATTATTATATTTTATGGATTTACATACTTGTCTAAGAGACAATTAAATTATATAAAAAAAAAATCAATATATCATTTGTTAAAAAAAATTATATAAATTTTATTATTAATAATTTTACATAATTATTATAAAATAAATTATTTAATTTTAAACAATAATACAAAAATTAATTTTAAACAATAACACAACTTAACGTGTGTGTGGTGAGTTAATGAACCCAGTAAGCTTAATCTACTACATACTCATTAAAAATGTGAAGTTATTATAAAATTATAATATATTTTTTCTTATTTTTTCCCTCTAAATTTTATAATCACAAGTAATTATAAAAAAGAGAAAAAAATTGCTATAAAACTTATAAATCAAGGAATCCACTTAATAGTTTATATTTATTAATTCCTTACCACATTAAATAGTTTAATAATAATATGCTATACCCTTCAATAAATTTTATAATTTGAGTCAGAAAAGTTAGTTTTTCAATTTCTTAATGAATGTTTTTATATGAAATTTATTTTCTAAAAAATTATTATCTATTAAAAATTAATTCAAATATAAGAAAAATATTTTACAAAAATTTATGAAAACTAAAATTATCTCTTCTATAAATATTATTAAGAAATAATTTCTTTATATTTATATTAACCATCGTGAATTTTTTTAAAGATGTTTGCATTTAGTTAAATTTGAATTTTTATTAAATGTTTATCTAAATAAAATATAAAAATAAAATATGATTTGATTTTAATTTAATATAAATTAAAAATAAATCAAAGTAATATTTTAGTGTTCATTTTATATAAGTTATTTTTATTATTATAAAATTTTTTAATATTCTTTAAAAAAAATTATAAAATTTTTATATAAAAATATTATAAATTTATAATAAAATATTTTAAATATAAAGACATTCAATAATTTTTATATTTATAAAAAAATTATATAATTTTATATTTAAAAATTATAATATAAATTTAATTTAATATATTATAAATATAATATAATTAAATTAAAAAAATAAAATATATAATTGAGATCGTTCGAAATTGAACCGATCTGAAAATATAACAAAAATTAATAAAAATTTGAAAATCAAATTTTTTATTTTTCATATTTTGATTGTATTTTTTTTTAAACTGCATGAATTTTAAATATAAAATTATATTTTTAAAATTAAATAATAACAGTATTTTATATATATATATATAATAAATTTATTTTTTTATTATATTATCTGTAACAATATAATATTTTTTTAATTATTTTTCATATTATTATATATTTTTATTACTTTAACATATTTTAAAATTATTTTAATTTTTATTTAAAATATAATTCTTTTATTATTATTTTTAATATATAAGTCTTTTACTATTTTCTTTATTAATTTTTTAATTTTTTTTAACTTCTTTTCTATAATTTTTGTATTTAATCCACTTTTATTCTTTTATTTAAATTATATTTAAATTTAAAAAAAATATTTCATTTATATTTATTAAAATAAATATACAAAAATTATAAAATGAAATATATAAATACATATGTAAATCTATATTTTATTTTTTAATATATTTATATTTATAAAATATAATAATAAATTTGTATTATAATTTATTAATTTTAATATAAAATTATATAATTTATTTATAAATATAAAAAAAAATTATAAATAAAACAACAATTATAAAAATAAAAATTATAAATTATCTTTATATTTAATAATTTTTAATTATAAAATTATAATATTTTATTTTAAAAAAATATTTATAATTTTAAAAAATATTTATAAATTTTATAATAAAAAAATTACGTAATTAACTAAATTAAATTTTAAATATTAATTTGATTTGTTTTA
The DNA here is from genome assembly GCA_016859785.1 of Macrotyloma uniflorum. Classification (NCBI taxonomy): domain Eukaryota; kingdom Viridiplantae; phylum Streptophyta; class Magnoliopsida; order Fabales; family Fabaceae; genus Macrotyloma; species Macrotyloma uniflorum. Next base: position 745,817 of record BDMB01000050.1, read on the forward strand.
ATTTTTATTCTAAATTAAATCTAGTCAAATTCAACCGAATTATAAAATGAGAAATCAATAGATAAATTGGTTAAAAAATTATTATTATCAATATAACTTATCTAACCTGAGAAATTAATAGACAAATTAATTAAAGAATCATTATTATCTAATAGTAGATGGTCCAAATTAATTGAGAAATAGAATCATAAGAAGATAAAATTTAAACAAATGAAATTCATATAAAAAAAGTCCATTAATTATTTAAGAATGAAATTTTATTAAAATTGTCTAATTCATTCTCTAGAACCATATCACATCCTCAATATAATAAAATATAATGAATTGAGGAAGTATTTTATAAATATATAATTATCTTAAATAAATTATTATTGAATTGATGAAGTATTTTATAAATATATAATTATCTTAAATAAATTATATATAATAAATAATAAATATATTTGTTAATATAATTTATATTTCCCTTTCATTGCTCTAATCAATTGAAGAGATGCACCATGAAAATAATGAATAATCTTCACTTATATAACATTACCTCAAATATTTATAATAATTTTCTTAACTTTAATGTCAAAATTATATACTACCATGGAATATTCGTTTTCATTCATATTAAACTACTCTTATTTTATATTTATTTATTTAATATTTTTAAAAATTTTAGCTTTCTAATCTATATTTTAGCAACATCTCTGATTTAAAATTTAACATTTTCAAACAAAAATTATCAATAACTAAACGTTATTTATATCCCAATATAAATTATTTATTATAAATAATATATTTAGAATATCAATATTTTTATCTCATTATTATAATAAAAGGTTGACTCTCATTATTCCTATATTACAAACTATAAATTTGATAATTTTTTTTATACTAACCGTACATAAAAATTGTTATACTAACTGTACATAAAATTATTGATATATGATTTTTTAAGCTAAAAATGTTTCTGTTACAAATTGTAATTATAATATAAGTTTCATATTAGCTTTCTCTGCTCATTATTATAAGACATATATTAAAAAATATTTTTTAATATAAGATATTTATAGTTTTAATAAATTTAATTTTTATTTTTATATGTTTTTATTAAAAAGTATATTATTATTAATTAATTTAATAATAATTAATAAGAATAAAAAAAATTAATCAAAAATAAATTAAAATATTAATAAAACTAGATAAATTAATATTTTTTCTTGATATATGTAATCTTATACAAAGTATTTTATAATAAAGATAAAAAAGATTATTTGGTTTTATAAAAATAAATATTTAATATAATGCATGGATTTATTATAAGTTTCAATTTTAATAAAGTTCCTTAATTATAAATATTTCTTTTATTTATTGTATTTTTGGTATAATGCATTTACCTTATTAATATTGAGATTTTTTTTTTGTTTAAAATAAGAAAATAAATAAAAAAATTGGGGCATTACATTTAATGTGTATCCCCACAACAGGCGTGGACTTGAAATCCTGCTCGTCGTCCCATTAATAAGAGAGTGAGGGGAGAAGGGTCTGTGGTGAAATAGTGAAAAACAATACCAAACGGCTATAATTGATTTTACAATAGATACTCTCAAAGATTGTGGCTTTAGTTTACTGGGTTTTCCTCTTGCTGCAATTTTGGTTTTGAGGGTTTGATCTAATTTCGATATTTTTTAGTGCTAAAACAGTGTTAATCATATCATAAAACCCGGAAAACCAAGACAAAAACTTTGTTTTGTTTTTGTGGCTTTTTCACCAAAACCATGTCTGAGGGCTATTACAGTTCTAAGAAGACTGATGATATCTGCGATGATGTTTGTGGACAGGTATGTTATTTTTATTTTCCCTTTTTACTCGATTGGGTTTTTGTTTAATTTTAATTCTACTCTACTCTACCCTTTTTCTTTTTTGGTGTTTTTTGTTGGTTTTCTGCGGTATAGTTTTAATGGGTTTCCTCTGTTGTGTTTTGCTGGCAATGCTGGGAGATTTTGGTAATGGTTTTTTTGGATGAAAGGAAATAATTTTCCCCCTTAATTTTTTAGCAGTGTGTTTGTATGGTGATTAGAGATGTCACATATGATTAATTTTTGTTTCTTTCTTGTTTGGAATTTATGGCTTATGGATTTATGCTTTGATAGCGAATAGTTTTAGTCCTTTTGAATACATAATTTTTCCTTTTTCTTATGTTTTTGAACCTCTGAAGGGGTTTCAGAATTCAATTTTGAATATGTGGTTCTTCCACCCTTTGTTTCTAAACCATAAACCTTCTATCTATGTTATTTTCGATTATTTTTTTTCAATGATAGTAGTTTTAAATTTTATGTTTATCTAACATTGTGAATCCTGTTTCTATTTGAAGAGTTAATTGGAAAACATCACAAAAAGCACCTATAGAACTGTATCTAGGTTCTTTGTTTATGCAAATGGGGACAGTGAGTGTTCAATACCCTTTTTTTTTTCTTATTTACATCTTCATAGTCAGTGTGCTATACTTATGTTATTCTGTGCAGTCAAATATATGATATGAGATTTCTGATCCATAAGTTATCCATGTAACTTAGAGATTATTTTGTTTATTATGCAGCATGGAACTCCTGCAGGGCTGAGCATGTCAAGACTCAAGTGTATTCTAAAGGGATTGGACTTCAAAACTTACATATTTCTGTTTGTCATTGTTCCAGTTGGCATCTTTGGTCTCTATTTGCACGGGCAGAAAATCTCCTACTTTCTAAGACCACTTTGGGAGTCTCCTCCAAAACCTTTCAATGAAATCCCTCACTATTATCACGATAACCTGTCAATGGAGTCTCTATGCAAGCTTCATGGGTGGGGGATTCGTGAGTCACCAAGACGAGTTTTTGATGCTGTTTTGTTCAGCAATGAAGTTGACATCCTCACTATCCGATGGAAAGAGATGCAGCCTTATGTGACACAGTATGTACTCCTTGAATCAAACTCAACTTTTACAGGAATTGTCAAACCATTGCTGTTTGCAAGAAATAGGGACAAATTCAAGTTTGTTGAGTCGCGGCTTACATATGGGGTGATTGGAGGGAGATTCAAGAGAAAAGAAAATCCCTTTATTGAAGAGGCTTATCAAAGAGTTGCCCTGGATCAGCTTCTAAAGATAGCAGGCATAGAAGATGATGATCTCTTGATAATGTCTGATGTTGATGAGATTCCCAGTGCGCACACAATTAATCTCTTGCGGTGGTGTGATGACATCCCTCCAGTTCTTCATCTTCAGCTGAAGAACTACTTGTACTCATTCGAGTTCTTTCTGGACAACAAAAGTTGGAGAGCTTCAATTCATAAATACCAGACAGGAAAGACTCGGTATGCACACTACAGGCAGTCTGATCTGTTGCTGTCAGATTCTGGCTGGCATTGTAGCTTCTGTTTCCGCCATATGAGTGAATTCATATTTAAGATGAAAGCTTATAGCCATTTCGATCGTGTGCGGTTTCCTCACTACTTGAATCCTGACAGGATTCAAAATGTGATATGTAAAGGGTCTGACTTATTTGACATGCTACCTGAAGAGTATACATTTAAGGAGATCATTGGGAAATTGGGACCTATTCCTCATTCTTACTCAGCGGTACATCTTCCAGCATATTTGCTGAATAATGCAGAGAGATTCAGGTTTTTGTTGCCTGGTAACTGCAGAAGAGAAAGTGGCTGACTTTGAATGTAGGTAGTTTACTTTAATTTTGAAAATTTGAAGTGTATTATTACACCAAAGAGGAGCTCTGTAGAATGATTTATAACTATGAATGTAGGTCATTCTTTAGAGGGATTTGGAAATTTTGTATATTCATTTTCAATTACTGGAGGGAATGTGAGATTCTCAAGTGAGGAATGTGAGGGAAAAATAGTTCTTTATAAATGCATTTGAGCAAGCTTTGTTCATTTCACTTTTGGGTATATGCACAAACCCCCAACTTAATAGTAGCATGGCATTTCCCAAGCTCCAGTGGAAATTTTGGTTTCTGTGACCAAATAATACTTATAGACTATGGAAACTAACCCTACTATCGTTTTCTTATTCATCTTTAATTTCATTGCTTCTGGATCTCCCATTCTGAATTTCTGTTCAGTGAGTTTAAATTCCTTTTCTCAGCTTTGATTTAATTTTTCTGGTGTATTTCATTTCTTTTCCTCTGAAAGATATTTTGTCTTCTGTTATTGAAATTTAATTAATTTGCCATTTGGAAGAGAATTTGTCTTCTGTTATTGAAATTTAATTAATTTGTCATTTGGAAGAGATTTTTGTCTTTTGTTATTGAAATTTAATTAATTTGTCATAGGAAGAGATTTTGTTTTGGGAGACTAAATTCATGTAGGAGGTGGTAAAGCGATAATTACTCCATTAATTTCTCCATATACATTAATGTCATCTAACAAAAACTAAGCTCATCTGACAAAGAATGAAGTTGGAATTGGTGTTTTCTTTTGACCCTTAGGAGTGTTTGGTAGGAAGGGTTTTATTTCAGTGTAAAGAAAATTTGTAGTTTCTTGGAAATTTAATATTATGGCTATTTTTGGTTTATTCTTTAAAAAAAAATTTCTTAAAAAACTGTTTTCCGTTAATGTATTTTGTTGGGATTTCTTATAAGATTATTTATAAAGGAAAGTAGGAATCTAATTTTTTTCAAGTTTTTGAAAATAGTTTATAGAAGGAAAAATATCACATAATTTTTATTTAATTATTTAATATGTTAAATTAATTTTTATTTGAAAATATAATTTTATTTCTTATTTTTTAAGAAATTTATTTAAATATTTTCAGAAATAATTTTATAACAAGCCAAACATATATTATGATTTTTTATCTTGATTTCTTTTTCTTATATAAATGACTAGTCTAAAGTAAAATAAGTGATATATTTAGTATTAAAAACATTATTAAATTTAAAATAAAATTAATTATTTTAATATAGGTTTAAATATGTTTGTACATAAAAGATTAAGATACTTATTATATAATCTGGATATGATAATTTAAATATTTCTATAATATTATTATAATTAAGATATTCTTATATATCTAATTAGTTACAAAATAATTAATAGAAAATATCACAATATGTTAAGATATTTTATATTGTGACATAAAATAAAATTATTTTTTTAACCAATTCAGGTAAAAATATTTATCAATATACGGTAAACCGGTAAAGCTTCACATTATAAATCTTTTCGACAAGACAATCAATTTCTAATCAGAATTTTTTTTTATTGTTTATCAATTTCTAATCAGAATTTTTTTTATTGTTTATTTGTTAAATCAAATAATAAGTAAATATTTCAAGTTACTTCTACTGTTGTGATATAATATTAACATATGATATTCCTAAAAAAAAATATTATTTATAAATTTTAATATAAATATTAGCATAGGTAAATTAAAAATTTTAGATGAAAATTTCAAATTAACTAATATAATTTGCATGATAAATTATTTAACCAAATTTTTAACATTACTTATTAAATTTAAATTTATTAAATTAAAATCTATTTAGTTAATCTTATCATTCTTAAAAAAAAGAAATTTATAATTTTTTTTAATATATTTCTAAAATTCAATTTAATTGTTTTTAATATTTCTTCACTCGTTAATATTTATTTTATTTTTAAATTTTTTATTTTTAATTTATAATATTTCATGATCTTTTAATATATAAATTAATAAATAAAATTATTTTAAATTATTTTAATTTTTTTATATTTATTAAAAAAATAAATTATAAATATAAAATTATATAATAAAATAATTTTTTTTATTTAGAAGATTATATATATATATATATATACACGATTAGTAAGAATTATAAATATTTAATCTACATATATTTTTATATAATTTTATATGATATTAAATTAAGTATAAAATTCATTTCTTTTATAAATTTAAAAAAAAATACTATTTTAATTTATTACGATTATTTATCAGTTTACTCTAAAAGAGTGGTTTCCAAAATTTAGTGTTTTACCTCTTTAACATACAATATCCATTTGAAGTGTTAACAGACTCAGTTGTCTGTTTAGTTTTAAGTGACCAACTACAAAAATATCAACCTTACTATTCCAAACCCTTGCGTGACGCATAATTCCTCTTCAAGTGCTATGCAAACATGATATGGTTAATTTTTATTTTTTATATTTTATTTTGTATTTATAATATTAAACTGAAAATTATTATTTTGAAAAAAATTTATAATTAGATAAAAATTATACAATTTAATTATATATCTAATATTATTATATATAATTAGATTACATAATTAATTATATATATTTTTTAAATAATAACTTTCATGTAATTTGTATAGCAGATGATAGTGGGTTGACTCGGTTTATTTAAGTAGTACTGGTTGTGTTTTTCTACTACAAGATTGACATGTTCTTTCCGAAGACTCCGAAGACTTCTGCAATCAAATCATTTTCCAGTGAGAAAGAATTGCCTTGAGAAACCTTCGTTTTGAGAATTAATGCTAGTCCCACCACACACACCCTTGACTGAGTAATGAGCACTTCTTAAAATTATTAATGTTATGCTCCTTTTAGTCAATGTTTGTCTTCATTTATAAGAGAGTACTCAAAATAATTTATTAACTTAATCCATATCAGAATCCAAATCAATAAAATTGATTTATATTTTTAATTTAATAAAATCAATTCGAATTAAAATAATTAAATATCATTAGTTTAAGAATAGATTTTTTTTTTAATTTATAACTCCATTAAATTTAAACAAAAATTAGTGATTATTTTTTTATTATTAATTATTATATGTCAATTTTACATATAAATATAAAATTTTCTTTATAATTCTTATTATTGTTTAGTTAATATAAGTTAATTTAATTTTTTTTATCTCTTTTAATAATAATAGATTAGGGAGAGGTTTGTATATATAAAATCTGAATTAGTATTATTTAAGTTTTTTGGTTTTTAGAAATATATATATATATTAAACAGAATTTTTCATATAATTGGATGAAATTTATTTGTATCAAATCAATCTATTTTTTTATTAGATTATTTTGTTTGACTTTTTTAAAATAATACAAATAAGTAAAAAATGGATGGATTTGAATTTTTTCATAAATATGTACATATGAAATCTTATTAGATATTTTCATTATAATAATATCCCAATAAGTATTAACTAATTATTAAATAATTAAAAATAATATTACAGTACATCTAAATATTTTAAAATTAGGAAAAAAAATAATATTACTTATTTATTTATTTGTTATTAGTAAAAAAATTATATATAATATTGTGAGATATTTTTATACATAGATAATCATCGTAAGTGAATCTGCCTTTAGAGTTAACACTACTCAGAATTTGGTCCATAAAACTTGAAGATTCTTGTAAATTTATTCAGTGTGTTCAATGTTCTCCACTTTTTTATAGGAACATTTGATGTTCACCATGGCACATGGATAAAAGACTTCCTAAGTCACATTGATGATGGTTCAAACAAGAAACCAAATCACTTTTTCAATGGTTGAGATGGATGTAAATACTATCATCAACAACAAATCAATAGTAATTTTCAAGCAAGCATACACTAACATGATAAAGGAATACACGCAATCTTTATGAAGCTGTAGAGAAAAGTTGTTGAGAACTTAGAACTCAGAACATCAAGACAAACTCAAAGCCTTTAGAGAAGAATTGAAGGTTTTGGTATGAAAACCACATGTTTTATCTTGGCCATATGTCAACTTAGGGTTAACAATGTGGGTTGGGTCATGTAGGTTGACCTGCAAGCTTGTATGGAAAAATGGAGTGTATTAGACATTTTAGTTTAGAGAGGAATAAGGAGGCTAACTTGCTTACTCGCATAAAAAATATAAATGACATTTAATCCATTAAACTAACAATTGTAAGTCCAATCATGCAAGTCTAACAAATCTACAAATACATCACCTAATTTATATTTTCCTCTATTTCTATCTTGTTTCCTTTCCTTTCTTCATTTATTTTCTTTCGATATGATTTATTTTCATTTCCACATAATTAATTTGTTTGTTCTATTATCTAAAATTATTATAGGTATTATTTTTTATTTTATATTTGGAATTTTCTGAATATAATAGAATAATTTTTAATTTAACTTATAATGATCTTAGTTTAAAAATTAAAATGGACGAAAATGTTACATTATTGAGTATACCTATATAGGTTAATTTTATTTATTTATTTTAATTATTTTGTGGGTTAACCCATATAATATATGATTATAAGATTGCAAAATAGGTCATTTTTTAATAGTTTATATCTTAATAAATTGTTAAATATGAATCACTTGAGAGCACTTGTGTCTAGTTACATTTAACTAGAAGAAAATATCAAGCTTAAAGAAAAAAGACAAATAGTCATATCCTAGTCAAATAAGGCATGCTTTAAAAAAAGGTTAAAGAGAAAGTATAAAACTTATATACCTCTTAATGCCAATGTAGTGACCATATTAGAAGAAGCATGTAACCTTAAAGTAATAACTTTACTATAACCATATGCAGATCCTCATGAAATAGACCAAAGCAAACATTATCCATATCATCAAAACCATGGATATACAACTAATGTATGTACAAATCTTTAAGACATATTAAAAAACTTATTAAAAGGGGATCTTTATATAATTTTGTCTACGTTGATTCCTTAAGTCTTGAAGAAACTATTGAATTCTTCTATGACAAACTCCAAACCATTATGTGTTCTAAAAAACCTTTAGCTTGGATCTCTATTGATTTTCAATATGAGTATGTCATTTCTTGAACTTCTAAAGTGTTTCAGATTTGTTCCTTAGAATGTAAATCAATACCCTTCTTGAAAAATCATCAATGATCTCATAAAATATGCTCCTCCACCATGAGTTTGTGTTCTTGATGGTTCCCACAAATCAACATAAGCATATTCAAAGGGTCGGGTTGAAGTATGTTTACCTATTCCAAACTTCACTCTATACGATTTTCATAAGACACATTGATCACTATTAGGCTGAGAGATATTATTGATCACAGATTTTCCTCAATAATATCTCTCAACTCAACAATCATTGAAATCCAACCTTTGAAGTTTATCACCCATTAGCAAGTTTTTCTTTTCCAATTCAACCAAGCCTTTCTCACTAATGTGACCCATCCTGCCATATTTTGATTTTGTCTTCCATTATTTGACTCGCAACTAAGGCATGTGCAATGACTGTGGATCCTTCTAAGATGTATAATCCATTACTTCTTTTGCCCTTGGCTATGTGGATACCTTCATTATTCCATTCTTAACCTTCATGGAATAACCCATAAGATCAAATGAGCTTATGGAAATCAAATTCCTCTTCAATTCAAGAACATACCTCACACCCTACAACACGATTTCACAGTTGTCAAACATTTTGAACCTTATTGATCCCATACCCTACACTTTGTAGGCCTTGTTATTACCAAGAAGTATAGTTCCATACTCCTTTTGTTCAAGATTCTCAAAGTAATCCTTCATAGGACACATATGGTATGTCCAACCTGAGTCCATGACCTAATTTTTCTAGGAATCTTCAAATGAAGCCACCAGAACACTGGCTGATTCATATCCTTCGGAGGCCTCAACAACATCAGCTATTTCTTGCATCCGAGTGCCTTTACCTTTCTCTGGGCAATGTTTCTTGATATAGGAAACCTTTTGACATTTGAAACACCAAACTTGTTTCTTATTCTATGGTTTTGTCCTTTTCCAATTACCATATATTTTCTTCCCTTTTCCTTTCATGGTTGTTAGACCCGATGATATCTCCTCTGTTGTCTTCGAATCTTAGAGCTTCTGGAACTCTTTGGTTCGAATTGATGTTACAACTTCCTCCAAGGTAATCAACTGATCCTTTCCATAGAGTAATGCATCTCTGAAATGCTCAAAGGTTTTGGGAAGAGCATTTAGAAGAATGACAACCTTATCTTCATCTTCTAGCTTTTACACAAATATTCTCAAGGTCATCGATGGTCTTATTGAAATCCGCAAGCTGTTCTTCAATCATTCTTGATTCCGCTATTTTGAACGAATAAAGTTGTTATTTGAGACACAACCTATGCGCCAAAAATCTTGTCATGTATAGATATTGAGTTTTCCCCATATCCTAGTAGTAGTTTTCTCCTTTGCAACCTCTCTTAATGCCTTATCATCAAGACACAAGATAATTGCACTCTTGGCCTTATCGATAATTCTCTTCTTCTCGATTTGCGTCAAGGTTAAAGCCATGTTCGGCTCTCCTTTCAATGTTTCATCACAACCTTGTTAGATCAAGATTGCTTCCATCTTGATTTTCCACAAACCGAAGTCATTTGAGCTTATGAATTTCTCAATGTCGAACTTCATTGTCATTTCTTTGAATAATCTTTCGTATTCCCATAGACGGCGCCACTTGTTGATTTGTGAGGAATGAAAAGTCTAACACAAAAACACCAATTGAGGATTAAGAAGATATAAAGACAGAAGCCAAGGATACTAAGGATGAGGTCACCAACACCAACAAGGCCAGCCTAGACTTGATCAATAAACTTAACACTAGATCCAACAATAAGGCAAATAGGAAATCAGAGGGGTAGTCAACACCATTGTTGAAGGAGTATGTACATTAGTAAGGCTTAGTCTTTCCCATAAAAATGTTCCCTTAAATCACGTTCATAGACGAGGATTTTAGAAACCATGGTCCTTCACAAGATGATCCATTGTTCATCACTATTAATATACCCAATTGAGGTGGACGGGTTACACAAAACCCAATCTGATTAAGGAATCTCAAACAATAGACTTAAATGGTCAAAATTTTTTAAGCTCAAAACATACCACAAAACCTCATTAAGCCATGTTTGGATCCATTCCTCAACTTTGTAAGGAAATGAGTGGATACAAGAGGGTAAGTTAATGAACATATAATGAAAAATTAAGGAGAATATAATTTTCGATAAATTACACAAAGCAATAAAAAAAATAAAAAATAATGACAAGATTGGAAGATAAAGAAAACACACCACAATTAAAATTGATTGATGAGTCAAAGGAAATTCTTCCTTCCAAATTAAAAATTTAAAAATAAGAATCAAAATTTCTTCTCAAGAACCTAGAAAATTTTTTCCTTAGAAAGCATAAGTTTATTGTAATATGATTACTAAAGTCAATAAAAATCTATTAATATTATGGACCAAAGATTATAAGGCTCATTCAACTAATTAGGCCCGTCCAATAAAATATCCTAACATCTAAAAAAAATTATAATTTCAAAAAACATAGAAACAAATACAAAGGTCTAATAAAGTCCCAATACCAAAATATAAAATACTTATTCTAGTCCTAAGCCTCAACTTGATCTTTTATTATGTTCCTATCCATGCATTCATTGACCTCTTTACACACTCATCATAAATTGACCTCCTTATTACAACCTTCAATATGAAAAGGACAAGCTAAAGCATTTTCATTCATTATAACTTGGTGGAAGCAGACACCTACAACATGCTCATTGGTAGAAGAACAATTAATAAATTTGAAGTAATTGTCTCTATACCACATGACCATGAAGTTTCCAACTAAGGATGATATCATTGTGACCATGAAGGTGTACCCTAAGGAATCTAGGAAATGCTATCAATTAAGCTTGAAATTATCCCTTTATATTGTCAAAGATACATCTAAACAACTCAACCAAGAACAACCTATTACACCATACTTAAAGATATCATAAAAAAAAATAATGTCAAGACAAAATTCCTTGAGAACATAAAGCTCACCTAAGATAGCATAGATCTAGATCCATGACATAAATTTGAGGACAACCAACCTTTATTTGATGAACAAATAATTGATTTTCAACTTGGATTAAAACTAGGACAAGTAACTAACATCCAAAAGCAATTGGAGAAGTACTCAAATATAATGCAAATCTATTTGTGTGGAATGTAATTAGCATACCAAATTGATCTTGACTTAATTTGTCATAAATTAGCTATTTTTCATAATGTTAAACCTGTAGCTAAATAACAAAATTTGAAAAAAAAAACGAAATAAATAGAAAATAAATAACTTCAATGAATGTGTGATAATAGAAAAGAAATAAAGAAATGAAGGAAATAATCTTGTACTTATTTCAATTCATTCTCCATTGCTTCTCTTTTTTCTTTGATTTTATAACTTAGAATCCATTATTTTACCACCTTGACCTCATTAGAAGCCTAATAAATTTCCTTTTGACCTTTAGTTGTATGTGTTTCAATTAGAAAAAATTAGAGGATTTTCAAGTCTATGGTAATGTTTGATTTCATTATGTGCTTTTAAGTGTAAATGTTATGGAATCTAGAACACATACAATGGAAGATTGGTTCAAGAATAATAGAAGAGAACAAACTATCAAGAGGAAAGAACAAAAATACAAATAGAAGTTAAAGAATACGAAGTCTCGTTTATTATACCACAAGTCAAAATTTGCTTACTAAGCATTTACATTGCCAACCTTATATATAAGTATAAGACTAACACAAGTTAGTTAGTGCACTTAGAGCATCTAACTAAGTTAACCAAATTACAAAAATAAAATGTATATACAAATAGAATACAATGATTATTAGTACACCAACAACACCATCTAATATACTAGACACTTGCTTACTAGACAATACAAGATTTGTTAACTAATATAAACTATTAGACACTATGCACCCACCAATGTTGTTCCATAAAATTGTTTAGTACACAGAATTTTTACCCACTCCACCTTAGACTACTAAGTTTTTATGTTAGGATTATAACCAACAATCTACATTCAACAAGTCCAAGTAATGCATGAACTTGCTCTTAATGGCTTTGTGAAGAAAACTATAGGATTCTCCTTGGTGTCAATCTTCCTCTCTTCAATCCTCTCCTTAGTCCGAAGGAAATTATATTTGATGTCAATATGCTTTGTCCTACCATGTTATACATGATCTCTGGCCAAACAAATTGCACTCAAAATGTTGCAAGAGATGGTCTTCTTCCCTCGAGCATACCCTACATCTATCATCAAATCCTTCAACCAAATATCCTCCTTTATAGCCTCCGCCAACACTATATACTTTGCATTTTTGGTAGACAACACCATTGTAGATTGAAGAGTTGCCTTCCAACTTACCAATGACCAACCAATTGTGAAAGCATACCCAATAATGGACCGTCTAGCATCCAAGTTCGTTGTGAGTCAGAGAACCCTACAACAACACAATATGAACCACCTTTGAAGATAATTCCAACATCTCTAGTTCCCTTCAAGTATCTTTGGATCCTCTTCACTACATGAGTAATAATTAATGATTGAGAGAAAGTACCTAACACCTCCCAACGATGGAACTTCTGATGGTCCTTAACAATCTACATGAACATAATCCAATGTGGTCTTCATCTTATGTAACATTATAGAGAATTCATTTTGAACTACTTTTGAAACACAAACTAAAAGAAAAGTCTCCATCTTTTAATTGCCCACCGACCTTCGTTTGGATACGACATTCAACCCTTTGCCAAACATGTATCTTAGACGCAAGTGTCAAACTATTGCATTAGACAAGGTACTAAACCGCATAGAGACACCTACAACACCAACCGCTTCAATAATATGACCTTGAAAAAAAAATAGATTCCCTTCCCTAGTCCCCTACATCAATAAAAAACCTTTTCTACCTTTCACCTACATCACACAACCTTCCACATTGCATTTGAAACACTTCATATCCAAAGCACCAATGGATATAAGGTTCTTCTTATGTTTTAGGACAAACTTGACATTGGTCAATGTATGAACCACATAATCATGCATAGGAATTTGTAAAAAATTAATACCAACAGTCTTACAAGAAGTGTCATTGCCCATATGTTACCCTCTTCTAACAAGTCCAATGAGGTAAACCATCCCTTCTTGGCCACAAATGAAAGGAGCAACCAGAATCCAACACCCACCTATCAGATGCTTGTTGTCTCGTGACGACAAACAAATTGCTTCATCGTTTGACAACTCCTAAATTGTAGCCACCACACTCTAATTCCCCACTCTTGGACAATCCTTCTTCCAATGTCCCTCTGTTCTACAGATGGAGATGGAAGCACTGAGTCTTACTTTCGTCGAATCTCGCTTTCTTCTTCGGAATCAGTTTTCCATTTTGCCATTTTCTGATTAAAACCCTTTTTCTCTTCCCCTTATTTTTTTATCTTGTTTAGAATCGCTCTCACAATCCATGAGTTCTCTCGCTTATAAATTAGGGTAAGTCTTGAAAGAATAACTGTGGCGACTATGTTCTGCAATGTATAATGACTCATTTGCTTTTCTTTAACGTCTTGGTTTTGGTTGTTACGATTTATTCTTTTTCTATATCTTCATATTACTGGCTTTCCAAACCTCTTCTTGGAGACGATGATGGACGAATCTATATTTGCTCTCATAGCAACTTTTTTTGCATTTGAAAGCAACTGATCCATTGCATGGACCTTGTTCATGTTGTTGATGAGATTGAATAAGGGTGAACTTACGTCCTTTTGATCAATCTTGATTTTCTTTTTTTACCTTGTCTTTCTTCAAGACTATTAACTCAGAAGATGTTGCATTCTCTATTGTTTTGGATGCCCTCATACAAAATTGTTATGTATAAAGACTTGACTTCACCTCCTACTCTAAAAAGATGAAAACCTTCCCTACACTCAATGAATTGATCAAATTCTCGTAGGAAGGAGGGAGAGAGGATAATGAAATCATTACTGCATTATTATTTACCTTGATGCCCATGTCCTAAAGCTCCATCAAAATCAAATTGTGGTCATCAAGATGAACCTTTAATGACATACCTTCCTACATATGAAGCCCGAACAACCTTATCTTCAACAAGATTTGTGCAAATGAACTTTTTCATACAAAAATTCTTCGAATTAAACCACAATGTTGCCCAGGTCTTCTCCATTCTAACCTTATAAAAAACCTCTTTAGAAAGAAAAAGATGGATCATCAAATGTGCATTTTCCTGCATTAACTCCAAGGACAGTCCCTCTATGTGTGATGT
Source organism: Macrotyloma uniflorum (assembly GCA_016859785.1). Classification (NCBI taxonomy): domain Eukaryota; kingdom Viridiplantae; phylum Streptophyta; class Magnoliopsida; order Fabales; family Fabaceae; genus Macrotyloma; species Macrotyloma uniflorum. Next base: position 760,906 of record BDMB01000050.1, read on the forward strand.
AAGCCCAAGCATCACCTCAACTACAAGTGTTATAGCAAACAAATTTTCTAATGGCTGGAGTAAATTTTAGGGTTTATGCTTCAAGTCAACATGCTACATCAGAATTTTTCAACTTTAATAGCATGCCAAATTAAGTGGAAACACCCCAAGTTTTTCCATTTTCATAATTTAACAAGCCTCCACCTAACCAAGTTGTAGATCTTTCTTCCAATAGATATAATCTTAATTGGAGAAATCATCCAAACTTTAGGTAGGGAAGAAATCACCTACAACAACATAATTATTCTTAATCTAATTATCCACCAAAACAACCATGAAAGTGGTTGTTTTGTATCAATTTTATATTGATTCTTCCATGATTCAAGGGTTGATTTAAGTTTGCATTTATCTTTCAACCAAGTAAGTGGCTTGTCCTATCATTTCTACTTGTTCCATATTTTTTTTATATAGTTCTTGTTATGTTCATCTTGGTTTTGGTTTCAATGCACCATATGCTTGTTGTTTCCTTGAATATGATACATTTTTATCAATTGAAATCAATGGTTTGATGTTTTTGTCACATATTTACATGTTTCTAGCCATTTTAATCTATTAATTTTCTAAAAATCTCATTGTTCTTGAATTGTATTCATGTTCTCAAACAAATTATGACTAATCTTGAATGTTTCTTGAGTTTGATCTCATTTCTACAATACGAAATAGTTGTTTCATGTTTCTAATGGATGAAGTAACTTGTTCTTGAATTTCTTTAGTAATAATCTTGACTTGGAAACCATGTATGAATGGCCTTTACATCTAAACAACAAAAGAGGCACCCCTAAATATGAGACAACTCAAGAAATATATGATTTAAACATGCATATTTCTAGAAGATTATATGAGGTCAAAATTATTGCCAACATGAATAAGATACATTCAATGTCTGAACATAATGGAACAATGTGTAGTTCAATGGCAAATTCCTATTGTACTCAATCAAAGTGCTTCCAAGCTTTACCATCACATGGATAGAGTAACACATCGTAAGTGTTATGGTTCTCATAATGTCATGTTCTTGTTCCTACAATTTGCATTGGTGCATGTATTTTTTGTAACCTTGAAATCATAAGTAATAGAATATCACCTTTATAAGAGCTAGTATTATATTACTTATTCTTATATTATGGTCACGATAGCTTGACCTATGACAAAATTTGCATTCAAGTAATGTTCCTTCATTATTCTCATACTTATTTTCATAGTAAAACATGCAATCATTCAAACAATAATCAATCGTAATATCCTCTAATCTCATCTTCGATACTAACATTTCTGTATCATAATTTTTAAACAAACCTTTTTTATGGGTGTTACATCAATAAGAATTTTTTAAGCAAACTCTAAACATTGGTCAAGAACATTCTAATTGGACTTGCAAGCTAAAAGCCTCACAGCCATTGATAATTTGGACTCTGATGTTCTTTCATAAATTAACTTATTTGCATCCACCAATAGATTTTAAAATCTTAGTCTTTCTTTTTTTAGAGCCTTTTCCATGTTATTTTAATTTGGTGTTTCGAATGGCTCGTGTTGCCTAAGAGCATCATACACTACCTCATGCATTCACACAAATTATTCATTTTTTACACAATCTACATCATTCCTTTCAAGACCCATGTAATTATCATCAACGTCTAAATCAAGTTACAAGTTCTCTTCACCATGATCAATAATTAGGCTTAAAACCACATTTGTAAAGGTAAAGTTTCACGATTATATCCTCCAAAATTATTGTACAATTGCACTTAATACAAAAACATCTAACAACCTCATCATTGTAATAAGTGTCTTATTAACAAGCTTCGCTTATAAAATCCTCAACCTTCATCATAAAAGATTTTTTTAAATCATTTTTTCATCTATAATACCTATCATACATTCATCCTCGATTTGATGAAAATTGATCCATGTATTATACATATCATTAATATATTATAAGTATTTAACATGTTTTCAATATATATTTATTCATATTTAATATAGTTTTTTTCTTAAAATAAAAAAGAACTTAATTTACATAACATTTTAGTTTATATATTTTATTGAATATTTAATATTTATGTAGAAATATTTAATCAAGTGGCAATTACTTAGCTAATTAAATTTTACTTAACAAATTAACACTAGATATAGGAAGTCATAAAATTTATATTTTGCTAAGGGAAGATGAAATCTACCTGACAAAAGTGCAATTTTGAGATAACTAACTTAACAAATACTTTGCTTAATAAAATTGTTCAACTCTCAACAAAAAGTTATAATGACATACTTCATCAAAATTACGAGACTGTTCAAGTTTTTCATGTATTATTGTTTGTGGGTCTTAGATGGATCTTATACAAGTATCTAGAGCTATTTTCCTAATGGGAATCTACACATGACATTAGGGGTGTTCAGAACTGAACCGATAAAAAAAAACCGAAAATCGATCCAAAAAACTGTAAACCAATTAAAACCGCAAGTTTTTGAATCACTTTGGATTTTTTTTTTCAGAACCGTGCAGTTCGGTTCGGTTTGCAGTTTGGTATTTCCAAACCAAACCGTAATTATTAAATAATATTATATTTATTTTTAATTTTATTTTGTAAAGAAAACCTACTGTTGTCTGTTACAACTTTCATTTTGTTAGACGCATCTTAGGGTTCCTTATTTAAAGTTCCCTTACTCTGATTTCATTATCTCATCATTAACTCTTATTCAAATCCATCTTCACCACACCATTTTCTACTAAAATAATTTATAAACTAATACTGTAACCATATGAAATCTAGTCAATGTTATATTTTTATTAGTTTATTATTTAAAAAGATAAAAATAGTCAATTATTAATAAAAAAAAATAAAATAAAAAATTAAAAAAAACCGCAAAAACCGATCCAAACCAAACTACTAAAATTGGTTTGAATTGGTTTGGATTTTTTTTTTATTTCAAATCAAACCAAACCGAACTGCAAATAATTTTTATATTTGGTTCGGATATATTTTAGCGAAAAACCAAACCAAATCGCACCGCGAACACCCATACATGACATTGACTCTGATGGTAATTATTGGATACAACCCTTACCACTAGGCTAAAAGTTTTACCTTATAATCAAGGTGTAACTTTTTCTACATAATAGTGTAATAACCCAAGCACCATAATTTGATGTGACTTGACCCACCTAATCTTTGTCATAGGACAATTGAAGTACCCTACAACAAATTTTTCTCTAGTTTTCAAGAACTTTAGTTTCTAACTTTTCAAGTTTTTCTAATCGATGCATTTTAGATTCCAGTTCTTCAAGTTCTTGTATTTTATACTTTACTTTATTTAGTTTTTATTAATGCAATTTATGTTGCTTGCTATTTTACATTTCTTGAATGAGATTTAATTCATTAATGTTATATACATCTATAATTCAATATCTTTTCATGTTATTGAATTTGTTTGATTGAATGAGTTTAGTTACATCATGAATCCATTTTAAATTTCCATGGTTGATTTTTATATTACTGAATCATGCTTCTAGATCAATTTATATGAAATGAATCAATGAGATCTATTTAGTTAAATGGTAAGTGTGTAGAAATTCTATAAATCTATTTTTGTGATTATAATTTAGACCTTGAAATTAATAAAACTCAATGAGCTAAGATGAAGGTTAAGAAATTAACCATTTCTTTATTATGAAACTTTAATTTTGTTGGTTTCTTATATTTTAGATAACACAAAAATTATACAAAACATCTAAACTTAACTCTTTGATATTGAAATTTAGTTTAGAATAGTTTAGATCCTTGAAAATAAGACTTAGGTATTTTTCTAGAAACTGCATGTTTTTCATGTTATAAAATCTTTGATTTATTTTGGTGAAAAAATGTGTTTCAATCAAAATAACATCGTTGTCAAGAAGCAGTTATTGTTATTGTGAATTTTTGTTTCAATATAAAAGAATTAGACAATTTTTCTATATATATTTTTTTTGTTACTTTTTATTATTTGTTTACTATCAAGATCTTTGCCCAATGAGGACATGTTGTCTCAACAAATACCTATTTGTTCAACATTTTAGTGATTTTCATGTTTCAATTTTTTTTCTACCTTAAATCCATTCAAAAAAATCATTGTTACATAGTAACTTCACTCTATAAATGTTTTTCTATGTTAATTTTGTTGTTATTTTATGTGTTTTTTATTTTAATTTTTATGATTAAATGCATAGATCTCAAACTAAAAATTTATACAATTTGACAAAGAAATTGAAAGGAAATTTCATAAATTCAAAAAGACAAATAGAAACCTTGATTCATCTACTAATTATTCTTATCAAATTGACAATATTAGTGAAAAACATTAATAAAATTGGTTACACTAGTTGTACTTACTATAAAATTTGTGCATGCAATATCCTAGTCATGTGCCTTTTTAAGAAAAAAAAAATAGTTTAATACACTTGCTTTATAGATTTTATGACCTTGTAAGAGAAGATCCTTGCAAATAATTTAAGAAATTCCTTATGATTTGTTCTCTCCATGAAGGTGTAAAAGACTAATTGTACTACTTGTTACTAAGATCTATCATAAATTGGGATATCTTGAAGAGGTTATTTTTAGATAAATCTTTTCCTACCTCTAGAGCTACTTCCATTATGAAGGAAATTTACAATAATAGAAAACTAAATAGGGAAAACCTATGTGATTATTAGGAGATGGTTAAAATATTATGTTCAAATTTTCCTCATCATAACATTAGTGAACAACTCCTTATCCAATATTTTTATAAAGGACTTATTATTAAGGAAATGAGTATGATTGATGTAACAAGTAGTGGACTCTTGTGGATAAAACTCTCATAGTGGCAAGAAACTTGATTCAATAATTTTCAACTATAAATAACATAATTAAGACCATTTTTGAAGTTCAAGTTAGCTAGGCATTCGAACGCCAAAAAAAAAAAAAAAAAAAAGATAACTTAGTCATTATGGTTAAAAAATTGGTAGAAGTATAATTTTGAAGTATGTCAAATGTAGCAATTCTCCATATTTTTTACTACTAGCCAATACAATAACATATTCTCTTCACCTCAAATGGCCAACCAAAAAAATATAGATTTATCTACTAATAAATATCATCCTAATTGGAGAAACTATCCAAAATTTGAGGTAAGGAGATTCACAACAATGACAACAACTTATTTATGTACAACAATCACCTTCATAATAATTTTATCCACAACAAATCATTTCATAACAATTAATTCCTTTCATGCAAAAACCTCCACAATCCACCATATAAAAACCAAAGTTAGAAATAGTTTAGCCAACCCACATAATTATAGCCTCTATTGCTAAACAATCATCTTTAGAGCTTATAAGGTAAAGGACCATGAATACCTTACAATTCAAGCAAAGGACTAAAGTTGACAATAAATATTGGAAACTTAGATTGGACAACTAGTTAGTTTTATAAACCAAACTCAAACAAGGAATTCTAATCAATTCCCAGTCCAAATTATTGTTAATCCTACAAATTTGAGTGTTATTGCACTAAGGATAGGAAAGAAGATTGAAGGAGTAAAAGAAAAAGAGGAGGTAGAAAAATAAAAACTTGAAATAATGTGAATTAGGATGTTCACCCTCCACAAACCAATATTGATATTGGTTGCTCTCATACTCAAGATAAATTGTAGGTTTCATTTCCTTAACCTAAGGGTTATGTAGAAAAGAAAAGGAGGGGAGCTTGGCAAATATTTATTACAAGTGTTTTTGAATATTGATGTTAACATTCCCTTTTTGAAAGAAAAAAAGAAGATCCCATAATATGAAAAATTCTTAAAGGATTTTTGTGAGGGGGGAGGGGGAATTGGATTAACGAAGGAATGTATTAGCTTTGATTGCAACATCTCATTAGAAGATTCCTGAAAAGCTTAAGCATTTAAGGATATTTACCATTTCATGTGTCCTAGGCAATAACCAATTTGATTTGATAATTCTATGTCAAACTTAAGAGTTTCAATTAACATTATACTTTTGATTTTTTTTTTCTTTATCTCTTGGTTCTTTATAGAAAACTCATGTAGTAATTCAACTTGCTTACAAAAACATAATGTATCTAACTAGTTTTACAAAATATATATTATAAACAATTTGATATTTTTAGTTAATTTTTACATCTTTGATATGGAAGGATAATCCATTCATGATAATCCTCAAATTATTTTTTTTGGGAGATCATTCTTAAAGAAAAATATGAAATCCTACCTTCTTTTTTAACCTTAACTTTTATCTCCATTATATATATATATATATATATATATAACTTCTAAAATTGGTTTTCGATTCATTAGATAAATAGTTTAACCAATTAAACATGAGATATTGATTATATTAAATTATTGTAAATTTTAAAAAATAAATAAAAAATTTTATATTAACAAATGAAAAGTAGAAAATCATCATAAAATAATTATATTTTTTTATAAAAAGATTGTACAGGATTAAATTTTTAATTAAAAAAATCCATTTAAAAAATCAATTATTAACTTTTTATTATAGAGTCAACAAAGTTGACTTTAATCAACTCTTACAAATTTCAATAAAAATTAAATCCATACATTTATATTAATTATATTTAATAAAATTCAATCTAGAAATACCTAAATTTAAACTAATTCAATTTGCAATAAATGACTTTTAGTCAATATTTTGATTTTTTTTTACTAGAATTAGCTTAATTAAATTTTATAATCTAATTAACTATCTATTTAGAGTTTAAAAAATTTCTAATGTTTGAATTAATAAAAATAATTAATAGAAAAATAAAAACACAATTAATTGAAAGATTAGAGTCTAGTTAAATTAGGTTAAAATAAGGTCAAATTTAGATGACATCGTTTCCATGTTTGCTGATGTGGCAATGTCAAATGTTAAAATATTATTAGACCATTTTCTATACCCAGAAGTGTCAAAATGGAGCCTAGAAGAAAGCCAAAAATTCTTGCCCTCTGATTATCTCCCCACATTTTACCAAACTCTCTCTCTCATACCTCTCTCAATTCTTTGTCTCCTTCTCTATAAGAAAGAGCAAACTTGATGTGTGTTAAAAATCTTCTTTTTATATGTTTGAGATTTTATTTTAAAAGTTTATGAAGTGTTTACGTTAATATAAAATTAATTACTTAGTTACATATATTTTATAAGGTTTCTTGTAACAGAGTAGAAGTACTTACTATATTTGGGAACATGATACTATTATGCATATGACTAAAGATGAGTGATTCTTTTCTTTTATTTTTTGTATTATACATGTAGATGAGGAAGTCTTATATCTAACAAGTAGAAACATCAACATTGCCATTTGGCAAACAAAAAAGTGCATGGCAAATTGGAAAGGTTAGAAGTTCCATAAACGGATCACATGAACGCAGAGATAAAAATGTTCCCCCATTTTTCATTTATTATCCAGGTCATTTTCATACATTCAGCATTAAGCAGGAGATAAAGGCCTTTGGATGAACCATATTATACAACAATACATCTCAGCAGCCTGAACCCCAATCAGTTAGAAGTGAGGCAACCCAATGTTAAACGATCATGGCAAGCTACTCTTGCAGAGAACAAGGAATCAAGGTGAACTAAACTGACTTACTAGATAAAAGCTTTCTTGTTAAGATTCAAGTTGAAACATTTTGTGAAGGGTTTATTCAGATTCCCATACTGTGATCTGGGACAGCCCCAATTATGTGAGCATTGTATAGTCATCAGTAACACTGGTTAGAGCAAAAGAAACACCCTCTAGACCTGCCTTCAATATCAACATTCGATGTTTCTCCAGAATCACCTCTTCCAGCCATTAAAGCACTTGTACCTGGAGATTCTGGTGGCAAAACAGCATTCTTTGATGAGGCAATTCGCATTGGAACAACTGGTTCGGACGGTGAAATGGTAGTTAGATATCGAAGCAGCATCTGTATTATTTGACTAAAATTGGGTCGATCATTTGGATCCTCTGTCCAACAAGAGGTCACAATCAAAGCTAAATCTTCAGGAAGGTCTTCAGCACTTGGCCTTGTATTCTGAAATAGTATAGTAAAATATTTGGATCATGAATCCTTAGTGAACTCCGCAAATAAAGCAGCACGTTCAGTGGTAAACAATTGCAAATTCTAATTGTAGTGAGATAATGATCTTGAAAATAAGAATGTAAAAACTTGAAGATTACAATAGTCTATGATGTATCACATAATTTAGATACTGCAAAGTGCATTAGAAACGGGACTAGTTGATAAACAAATTAGACCAATGGTGATTGAGTAAACGCCATTGTCATTGCCAATTCGCAAATTAAAACGAAGGGTCTGCTTGATTTGAAAAAATGCTTTTCTGTTAAGTAAAAATCACATCTTGATTTTACTTTGTTTTCCATTTTCTGTTTTCAAACATTTATACATGGAATTGTGAACACAGATTTTTACTGTCTCCTGACCTGACCATTCCCTATATAAATCTTTGAAAACATAAAACAGAGTGACAATAAACCTCAAAATAAAGGGTTAAGGGTAAGTATGAACAAGTTTCTCCATAAAGACTTTTAGAAGGAAAAAAAAATGAATAAATGAAATTGACTTTTCCATAAGTTAAAATTATTTTATGTATGAACTAATTAGCTCTCTCTCTCATATAGCTTCTCCAAAATTCTTCAATTTTTTTTTCAATTCTACATAAACTAATTTTAACTCATGGAGAAGTCAATTTCATTTTTTTTTAATCATATTTTTCTTTCCCAAAAACCCTTCTGGAGGACTTGTCCAAATAGACCATAAATATGTTTCTAAAATGTTACCCAAAAAGGGGAAATATAAATGTATCAAGAAATTGTCTCCATCAGCCTTTCCATGTAAGGGTAACTTTACAGCTTTATTCTTCTACTTGCTGTGGAGGCCACAAATTTTACAAATATTGGGTAGCAGATGAAAAGAATGTTATCAAACCTTAAATGCAGCTGCATATGCAGCCTGTAGATTTGACATGCCTTCAAAAGGCAACCTATTATGGATAAGCTCCCACAACACTATAGCAAAACTGTAGGCATCCACCTTATGGTTGTAATGCTTCTTCTCCCCTTGTCTTAGAGTGACAGTGCTGTAAAGCTGCCATCAAACAATAATGATATTGTAAATTACTAATGTGGACCAGCCAACTGAAAAATTAATAATTGTTTAGTTTTTGACAATTAAGAAGTACTTCTGGAGCCATCCAACGATATGTCCCTGTCTCAGCAGTCATCATCTCTGTTAAGGACTCTTCTCTGGCTAGACCAAAATCGGCAAGTTTAACGGTTTTATGATCTTCTGTCAAGATCAAGTTATCTGAGATGAAAACAGGACATTTGATCAGAATTCCACTTGATCATTGAATAGATAGTTTGCTTGATAATTGATATTATTATCAATTTTATACAAATAAGAAGCTGTTTATTCATCAACTCAATGGTCTATCCAGAAAGCATTTTACCTTACAAGAGAATGAAGGGATTGCATACATTTTTTCATCAGCTAAAAGTATCCTCTTGGTCCTTTACTTTTTACTTAAATTCATTTTGGTCCTTTATCTTAAAGGATTCATTCTTGAATTTGAGTACTTTCCGAAACAATAGTTGTTTTCCATTTTGAAGCACGACTTTCAACCCATTTTCAATTGATTCAAATCGTGGAATTTAACTTATTAGATTCACCTACATGAAAATATGAAATCCATTTACTTATCAAAACAAAAAGGGCATAAACAAATATGACAATCCATGAAAAGTGAGTGATACAAGCAATCGAAAAAGAATCTGATGTTAGATTCTAAATTTTCTAGTTGCTCACGGAACTCACTTTTTCACATGATTTCACCATGTTCATGATCTTATTTCGTTTGAACATTAGTTTTGTTCCATAGTTTCCATGTAGGCTAATTTAAGGACTCATCTTGAATAAAAAAGAAAAAAGGAGGTTCAGAATTGTGTCCTAAATTTCAAAACAATCAGTTTCGAAAGAACATTAACTGAATTTTGAGTGTTAAAGAACCAAATTCAACCTTTTAAAAGATAAAAGACCATGAAGAAATTTAGTAAGAGGACGAAAAAGATATTTTACACATTTTTTATCACAACATTGTTATGCAAAACATCTAGTAGAGATGGATCTTCAAGTATAACTATAAGTGCATAAATCGACTGAGTTGCTATTTCGTTGATAGCTCAGAAACAGTATCCACATTCAGTGACATTACATTTTCAGATATTTGCTAGATCTAGCCTCTAGGATTGAAACCACGTAGGGTACATAACCAGAAATTGAGAAAATCAGTAATAATATCAAAGATTTGCAACTCTTCTTTAATGTGCAGGCACTACAGGCTAATAAAAAAATATGCTACGCTATTATTCATCACCTTTTTAGAAAGCTAAGCTTTTATCAAGATCAACAACCCTGAGCAATTAACAAGCAAACATTATCTGATGCAAGATGTAAAATTTCACAACAAAAAACTCTAGCTCAGATTCAATCTTTTCCATTATGAACTACTGACTATAATTTAACAACACTAGCTAGTTTGATAATCTTATACAAATACCAGGTTTAAGGTCACGATGAATGATCCCATGAGAGTGTAAGCATTCCATTGCTCGGGCAATATCAAGAGCAAATCCAACTGCCACACGCATATCCAAGCAGTTTGGCCGGATACCCCACAGGTGTTTGCGCAATGTTCCCCCTAACAGAAGTTCAGTTACTATAACCATAACTGGTTCTTTGCATGCCCCAATAAACTGGAACCAAACAATGTATAAGTTATTGTGATCTTTGCCCATTTTATGAAAAATAATATATATATATATATATATATATATATATAACAGGGATTCATTCACTTTATTAAGTAAAATAGACTAACTCTCTATCTTCATCATTCATTTTCTTGTAATTTAATAGTCTCAAATAATAACTCATTTTAACGGTTAAATTACAAGAAAATGAATAATGAATATCAAGGATAAATCTCTAACTCATATATTTTGCATCATTATAGGATTGAAATAGCTATTTATTGCAATTGTGTATACACAAGCACAATTCAGAAAAGAGAAAAGCTTTTGTTCTGGGATGACCCACCTTAACTAGATTTTTGTGTTGAACTCTAGATAACATTGCAATCTCTCTGCCAAACCGAGCCTCTCTCCTAGAAATCTGTTCCGGGGTTTCACCCTTATTAATAATCTTAACAGCAACATTCTGATTTTTGTATCTACAAAATAAGAAAATCCAACAACAAAAAGGCACACAGTCATCAAATAATCCTCTATTCCAATCTAATAACGGATGCAAAATATGTATTTTTCTAAACCATATACTATATACATCTAGATGGATTTAACTAAAGATGCAAAAGAGAAAGCAAGAAACGAGGACCAAGGTAGAGCTGACTTAGAAATCAAAACAAACTTGCTAATAAATCTTAACAAAAGAGAGAGAGGACATTTTCATGACAAAGGGATTCAAAAACCAAAATTGAATCCAAAAACAGAACCAGACTTTTTTTACAAAGGATAAACGTCGACTTACTTTCCTTCATACACTTTGGCATGAGCACCTTCCCCAATTTTTGGCCCAACAAATAGTTGCTTGGGATCTATACGCCACTTTGCATCCAGACTGAACTCCACTACTGAGTGAACCTCATTGCCAGATCCCATTCTAGTTCCCCTAAAGATGTTGAACTAACTAGTATAGCAAGTAATAGAATTACTCACCATGCCCTCCAAGCACTATAAGGAACAGCTCATAGATTTACGCTACAGCATATCAAAGGAGAGAGCTTTGACTTGTGGGTTTGAGAAAACAAAACTGCTGAACTGATTCCAAAATGCCCCGATCCCCAAAACAAAGTTCAAATTTTTTTCAGAAGCACTCACGAAGAAAACAAAAACTCAGAATAAAAGGCTCAAAGCAACGAGTGGCAGAAGAAACAGAAGAGTAAAAAAGAAACAACCCCTTTTCACTCTGATTAAAGAATGGAGTTACAGGTTGAAAAACAAAGGAGGCACGAAAACTATTGTTCCAGATTTGAGACGAGAAAGAAGTGGAAAACAAAAGAAGGTGGATGTTGTAGCCTGAGGAATTCCAGAGAGAGAGAGAGAGAGGTTCTGGTGGTAAAGTGAAGCCGCGGAAGGAATGGTGTCTGTGTCAGAAAACAGTCACATGTAGTGGATGATTGCTTTTCTTTTGGAATAAATTGTGCAGAACGATGAGTTGAAAGAAATATAGATGCAGTGCAGTTTCCTTAAGTTTACTTATATTTTAAAATTTATATGATTTTGAATTTCTAATTCAAAAAAATTATTTTAATTTTTTTTTTAAATTAAAAAAGATAATTTTAATTGTTAAACATTTTAATATTTTTTTTATTTTTTAAATTCAGTGTTAATAGTAAAATTATATTTTATTAAATTGGTAAGATTAAAATAAAATTATCTCAAATTTAAAGAAGGGAGAATACAATTGAATTTTATTATATAATAATAACAATAATAAATACAAGACAAAAAAGTTTGCATTAAATAAATCTATTAGATGGATGTGCTGTTTGAATAATTAATATTTATTGATGGATGAAGTGAGTTACTTCAGAAATCCTTTATCATGGAGGGAATAATTTGGTCAATGTTAGTTTGATAAGTTGAGTTTTTAGCCTAAATTAGAAATTGGGGAGACACTTCTATATCATCAGAAGTTGTTAATGACTTCTATATTATAAAAACAAAAAAAACTAGAAAATAATCCTAAATGAATCAAAACCAAAATTCATGAAGAATAATCAATTAAACATAAATTCAAGTAATTGGAATTTCTTTCTAAACAAATCACGATAAATCTCAATAAATATATTATATGTATATTAATTACCGATTTTATATTTTTTATAAATACGGAAAGTCTTCAAAAATATATGATTACATTTAATTTATTAGTAATTATAAATATTTAATTCATATCAAAATCGATTTAAAAAATAAAATTTATATTTCACTTAATTAGTAGAATTTTTTCAACAATAATCTTTATCTATTTTTTAATGCAGCAAGGACGATATGAACATTACCGAAAAGTCTCAAATTATAAGTTTTGAATTACACTGCAACAAAGTTTGGACCATCCTCTTTCAATTGCCTACTCAATGGAGATCATGACAACACCAAATTCCGCTAGAAGGGCAGTAGAAATGTCAATGAAGATGGTAAAATGAGCTATGTATTCTCCCATATTACTTTTAAAAGTACTCATTGGATGCATAACCTAGATTACCACATGTAGCACCGTAGAACAACTTAGCTTGATAACCTGTTGCACTCGTCAACTATGTGTAGGTATATACAAAACTTTTAATGTAGCAAAGTCCTAAATGTCATTATGCATCACACATGAATCGAAAATACAGGATCAACCTGCATCAAGCGTAATGATTCTTGTAGGTACTTTTAAATCACAAATTATATACATTATTTTTTTATAGATATTTATATTATAGTCATAAATAATTTAACGTATCATATTTGTACTTAATATATTATATATATATATATAAAATAAATAAAAAAGTGTCTAAAAAATTAAATAGGAAAGAAGTAATTTTTCGTTAAATACATTATATTTATATTTATGATTTTACTTAATATATTATATTATATATATATAAAATAAATAAAAAAGTGTCCAATAAAATTAAACATGAAAGAAGTGATTTTTTGTTAAACACATTATATTATATTTATGATGAGCGGTATGCACTAAGTGTAAATATAATATACTTAACAATTAATGAATATCATGCAGATATTTAAGAAAACATATATAAATGAAAAAATTTCATTTTTGTTAAAGTTTAAGGTAAGTTAAAATCTCATATTGAGTTGAACAACAAAAACAACACACAAATCATTAACATTAAGGTTTTGAATAAGAAGTAAAATCATATTTTTTTATATAATTATTATTTATCATACATTGGTGAAAATCTCCTAGTATTATTACCCTATTTTTGGATATCTAATCATTTTTAAATCTCAAAACTATTTAGGCACCCTCCAAATAATTCAAAAAAATATTTATCATGGCTGCAACAAATACATCTTTCACTTGACTACTTATTTTGAGAAAAGTCATCAATATAGCCTCAAAATTGATTAAATCAATTTTGCATGAAAAAATTGTTGCAAGCCAAACCCATAGAAGGTGTAAGAGAGTAATGTAGAAATAAGTGATAAGAAGTTTCCTTCTTTTTTCTACATTATCATCGGTGGTTTTTATTTTTTATTTTTCCATGATTCCAACAAGTAGAAAAGACTTGGATGGTGGTATACACTCGACCCATGTATGCTGACTCCAAGCTTCAAAAGGTTGACTTTTCCAAATAAAATGCCAAACCACTTTTTGAGTGGGACAACCATCGTTAGACTCAAACGATACTACCAAGTCTTCCTTCTCATTAATCTCCAATTTAATCAAAACCACTACAAAACCTAGCACGAGATGCTTCTACGAGCTATTTGACATGTCTCTTATTGTTTAAACTAATCTTTTTACCTACCAATTCATCATATATAGGTGTGTCCAAAATAATCCAAAAATATGAGAGACTCCCTTGTAAGAGGGAGATTTTGATATTTCCCTTACAAGCAAGTCTTAGGTTAAATTTAGAGATTTAGCTTAATAGAGCAAGTTTTAGGTTAAATTTAGAAATTTAGCTTAATTAGGATGAATCTCACTCGATGAAATTAGGTTTTGATTTAGTTAGAAATTTATATATAATCATTTAAATCAATTTACCATATGATTTTTATCATCCACATTTCAATCTCACTCACAAGCAAGGTAGGACACATATATAATTAAAAGCTATACTACATCATTTCTAAAATTATAGACTTTACCAATTGAATGTATCCAATAATGATCTTCTTTCATTGACATAAGGTATGAGACCATATGAGTTGATAATCTTATATTAGTTTACTTCTCTTCTAGCAGAAAATATATGTTTGCCATTTATATATTTAACTATACATTAGTCTTTGTTAAACATAACATTATATCCATTTTCATATAATTGAATTATGTTAACAAGATTATACTTGAGACCATTTACCAAAAGTACCTTACTTATAGACGGTGAAGGATATATACTTATCCTTCCAAGTTCTACAATTCTTACTTTTTATTTCCTCCAAACATCATTGATCCTCCCTTCTTTTTCTTTAGGTTTTGAAACATAGACTTTTCTCTTGTTATGTTTCATGCTCACCATACATTTTCTTTTTTAAAGGCATGAACTTTCCTATACTTTTCTTCTAACAAGGCATACATAAAAGAGTTTTTTGCCTTGGAGTTGAGCAAATATCTTAGTTTTTTCTTGTGTGTCCACATATTTCTAAGAAAAGGATTTTTCACTTGATCTAGTAGAATATAATCTTCATTTTCTATTATATCCCACATGTTAATGTGGCATGACTCGAATAAGGCTATCATCTGCTAATTTCTCACCTTTGACCAAAGGTAGTCTATTTATAATTTGATCTTCATTTTCTACTATTATAGGATTTTCCTCTAGTATTGTAAAAACAAATAACCCTAAGAGCCTAGCTTTAATATTAATTAAAATAATAGGTGAACTCTAGAAAGGAGGAGTTTGAATAAAATTAAAAAAAAAATGCATAATACCTTTAGAAAAAATATTTTCATAATACCTTTAGAAGAATAACAATAAGGTAGACGATTTATTTTATGGTTAAACCGTCATATGAAGCACTCTATAGTAGAAAGTGTAGAACACTATTGTGTTGATACGAGACGGGAGGAACCTTTTTTATGGTCCTAGATGTATTGCAAAGGCATAATAAGCAAATCCAGATGATTTTTTATAAGATCAAAACTTCACAAGATTGGCAAAAGAATGATATAACAAGGTCGTGAATGTTTATCAAAGTAATTTTTTTTAAAGTTCCCCATATTATAATAGGAAAGTTACCTCAAAAGTGTGAATACAAGAAGCAATATGTGAGGCTTTAGTTCGATAAATATATATACAAATGCAAAATGCAGATTAGGGGGTTTAATTGTTCAAGAAATTAAAATGTAGAATGAATGAAAATGGTATATGAAATCTATCTAATGAATGTAACTGAATGAAGATGTTGTTGAAACTTAAACTGAAACAATGCTACTAAGAATGAATGATTAAATGAAAATTGTGACTTAAAGATTTCAAAATAGAAAATGCAAAGTATAATGCATAATAGAAAGTGAGTAATTATTTGCAATTTTAGAATCAATTAAATTAAGCTAATTTAGTAATGCAGTGTTGAAACATTAAAAGCTAATGTACTTAATATACTAATAAAACACTTAGCTTATTTTTTATATCAAGTGTTCGAATGATATAGTCTACTAATAATCGTCAACTTATAAAATAATAAAATATATTTGGGAAGGAGAGATCTAAAATGATTGAGAGGAACGTTCTTAGGAGAGATGGAGCGTTTTCGGTCGTATAGGTTGATAAAATGATTTCAGAAGAAATCACTTATGGTTAAGTAAAGTATTTTGGGTCAAGTAGTCAAACTATATTCGGGAGGGATCACACTTGATCGAGTGAAACATCATGGGCTAAGTAGCCAAAGTATACTTGGGAGGGATCACTCTTGATCGAGTGAAATATCCTGGTAGTTGCTTGTAGGACAATCTTATAGATGGTACACTCTGTTTCCTAGTGCTTTAGTTATCTTGTATAGATCTTTCCAGTTGGAAGCAAATTTTCCTTTTATGGGGTCTTTCCAGGCTAAACTTCGTACTCGTAAAATGTGATCTTAGAAGCTTCTCGATTTAACTTTGAAATTGAATCTCCTGGTCGCTCTCATCCAGCATGCCTCTTGTTTAATAGTTGCTCTATCTTGGAGTTTGTCAAGCATATCTAACTCAATCTTCATAGCTTCATTGACTTCGTTTAACTTTAACAGCTGCCTTCTCAGACTCGTCTCTCCAACCTCGACCGAGATCATAACATCTACATCATATGCTAAACTATAAGGTGTTTCAGACGTTGCTGAATGCAGTGTACATCCGTATGCCCAGAGAACTTTAAGTAATTTCTTGGCCCATTTACTCTTTATAGATCCTAACCATTTTTTTAATTTAGGATTACTTTGTTGGCAACTTCAGCTCGTCCATTGGTTTTCAAATGTTCGACCAAGTTGGTGACAAGTCGAATATAGAGACATCGATAAAAAGCTTTAAAAGTCTTATCAATGAACTGGCGATTGTTATCAGTGACCAAAGTGTGGGAGATCTCAAACTGATAAACAATGTTTTCTACACAAACTTTTGTACTTGTTGGACAGTAATCTTAGTCAATGATTTTGCTTCAGTCCACTTGGTTGAGTAGTCGATAGCGCCTAACAAAAACTTACATTGTCCCTTGAATGGTGGGAAAGGACCTACTATATCCATTCTCCACGCTGCAAACGGCTAAGGAGATACCAGTTGATGTAACTTATTTGGTGTCGAGTGAAAGAGGTCTCCATTGAACTGAAGTTCTTTGCATTTTTTAATATACTCGGCACAATTTTTTTGGATGGTAGGCCAATAGAAACCAACTCTTAAAAATTTTACTACCATTGTTCTTCCTCTTGTGTGTGAGCCATAAATTCCTATATGCAGTTCGTCGAGCACATATCGGACTTGATCACTATGTATACAGTTCAGTAAAGGCGTTGTAAAGCCTTGTTTGAAGAGTTGTGTCTTGGTTTGCAAGAATTCTTCAAAGATGACTGATGGTTGGTGTATCGTGTGTTAGATGACTGTCTAGTGATATCCCGTTCCTTTGGCACCAACTAACTTTGACAGCAACTCAGCTGGTATGTTATTGGCTCTCGAGATATGAGAGATTTGTACTTCTCATAATGTCATCATCTTTCCTTCAGTATAATGATAATACTTTAGTAATAATGGTTCTTTAACTTGAATTCACCTGATAATTGGCCAGCGATAAGGTGGGAGTCTATGTGACAATTGATTCTAGAAACTCCAATCTCCTTTGCTAGCATGAATCCTACAATTAGAGTCTCGTGTTCGGCCTGGTTTTCAGATGCCTTGAATTGCAACACAAGAGACTATTTGATCATCAATCCTCTTGACCCCTCTAAGACTACTCTAGTTCCACTTCCTTTTTTATTGGAGGATCCATCAATGAATAGCTTTCAGACTACTTCTTCCTCTGCTTGTCCTTGTAACTCCCCTATGAAATCGATTAAACATTATGCTTTAATGGGAGCTCTTCGCTCATAAGAGATGTCAAACTCTAACAATTTTGTGGTCCATGCTACCATTCGACTGGATAGTTCTGCCTTGTGAAGTATTTTAGCAATTGGGTAATCTATTCGGACGACCACCCTAAAACTCTAAAAGTACTACCTTAGTCGTCCTACTACTTCTATTAAGGCTAATGCTACCTTCTCAAGGAGCCAATAGTGTGTCTTAGTATCTTGCAATACCCAACTCACATAATATATAGGCTTCATCTCCTTTTCTTGTTCTTGTGCTAACACTAAGCTAATAGTATTATCTGAAACTAAGAGATAGAAAACAAGTTTCTTATTGATTTTCGACTTCCGTAGGATAAGTAGTGATGTTAGAAATGTTTAAATGTTATTAAAAAAAATTTCGCACTTCTTGTCCCATTGAAGGGTTGAAGCTTTTTTTAGTAGCCATTGTATATGGTAGAGTTTTTCCGCCATTGTTGAAGTGAAACAAGAGAGTGTTGTCAAAAGTCCAACTAGGTGTTGCCCTTCTTTGATATATGTTAGGCTCTACATATTAACTATTGTTGGCATTTGTCTGGATTGGCTTTGATATCCCAATTGATTAGCATAAAATCGAGAAATTCTCCCCCTTGAAAACTAAAAACACATTTTTCCAAGTTCAAGCGCATACTATACTTGCTCAAGACCAAAAGTATTTTATCTAAGTCTTGGAGGTGTTCTTCACATGAGCCCGATTTGACCACCATGTTGTCCATGTAAACCTCCTATTCTTCCTTATTTGATGTACAAACATTTTGTCCATTAGTCGTTAATAAGTAGCATCTACATTTTTTTAGGCCGAAAGACATGACCTCATAATAATAGTTAGCATTTTTCATGATGAAGGCGGTTTTTGTAGCATCATCTAGGTGCATCCAAATTTGGTTATAACCCGAGTATGCTTCCAATAAACTCAACATCTAATGTTCAATTGTTTCGTCAACTAATCGGTCTATGCTAGAAAGAAGGTATGTGTCCTTGGGGCATGCCTTGTTTAAATTTGTGTAGTTGATACACATATGTCACTTGTTGTTAAACTTCTTTACTAACACGACAATGGCAAGCCAAGTGGTGTATTTGGCTTCTCGAATGAAGTCAACATTTAATAACTTCGTGACTCCTTCTATCACCACTCTTCTTCTTTCCTCCCCCATTTTTCTTTTCTTCTACGCCATTGGCTTAACTTCTTTATAGATTGACAGTTGATGTGTAATAACTTATGGGTTGATACCCGGTATGTTGGATGCCGACCAAGCAAACAAATTTACATTCCTCTTCAATGTGTTTACAATATCTAACGTTTCTTCTTCGCTAGCCAAAGAACTCGATTAAGTTACTTGTTGTTCTCCCTTTATGACTACTAGAAGGGTTTCCTCCTTTGGTTGGACGCGCAAGCCCTCATTAGTTCTCAGATCTATATTTGTCATGACCATCATATTATATTTTTTGAGCTTTTCCTCTTACTTTGTGTTGTTAGGTGTGACTTTTTAGACTCACCATGTAGTACCCTTGCAACCTTATAATCTCCGTGTATCACTATGATGGTACCATCCAATGCAAGGAACTTCACCAAGTGAGGAGTGGATACAATAGAACAGATCTTGTTAAGTGATGATCATCACAAGGGTATATTGTAAGATGTGTTTGCGTCGATGATTAAATACATGACCTTTACCACCCAATAATGTGTACTTCCTTCTCCAAATTTGGTGTACAATTCTATATACCCTTTAGTATCAACTCTTTCTCCCGAGAATCTTACAACTTGGTCATTGTAAGATTGTATGGATTCCTCCAAAAATTCCATCTTCTGAAATATTTTCTAGTTTAAGATATCCATGGAGCTCCCTTGATCTATCAATGTTTTTCGGATGGCAAAATTTGTCGTCTCCATAGTAATGACCATTGGATCATCTTGTTGCGGGCAATCCCTTTAAAGTCATCGTCTGTGAAGGTAATAAGTGGCATTATCGGCCACATGTTGCTAATTGCGGCATTGAAGGATTGTATACTTTTGAAGTGTCACTTTCTGGCTACGTTTGAGGCTCCTTCTCCTACTATTGTGTTAATTACTCCTCGCACAGGCTGGTGTCGTCTTTCCTCTTCTTTCATGTTCTCCTCCTGCCCTATATCCCATGGTCGAGAATAGTTGTAATTACCTCAGTGGTTGTAGTGTTCATCATTGTCTGTTTGGCATTATCTTTCCCTCTCATAATCGTTTTTTCACAAACCTTCGTAAATGTCTGGCCTGTATCAATTTTTCCATCTTATCTTTCAAAGCCACACATTCTTCAGTGGAATGTTTGTAGTTCCGATGGTACTAGCAATGGCGGTTATGGTCCAAGTTGGGTGGTGTTGGTACTTTCTTTAGTATTTGAATTAGATCAGCATTCAGAAGTTCCTCAACAACTCGTCCTCTGTCAACTATCAACGACGTATAATGGGTGAATTGAGGTCCTCTGGTTTCTTTGGGCCTTGGTTGGAATTGACACCTTTTTTGCCTTCTCTTTCTCTAGCTATTGTCTGTCTCCTTTCTTCTTTTCATTGTGTGAGTGCTTATGATACTCATTTAATTCTTCCATTTGCATAAACTTGATGGATATATTTCTCAACTCGTTTATGCTTTTGCCAAGTCATTGAGACAAGTCGTCTAGGAACGGTCCCAACCATAGTGCTGTCACCAAATGGTGTAAGGTTACAACAAGGTTGAGACCCCAAATTTTGAGGTATAACTTGGAATATCTATCCATAAATGCTCGCAATGACTCTCTATTCTCTTATCATATGTCTACTAGAGCGAGAGATGTCAAAGGGTGTGGCCTGCTTGCAGCAAATTAAGTTCCAAACTGGTCAATTAGGATATCAAAACAACCAATGAATTTGAGGGAAGAGTTGAAAACTAGTTAAGTGTTTCTCCTTTCAGTGAAGTTGAGAAAACACGACATAATATTGCATCATCTGTTGAATTTAAACTAACATGTGTCAAGTATGCACATATGTGCTCATCGGGACATGTATTGTCATTATATCTATCAATGACCAAAATCTTCCCAACAACCTAGAGGGGTGTCTCCATGATTCCATCAATGAAAGGGTGTCGGCATCGCCCTTGTCTCGGCATTTGAGACGTTGAAGCAGCAACAAAGTGGTAAGATCCATCTTTATGACTTCCTACTTCTAGAATTATCGATGGCGGTGGAAACTCACATGGTTGTGAAGTAGCCACTTCAAGAATCACCGGGGGTGGTTGAACTCAGCATGGCTACGAGGTAACCACCTTTGGAAATACTGGAGGTGGTTGAACTCGGCATGACTGCGATGCAATTGGCGCCCCTATACGAGAAAAGGCTCCCTCCTGTTACTCCAGTTTTCGTCTTATTTAGGCATTCTCTTGTCTTAGATAATCCATCTCCTCCACACTTCGCTTACGATATGCCTCCATCTTTGTTGCAATTTGCTTTAACTCATCAAGTTCTTTCATCATTTCTTATAGTAAATGCCTTTTATCAAGATGGGAGGCCTTGGATAGCCTCCTAGTCATGTTCCTTGTTAAAGTCATTGTCTTGAAATTATCTTAATTCCACGGTGGGCGCAAAAAATGTACTTATCGAGACTAGGTACCTTAAGACAATTTTTTATCTTCTACGATATTGCGTACTCTTCGTGAATCCCTCGAACCACATTAGGGGGTGTACTTGCGATTTCTTTTGACGCTCAAGTCAGTAATACAATATAGGTAGTATTTAGTATATTAGTATGTGATTAGAAATAAATGATTATACTTAGATAATATTTTATATTTATAATGTTATTTAGTAACAGATTATCTTAATATATCTGAATTATAAGATTTAGTGGATATAATGGATCTTAAAATTGATAATATTGATCTTAACTAACAGATTAGGGATTATTGAACTTGATCAATTAAACTTGACTTATTAACTAATAGATTAAGGGTTATTGAACTTAATCAATTAAACTTGACTTATTAAATCTCGTTGTAATGAGATAAATATTTTTTGGATATAATTGAAATATTTTTTATCATGTAATTTTCAACCATCTATGTTTTAACTTAATTTTTAATATAATTATTAAATTTAAAAAATTAAATATATAATTAAAAAAATTAAAATACACATAAAAATACAAAAAAATAATGAATAAAATTATATGAAAAAAATATAGTTTTAATCTTATTCAAATTTAATTAATTCAATAACAAAAATTTAAATGTAAAAAAATATTTAATGAGATAATACTAACCATTTGAGTTTAATTTTGATTTTGTTTTAAAAAAAATAATTTAATTTTGATTAAATAATAATGTATTATATTTTTTAAATTAATTAAAAATTGATTAGTCCATATTTATTAGACTTAATTATATTAACTCAAATTTGATAAATTAAATATATTCATTTTTAAAAAATGTTGGTGGTTATACAACGATATTTATAAATCATGTAAAAAGGACAATGAGAAAACTTATTTTTTTATATTAGTTAATATAATTTAAATAACGTAGATGATTGTTTTAATTAATTTTTTTCTATTCAAACGTTTTTTTACCAAATATAGAAAGTAAAAATAGAAATAAACAAGAGGTGAAGTGAGCATATAAACCCATAAGATTTTTTTTATTAAATATTATTGTTTTTGTCAGAAGTATTTTACAACCTTAATCATAATCAAAATTTGATTTAATTTTTAGACTAATATAAGATTTCAATTGGATATACATTATTTATCATAAATTAGAGATTTATTTTATCTCAAAATTAGCTAATTCTGTGGGAGAAGATTATTTAGGTGTTAAAAGTTCCAATTATCTTCTACTAACACAAGAGATAAATGATGAGTTTTTTTTTTTTAACAAAAATATATAAAAGAGCGGAAGCTCGAAAGCAAAATATTCCCCATTTTAAATTTTGATGAAAAAACATAATAAAAATTAGAAATTAGAAATTTCAATTCCGCTCTCAATTTTTGATTTAATTGGATAGCAACATCGGAAGATCAGAATCGTTGGAAGAATCTGATTTTCTGCCGTCGTTGTTGTTTCACCATCAAAACGATGTCGTCGCCTGACGTTGTCTCGCTGTTGGAGAGCTCGAAGGAGCTCGATCGGGTAAGGAAAGAACAGGAGGAGATTTTCTTAGAGATCAACAAGCTCCACAAGAAGCTTCAGACCAGTCAGTTCTCTCTCTTTCTCTCTCAAATCATTATTTTTATTTTCTGTTTTTGGTTTTTCAATGCTGCATCTTCGTCCATTTTGTGATCCTTAAGGTTCATCATGTTAAATGTATGTTTGTAAATCAGGTGTTTCTTTCGTCTGTTTTATTTAATTTATCCATTTTAGTTTTGGATAAATTGAACTTAAAATATAAAATTATATAAAAAAAAACTGTTTTGAGTGTGTTGGCTGTTATTTATTTTTTTGTTCCAACTTTTATTACTCTCTTAAATGGCCCTGGTTTTAAGTGGTTCTTTGGATGGTGATTTTTTTGTTGAAATTACTTTTATTTTTTTAATTTCACGAACGTGGATACTAAAGTGTTGATTTGTATTTCATACATGAATTGATTTGCTTGTGTTGATTGGTAATAAGATAAAAATATCGGGAAGGAAAGTGTATGAGAGAACATGGTGTTCTAAACATGCTTGCCTAAGTTAATATGGTCGTGGCAAGTGTTATGAACATCAATAGAAGTGCTAGTGTGAAAAACTGAAGTTAGCCCCTTTAAAAGGTCAGAAGAATACCTAATGAAATGTTTGTTATCAGAATCTGAATTGCAAGTGGGACAGTACTTTTAAGGTACTTTAAAGGCTCTTCATCCTTAAGTTAGTTTTGACTTTCGTCACAAAGTAAGGGTATTAGAGAGAATATTGCACGTCTTAGGTAGGATCCGTGGATATCCATAACGGCTTGAGATTGCAGGATTCAGTAGTGTTGAGCATGATTCGCTGAATCATCTTGGAGTTGTGTCCGGATCTCAGTTTGGGCTGGATTTGAGATGGCTGAGCAGAATCCAGTTTTCAGTTTCATGGCCTGGATTTGCATCTGAGTTTGGATGCAACTTAATGGGCATGTGGATAGTGGTTTGAATCCAGAAGAGAAAAATATTTAGAGAAACATTTAAAATAGACTTTGCTCTAAGTAACATAGATTAATCATCAGTTTAACTCTATAAGACATCAAGTTGTGGGAGTGGGGCAAGACTTGTTATTGTTGTGTGCTGATTTCTAATATCCAGCTTGTTCAAACATGAAGTGGAATATGTCATGTTCATAAGCCTGTGAAAAGAGGACAGCTTTAGAATTCATCAATAAATTAAAACCTCAGTTTTATAATACTTTCCTTCAGTGCATCTTCCTAGGTTTATTTTATGAAGTGCTGCAACCATGGCTGTCAATCTCAAGTAAAAGAGCGAGTCAATGTGTTTGAAATCAGCTATAACTTTTGTCGTCATTGACCCCACAGTGATAGGGTTTTACCATAAGTCAAATGATTTATGAAATTAACACCTTTTTAGTATGTTTTCACTTTAATCGCTTTTGTTTTTGTGAATTTATATGCAATTTGGTCATTTAGTAGTGTGATCTTATTTAGTACTAATTTACTTTTACACTTTCTTATTGTGATTTGCTATTTTGTTTTATTGTAAGGTTGAAATATTGAATTATTGTTGTATTAAGAGTATTTGGTGAAGCCTATATGTTTGTTATTAATAAGTTTTTAACTATTTTTTCTATCAAGGTAACTCTACAAGTCGAGTTCATGAAAGTTCCACAGGCTTACATTATGCTGATGGCATAAGGAATTGACCTAAACCCTAAACCATTGCTTTATTAGTGAACATTTTCCAAGAATCTATTTTGTTATATTCAGAGATCTTTGCTTAGCAGACCAATAATTGTGCTAAAATGGCATAGCTAATGAGTTATATTTTATTTTCTATTTTTCCATATTAAAAATGATGGAAACTTAACAGGAGTTGTTGATTTTTAAGTGAAGGGCTTTAAGTCATCCAAATATTACATTCACCCTGTTCAAGTATTAGTGATGTTTTCTGAAAGCCTACTCTAGTAACAAGATACTTCAACATTTAAGATTGATCTTTATTAGAACTGTGTCATGATCCTTAGTTACGCACAAAAGTCTCCCCTCATTCTTTCCATGGTTTCTAGTCCTTTGTGAAAAGGGGTAGGGTTAGACAAAAAATACCTTAAGAGGAAATTGTTGAAATAGATCTTATGGTGAATAATATCTCTGAGAATTTGATTTTTAACTAAGCTTAATAGTGTCGTGTAGTTCATGTTGTCAATCATACCTAGTGGAATATGAACTTTTTTTTATTTTTTATTTGTTTTTATAAATTAACATATAAAGCATCACTATGTACATGAACGTTCCAATTATGTTGGAACTTCCATGCACTCCATTCATGTGCATCATTCCAATTATGTTGGAACTTCCATGCACACCATTCACATTTCTCATGTATTCGGTGTTTGCTTCAGTTTATGAACTGCCTTGTCTTAAAAGGATAATTTATCAATCTCCAAATTGTAATGGAAATGTTAATTTGGTTAACTTCGAAAGAGTTATTGGAAAACTTATTGAATTAAGGAAACAAACAATCCTTTTGAGTCAGAGTAATGTAAAATAATATTTCTGTTACAATTTCGGTATTAGATAAATTATCCTTTAAAACAAGGCAGTTCAGAAACAGAAGTAAACACTGAATAGTGAGATATAGCATATAAAATAAATATTGATTATTGAAGAAATAATATATCAACAAAAATAGCAACAAAACTCATTCCACTCGGTAAAATCATTCATGTCTTATCCCCATTCTAATAACAAGTTGAACTTTAGCACAAGGTATGTGGGCTAGTTCATTATGCACATCTCAAGGACAATGGCACTTGAGTAAGGGAATGTGTATGAGATATGATACATAAACATTCGTTTATCTTTGCTTAACAAACAATTTAAGATTTTGGGATTGTTTGTTAGTGAAACTTTCTTTGATTTTAGTAATTTGAAGAAATGACACACTAAACATTATTAGTTGAAATTTAAATTCCCTTGCTATAGTTTTCACTCTTTTGGATATGAAACTTGAAATATTAAGATTTGAGTAGTCAGTCACTGGGAACCATTACCTAGAATGAGTCTAATTTGACTAACCAAAGACTCTTTGTACTTGCTAGACTGGAATGGCTCCACTTGTTTCCATTTCTGAGAAAACATAACTTTATGTTTATTTTTATATTCTCCAATTATGTCTCTGTATATTGTTATTGATATTTCTTGTCACTTTGATACAGCTCCTGAAGTGGTTGAGAAGCCTGGGGATACCTCATTGGCAAGGCTTAAAGTGTTGTACACTCAAGCAAAAGATCTTTCAGAAAGTGAAGCAAGGTATGTTTAATCTGTCTGTAGCTCTGAAACCTTTTATATGAATTACATGTTAACCCATGGATTCTGATATTAGAGTAACTTGATATGTCCAGGCTTGACATGCTATAGCATATGATTCTTATATTCATTTTGGTTGCAGTATTTCCAACTTAATGTTAAGCCAAATTGATGTAATACTGCCTACTGGTCCACAAGGGCAAACACGAAGAAGAATAGGTTTGCCTCAAATTTGTGACAAATATGTTCATCTTTTATTTGCAATATTATCACCTCTGTCCTTAAGCTTATAAATTTAGAATTCATGCACAAAATAGATATATTCATCTTTCACTTAAAATATCATCACCTCTGCTTAGGCTTGTTTAGAAATCATCACCAAAATAAATACTATCAACTGATCAGAACATTCTAGTATGTTGCTCTCTTAATATTTCCTTTTTATTTATGTTATATGCATTAACCAAAGAGACTAGGTATGATTGACCAACATTGTAGAACCCAAGCAAGTGTCTAAAGCATTAGAGTAATGCTTCTCAGTGGAAAGAAAGTATGCAGTAAATAAAATCAGAAAGAAAAGGGGAAGAAAAAAATGTCTTACAATCTTTGTGACTACTACATGCCAAATTTCAATTGATTTGTTAGAGGATGTTGTAATTTTTTGGCTGTTTTAAGATTTTTTCTTTCCCTCCTTTTTTTCTTTTCCAGGAAAAGGTAAAGTCTACTGCTTTGGATACTCGTCTCTGCTGCCATGTTGGTCAATCCTGTATAGTCCTGCTACATGAAGAAGAAAAAGGGGGAGGGAGGGCATGCTAACGTCTAAATTTAAGTAAAACTTAAAATTGTGTATTAATCAACTCATTCATTCCTTTTCTGCCTTTACGGTGGAAGGAGAATGGAAATAAATGCTGGGTATATCTATGGAAATCATGATTTGGAGGTGCTGATAAGCCAAACTTATAACTAATTAGCAAGAGTACTTTTGTACAACATTCAGTTGATAAAGTAAAGCTATGCAAATATGAGAATCAAAATCCGTACAAATATGTGGAAGGGTTTATGGAGTATTGTGGTTGAAGCAAATAGTTTTCTTAAACTTTTTGTAATTACTATAATTTCATTTCGTTTGAGAAGCTAGTTTCTATTTACCTAGACCATCTGACTGTACCCGTGTTACAGAAGGTAATGAGCAGAAACGGAAACGAGTGAAGACTGAGTCAGATATTTCAAGGCTAACTCCTAGTATGCGAAATCAACTTGAAAATTGCGCCAGTCTTAAAGGAGAACAGGTACTCATTTGCGCTGAAGTTTGACCAATACAAATCAAACACTCTATTTCTTTTTTATTGATGTTTTCCTTGTCAATTATACTGCACGTGTCTGCAGTACATTTCTTCGGATAAGTTTGTCTGTTTAAAGTTTACAGCGGTTAGAAATTCAGTTATAGTTAACTCATTGAGTGGTAAAACATTTATAATTCTGTTCTTCATTTATCAGTGAAATTTAATAGGCGGTTCTATATAAAACATTTGAATCTCTCACAAACTTATGCATAAGTTGTAATAACATTTTCACAGACACAACTCTTTGTTTTATCACGGATTACTTTTTCAGGAAACAATTTTCTAAAGTATCTAAGAGTTCTATTCCATTAAGTTAATATCTTGTCACTTGTCAGGTAGCAGCTAGGGTCACCCCACGAAATGCTGATAAGGATGAATGGTTTGTTGTAAAAGTGATTCATTTTGACAAGGACTCAAAAGAGTAAGTATACATTTTGTAATTTTTTTCTTTAAATTCCATAATATTAATTTGTGGCAATTACTCACCTCTAATATGATTATTACTTATTACTGACACTATTTTTGTTTGTGACTTCGCATAAGGTTTTTATAGAATGTATGTGTAATTTCTTATACACAAGGGTGCAGTGTGTAATAACAGAACGTAAAGTAAAGGCAGTAATTTTGCGAATGAGAAGGATTTAGGGTGTAATAAGTGCTAAAGTTAGGAGTATAGTACAATTATCCCCATTAAATTTTCAAGATAAGCTTATACCATTGTACCACATTGATGCCTTAAAGACACTGACTAACAGTGTACATTTAGCATGTTCTATCTTAATGACAAGCTTAGCTGATTTATGACTTAAAAATAGACTTTTTGCAAGTGATGTAATAAGGTTTTTTTTTTCCAAAAAGGAAGAGTACTAAATCACTGTTTCTTGTTTATGGTTTGTAAGCAGTATTAGAAGGAATAGTACTCATTTTGACATTAATCTTTTTTAATTACCCTTTTCATTATTTTATTTGTTGTTTCATGACATGATTTATTTACAGATTCGAAGTACTAGATGAGGAACCAGGTGATGATGAAGAAAGCAGTGGCCAAAGGTAACCTACCTTATTAGGACATTTATCATGTTTAATTACCTAAAGTTATGTCATGTTTTGCTTTTCTGGAAGTGCTACTTTAGACTTTCATGGGAATTTCGTTCTTTCCACGTGTCAATTGTTACTCTATTTGGATGGCATGTTTATGTTCTTTTTGTTTCTCTTTCTGCATTCAGACAATACAAGCTTCCCATGGGAAATATCATTCCCTTCCCCAAGAGTAATGATCCTTCTAGCGCTCCAGATTTCCCTCCTGGAAAACATGTTTTGGCGGTCTATCCAG
The DNA here is from genome assembly GCA_016859785.1 of Macrotyloma uniflorum. Classification (NCBI taxonomy): domain Eukaryota; kingdom Viridiplantae; phylum Streptophyta; class Magnoliopsida; order Fabales; family Fabaceae; genus Macrotyloma; species Macrotyloma uniflorum. The sequence goes on from BDMB01000050.1 coordinate 790,432, forward strand.
GAACTACTGCACTTTATAAAGCAACAGTTGTTCAAGGCCATCGCAGAGTAAAATAATTCTCTTATTTTTTTATTTAGTATAGTGAGATTATTTCTTGACTCCTTACTTCTATTATTTTGTAGCCTGTTAGTCCTTGCTAGTTAGTTTAACATTTGTGACTCAGATTTAATACTGACCAATATTTCTTTGCATGTTCTGGGTGATTCTTCAACATTTCGTAACTGTGCAGAGGAAGACCGAGGAGTAAGTATACTTTATTAAGGTTTCACGTAAGGGTTGTTTAGTTATAAATATTATTTATCATAAACCATACAAAATCAAATGACATCATGGTTTGGTATGATGAATAAAAAGGGTGGGGAATTCATAAGAGTATGTTAGAATAGTAAATTTTAAATATTTTAGTCGGTATAAAAACATGTTATATGACTTGTTTACTTTTTTTAACGCTCACTCATCTAAATAAGCAAAAAGAAATTTCAACACATCCCTTTTTTTTCTATCATATTTTCGTAATATGTCTGTCCTTTTAAGATGTTCCTTTTCTCCCTAATTCACTAATGGTTTATGCCATGGTCGATTACTTTCTGCGGTGATTGGAACAGCTACGTGTTAGAATTTGATGATGACGAAGAAGATGGATCTTTACCTCAAAGGACAGTGCCCTTCCATAAAGTGGTTCCTCTTCCAGAAGGACATCGTCAATGAGCTTAAACTATTTTTAGTTGTGTATAAAGTAGAAACTAGACTATATTGCACATGTGCCACTTGTGTAGTACGCTGTGTTATGGATTTTAAGATTGACATACGACTTAGTTTCAAGCATGGAAGAATGACACTACAGTTCAACATTGCGTAGAAATGATAAATATCCAAGGTTAGTTTTTGACAACTTTGCCATACTTCTCTGTATCACTCATGACAAGTTATTATTTATTAATAGTAGAAAGAGAGGTACTTTATGTGTATGTAGACTATGACTTCAGAAAACAGCATTGTTTATCAACAGTTGATCATTTCTGTTACAAGCTTATTTAGTGTGTAGCCCGTGCACGACATAAAAGTATCAAAGTATTATAAACAAATTTCTAAGTATATGAATTAATATATTACTAGGATTTCAGTTATTTAGAAATTTTGGACATATTCCCTCAGATATTTAAAGCAAGATTAGATGAAGATAAACAAATTCAGAAAACAGAACATGACTAACTAAAATTATCCCAGTTACAGCATATACTAAATTGCAAACAGAACATGACAAAGTAAAAAAAAAAAAAAAATTAATCCCAGTCACAGAATATACTAAATTTCAAAGGAAATACGGTTCAATCTTTTGGTATTAAATATTTAAATTTACAAAGTCCTTTACATCGTACTACGAGTTGGAAATTGCTTGTGGCACCTTCATAATTGCTCCCTACTTTCCATTATAATAGAATTATAACATCTTAAAATTTTAAAATTATTTAAGGTTATCAAGTTCAAGAAACTCCGTAAACTCGTAGAAGGTCTGCAGACTTGACTCGTAGATTCATAAGAGTATACTTCCTGTGAAAAATAATATTAATTCAATAAAAAATATAAACTCATAAGGATATCAATTTCATAATATTAAAATAAATAAGTTCATATAATAAACATTCAAGTTTTAAAATAACAATTTATATATCTACTTCATCCATCCTTCTGATAAAAATCATCTTTAACATCTTCATCACCATATTCATCTTTATCTTCTTCACCATCAAGCTCTTCCCAGGAAGAAAATTGTACATCAACATTGATAATAGAGTTGAATCATCTAAACATATTCTAACTAAGTCAACATTTTTATCATCATCTTTGACTTGAGTTTGCTCTACTTAAATATTATCTCCATCTTCAGTTATCCATTCATCATTAGACTCAATATCATCAAATGAGAAAACAACAACTTTTATAATTTATTTATTTTTCAACTTCAAGTTATACATCATATAAACCAAATCATTAATTTCGTATGATCTCAAACCATCATTTCTAAAATTTGGTTGATAGTGCAAGTGAGGATTAAGGTAATATGCAACTGTATGCAAAGGCCTGTGAAGCTAATTATCTCATCTCTCATCAATGATTTTCCAAACAGATTCATAACTATTGAAAATATCAATCACGATGATATTAGAAATAGTTACACAAATAAGTACATAAATTTTTTAACTAGAGAAAAAAATATTTAGAAATATTACCTTTTCTTAATATTATTGAAGTTGTATCTGATTTTCTCCTTTGCACAATCCATCTCATATATGAAACTTATTGCGAGTTTTGTATCTGAATCCACCAACCAAAGGATCATGATAAGAGGGGCAACAAGTTTCAAGCATTCAGTTACATTCTTCCAAAATATTCAACTTGTCTTTCCTCTTGTGAAGTTCCAAACTTGCTTGTTTCCAATCTTCAAAATTAAACATGCTCATCAATAACACTTTCAATCCATGAAGACAAGCTAAAGTTAAATAAGTTGTCGCAAATCTAGTCATACTAGGCCTTATCAAGTCTCTTCCATTTGTGAACTTCTTCAACAAGCTAATATGCATTGTTCTACCATAAATGTAGGTGATGGTCCTTCTTCCCTTCTTCATAATTGCATGGTGGACCTTCAAATTTTTCTCAAAATCTTCAAAGATCAAATAAGTGGAATGGGAAGTACATGGTGTCCAATATAAATGCTCACATTTTTGCATCAACAATTCTTCAGTTGCCTTGAAATTTGCGGCATTATCAATAACCACCTGCACTACATTCTCCTCTTCAACAAATTCTAAAACATCTGAAACACTTTATCTATAGTTTTTTAGATGCTTGAGGTATCCAATGAATAAAGAAACACAATCCCTTTAGGATTATTCACCAAGAAATTACAAATTGAGCATCTGACATAATTCTGCAACTAGTTCTCTTCCATTCATCCCTATAATCTTGAAGGAACAAATCAGCTTTTTCAAATGCTTGTTTCAGAAGCTTCTCTCTAACATCATGATAAGATGGAGGTTTATAGCTAACCCCATATCTCCCAATCATCTAATACATTTTTCCAAAAGTTGGATTTCTAATAAAATTGAATGGAATGACACTTGTAGAAAAATTCAACAACTTAAACATCAACTTTTTCTTTATCACAATTGTTGTACAATTGATATTTATTAGTTTGAGTACCATCACTAAATTTATCCTTTCCTTTATTTTTAAAAATTCTACAACTACTTTGACTTTCTTTACTTCTTTGTTTAGTATCATTTTCTTCAATGCTATTTAACCTTATATTTTCTTCATTGATACCTCCTTACCTTTATAACAACTTTCATCATTAACATTCTAATTTCTTCCAGCATCGAAACACAAAGTTCAAAATCATATCCAGTACCAGCAAGACAGACGGTGCTTGAATCTGAAAATTCTCGAATTGAATGTTTTTAAGCAATAATTACATGAGATGATGTAACTACATTAACATCAGAAGAATTTTAACCACTTCATAAAATTTTAAGCTCTAATGAAAATAAACATGAATAAAAAAAATGACAAGTTACCTAGGCTGGAGTGAGTGATAGTGGGTGTAAGAGAATAAATGGGAATAAGGCCTGGAATAAAGAAAGAATGGTTTTTAGGTCCAAACTGAAACCGCGAAAAGAACGCACTGCGGCAGACGCGAGCAAGAAGGAGACCTTGATAGAACGATGGTGCCACCCACAACAGCGATGTTTGCCAACAGTGATGCGATCAAGAATGAATAGCGGCGAACAAGGAGCAACAGAAAGAACGACAAGTGACGCGGAGGATCAAGCGACTCGACAGAGCGAGTAGCACGGCGAAGCGAGCAGGCAGCAGCGGAGCGAGAGAAGCGGCAGAGCAAGCAAAGCTATAGCTAGAATAGGACGATCAAGTTAAGTACCAAAATAACCCTAAAAAATCCAATCTTCTTCTCTTCTAATCAAGTTGTGCTTACCTAAACCCACCTCCAAACGACTCATTCATAAGTCGTTTTGGTCCAAAATTATGTTTCAAGTGAACTCGCCGTTCTAGCTATCCAAAGAGTTTGTTCTGAATTTACATAAAAAAACGAGTTTGTTTATGGATAATTAATCTTTCATTTTATTGAGCAACTATCGTCATCATTAATGGTTACTAATCAATAAATATAATCTTTTAAAAAAAAAAATTTACTTCAGAATTAATAATCCTTTGAATTGTATTTTTTTTACATAAAAATTATATATGTTTATTTTCAAAATTATCATCACATACTTAATTTGTTACTCTTTATTTTTAAAATTAGATATCATCATTATGGTTAGCATAGCGATTTGAAATGGTATTGTTTAATTTTATGATTTCTTTCTAGAGTTTGTGTGTGATGGAGCTTGCGATGTATTAAATAGAATTTCAAATCTTTTTAAGTTTAGAATTTTCTTATTTTTTTCTAATCCCACTTAATCTCATACATTAATTATTCTTCTTTAAAATCTAATTAAAAAAAATAAAAATAAAAATAAAATATTTCTTTATCTTTTTTTTTAAATTATAATTTTTTTTGTTCTCTAAAAATTTCTTCATTTTTCAATATTCAATTTCTTCGTAACTCTTAATTTTTTTATCTGTTATTTATTTGTTATTTATTTTTTTAAGTTTTAATTTACTATTGATATTTACTTTTTCAACTACCACAATGTCACTAGTACAAGTTCACTTTTTATCCTTCTCCATTCTATTTTTCTTCTCTTTATTTTTATCACACAATTTTCTCTTATTTTCTGTTCTTCTATTTTATAAAATTATTAAACTGTCTTCAAATTCAAATCCAATACCACTCCACAATACCTATAACTCCCAAAAATGATCCAGAAAATAGGAGTGATATAACTTGGAAGCAATTGTATTTCAGTTGGTAGAGATATTAAGAAACTTCAATGCAAATATTGTGTCAAAAGGTAATAACTGGGGGAGTTTACCATTTGAAACATCACTTAGAAAGGTACTAAAAAAGATGTTGGAACTTGCAAGAATGTTCTTGATCAAGTAAAGAAGGAGATTTTATTGAAATTGGATCAAGCTAGCAAACTTTAAAATTGAAATTCTTATGAATTATTAATTGTTATTGATGATGCTAGATTAAATTGTCATTGTATTGCCTTGAAGTGCAGATCAATGAACTCTATACAGCATAAACCACACTATGGAAGACTTCCTAGTACATATACCCAAGCTTTATCAAGACTTGATTGAAAAATAACAATACAACTCCAAATTAACACCAAGAATTCTTCAACAACAATTTAGATTCAAAGAGAAATCAAAAGAAAGCTTTTAAAGTGAGAACTGTAAACAATTCAAGAATTGAATTATGAATTAAACTGCTGAAGAGAAAATTGCAATCAATTAAAAACTAATTTCACTCTTGATCGAGACCAAATCTCAACTCAAACACCAATCTTTAGACAACTTTGATTATCATTCTCCCTCCTATTCAACCTTTTTTGTGGTTCCCTTTATGGGTTCTTTTTTTGTGGTTCTCCTTGAGGGTTCCCTTTGGGGGTTCCTTTTGGTAGTTCTCTTTTAGTGGTTCCCTTTGGGAGTTCCTTTTAGTGGTTCCCTTTAGGGGTTTATTTTGGTGGTTCCCTTTAGGGATTTCTTTTGGTAATTCTCTTTTGGTGGTTCCTTTTGGTGGTTCCCTTTGGGGGTTCATTTTTGTAGTTCCCTTTAAGGGTTCCTTTTGGGGGTTCCCTTTGGGGGTTCCTTTTGGTGGTTCCCTTTAAGGGTTCCTTTTGGGGGTTCCCTTTGGGGGTTCCTTTTGGTGGTTCCCTTTGATGGTTCCCTTTGGTGGTTCTCGTTGGTAGTTCCGGTTGGTGGTTCGCGTTGGTGGTTCGCGTTGGTGGTTCTTGTTGGTGGTTCTCTTGGTGGTTCTAATGGCGTCAATGCCATTAGTTTCTTGTTGACAAATTGTTACTGGTTGACTTACCAACATTAATTTGAGGGGGGATATTAATGATGAATATATTTTATAAACTAGTTGTTAAGAATCTCTTAATTATATATTTTAAAGAATCTATCATATCAATGTAAAAGATATGCTTTGTCACCTATTTAAGAAAAGGAGGCTGAAGAATAAAATAAAACTTTTCTAAGAAAACATGTTTTATTATAATATGTTTGTTTTTATCTTAATATTCTAACAGTCCAGCCCATAACTCCAAGGAAACACAATTGGGAATAGTACCTACTATGTGCTGACTTTAAACATGCACCAAAAATCCATTTCTACTCCAAATTGAATGATTCGACTCCCTTTTAAAAGCTTGATGAGTTAGGAATCCAGTGCAAAATGAATAATCCAAATCGAACACTTGCGGACAAAGATAAAAATCAAATAGTGAACCTTTGTCATAGTATGTAACAACTGAATTTTATTTTTTAAATACAGTATTTTGTACAATTTTTATACTTTGCCTAAAAATTCATAAATATATATTTTCCGCATAATTGAACGTATTTAAGATATTATAAACATGTTTAGACTCATTTTAGCATTTAATTATAAATAAAAATCAAGTTACATTAAGTCTCAAATAGAAACAATTTCTTGACAATTTGATCTTTAATCACTAAAAATTTCATATTGTGAGTTATATTCATTATTTTTACATGAAACAAAAGCCATTAGTTAGCTAACATATGTGGGCAACAACTTTTATATACATAAATTTTCCAAATTCGTAATAAAAACATGCCAAAATGGACTTGAAATTATGAAGCAAATAATCTCATAACTCAATCTAATATAATTCTCACAATTAATCCATTAATTCACTTCAACACATACTAATAATTTAATCAAACACTCTTAATGCAAGAAAATACTTAATAAGCTTCCCTTATCTATAATCCAAACTAAATCTTCAATTTTCATAATTAATCCAAGATCCTAATGAGTTTTACAAGAACCTAATCACAAGAATCCTCTAATTACTATCATAAATAATTCAGATTATACAACATTCCTCAAGAAAACTCTAAATCCCCAAATTAATCCTTAATTAAGAACTCTAGAATTTAGGATCTAGAAAAACTTACTTGGTTGAAGATGTTAATATTGAATTTCGTTCTTCTTGTCACTAATTTTCTTCCGATGTGATTAGATTCTAAACAAAAATGAAAAATGGATAAGAAATTTGTAATAGTGATTCACCAATATTAAATGATAATAAAAAAATCTAAATTCTTTCTAACTTTTATAATAAAAAACCTAATTTACGGTAAATTCAAGAAAACATATCAAATTTTCATTTATTTTTTTTTATATTTTTTTAATATAAAATAATTTTGAAATTTAGAAGGTATAAAATTTAAAATGCATCAAAATGAAATACATTGAAGTAAAGTGTATAAAAATTAAAACACGATTGAATTTTAAGAATAAGATTTACACGAAAATTATAAAGAAAATAAAATTAAAATATCAATTTACAAATTTTAGATACTAGGAAAAAAATGGTCATTATAATTAAAGAAACATCGATTTACATTTAAATAATTATGAATTAAATTAAATTGAATAATTATTCAATCTAATTCACAATTAAATATTAAATTAAACATTAATAAAAATTTAATTTAAATTCTAAAATACATTAAAGTAAATCATAATCATAATATAAATTAGAGAAAGAAAGAACAAATACAAGGTACATATTGATTTATATGAAATTCAATTCCACAATTTATATAATTTTTTAATTTTTAAATTGAATAAAAGGTTTAGCCTTCTATGAAAATACTCTTTTTAAATGCAAGTAAATGAAAAAAAAAATTAAAATTCTAAAAAAAAGAAAAAGAGAAGAGAAAACTTAAAAAGATAAAGCTTAAATCTAAAAATTCTCTTTAAAATTATAAAATATAAATTTCATGTAAATTATATTTCATCATAATCTAATCTATATGTTTTGAAAGATAAAAATGAATTAACTTAAAAATAGACCGAAATTAATTTCATAAATCTAAATATAAATATATTTCTATATATAAAAAAAATTATTTATACTTAAAAAATCTTAAAAAATAATTCAAATTTCAAATTTTATGATTTATATATGATGATTAAAACTTTAAAAATAAAGAATACAATAAACCAAAAATTAATAAAAAAAATATTAACAAAAAAATTATAAAATTTAATTTTCAAAAATATATAAAATTAAAATATTTATTCAAAACAAATCTAAATTATTAAAAAAAATATAAATAACAAAACATATAAAATTTTTTGTAAGATATAATAAAATATAAAATATTTACCATCTCTTTCCTTAACTTCTTTTCTTACTTTACTATTATATCCCTATTCTTACTTTTCACTATTCACTTCTTACTATTATCTCTTTTTTTTTTATTCTCTTTATTTTCTTCTCCCATTTGTTTTTCTTGCCATTGTCGTGACTACCTTTCCCTTTTCCCTTCTAATTTTTTTATCCTAAGTTAAAATCTTATGTTAGGTTAGGCCTAAGGGTAAAATATAATAAATCTAATAATAGAGAGATAAGAGAAATTTTATGTTTTTTCTATTTTGTTTATTTTTAAATTTTTATTATTTTTCTTTAGTATTTTTATTTTTTATATCTTTTAACTTTAATGTTGTCATTTTTTTTTAATTTTTATTAATTATTTTGTTTAATATTTTATATATTTTTTCAATTTAATATTTTTTTTATTCTTAATTAATTTTTACTTTTTAATTTAATTTTGATATTTTATTTTAATTCAGACGAAATTGAATATTAACAAAAATTACCTATCTTGCCCCCAAAAATTTTATCCATCTTGGTTGAAAAATCTACGGTATCCATACATACATACATGTGAATATTTTTGTTTATTTATTTTTTTAAATAAATAAGATTATTTAAAATTATATTTTAAAATATAGACATAGATAATTTTTTTTATCTTAAATATAATTCAAATAAAATTTCATAATAAAATATTAATACAAATAAAATTAATTTATCTAAAATATAAATTCAAATAAAATTTAATGTAAAATTTGATTTTAAATTAAATTAATTATTTTAAAAACTTTAATTTCATAAATGTAAATTACAAAATAAAAATTATAAAATCAAATTCTAAATAATTCTTCAATTGTTAATATTTTCTCATTAATAATTTTTTTATCACTTCATCCTAAATATTTAATCACTGCATGACATAACTTTCAGGTGTGCATATGAGAGATAGATTCATACCTTTTTTAAAAAAAAAAAAAAAAATTATACTTAAACTTTAAAGATTTGTTCAAAGGATAAGAAATATAGATGAGTATTACAAAGATTTGGAGATCACTATTATTAGGACTATGAAAATAGGTTAGAATTAACATATTATTTAAAAAATCTGAAAAATTGATTAAGTCAAATAAAAAAATTATGACCTAAATCAAGTCATTTTTTACCTTATTTGTTTGTTTAACTTATAGTTTAAATAAATTTAAGTCCGTCTAACATGTAAACTTGTAAGTTATCTGGTTTTATAAAATAATAATTATATTTAAATATATATATATATATATATAAATAAAATCATTTTATTAAAACATATAATATATATATATATATATTATAATTTAAAATATTAAATCATTATATCTAATATCAAATTATTATATCTAATATTAAAACTAATTTTATTAATATAAATTTCATTTAAAATTTTCTATTTAAAATATATATTTTTTAAATAAATAAAAATATCTATTAATCTATAAATTTGATATAAAATCAGAAAAAACTTAAAATCATGACCTATTTAAAATATAGGTCGAATTAGATTTTTTTTTTTCATAATAACTTGTTAAGATGGATTACTAGTTCTAATAAAAACTGTAGTGAAATACAAGAAATCTAAATATGATAAAATTTATGCATGGAGTATATAAAGATATTCAAATGGAGTATATAAAGATATTGAAATAGACTATATAAAGATATTTAAGATAAAATATACTGGAATTATATGATTATCACTATTTAGAAAACTTGTATGATGTTTTTAATGTGGAGAAATAACTCCAAGAATTATTATAGAAATACAGTTATTATAATAATTTTTACAATAAAAAATAGTTTATAAAAATAATAAAAATAAAATCAAAAGAAAATATATTAAAAGGGTGAGAAATATGTAAAAAAAAAGGGTTAATAAATCAAATCTGTGTCTCCTCCGATAGGGTTCCACATTTTTTTTTTCTGCAAATGAGTGAGGCAATGACGACGAGCGAAGAGAATGGAAAGAAGGAAGGGACCAACTTGCTTGGCTCGCCGACTTTTACAGAGTCTGGAAACGGGCGTTTCAAGTGCGTAGAAACTGGGCACGACGTCCTTCCTAAGGACATAGCGTCCTACTCTCACAGCAAAAAATGCCGTTTGGGTCTCATCGATTTCGCCTTGTCCAATCACAAACCCCCTCTCAACATGTTCAAGCAAGACCCTCTCTGTCGGTAAACTACTCTTTCCCTTTCTCCTTTCCTTTCCAATTTTTTTTTTAAGTTCTGTTCCTCTCTGCCTTTAGGATTTCACGTGTCTCTGTCATACCACGTTTTTCGATTAGGTTTGACAGAACAACCTCGAAACCTTGCGAATATCGCTCCCTAAAATTTCAGCTTATGGTTTAATCACAGTTGTTTGAAAAAAAAAAGTGAATTTTCCACTGAATTTGTTTGGAGCCTGTTTGCATGAAGTACCGACACAATCTGGATATGAAAATGCGTCAAATTTCATGGGTTGAATATTTAGTTTTTTCCTATTTTCTGTGTCTATCTAGTATGAACTAAGTTTTTTTTTGTTCCTCTTTTTCAGTTCAAAGTTGATATGTAAGCTGACTGGGGACAACGTGAATAAGTCAGAGGAACATATCTGGAAGCATATGAGTGGGAAAAGATTTCTCAATAAATTAGGTTAGTGATGTTATGCCTTTTACTTACTAAAAATTGGATTTGGAGTGATGCTAGTGCTTCAATAATGAAGCTAGACTTAGTTTTCTTGCTAGTATTTGCAGATTATATGATATGTGATTGAGAGCTTTATTTACTGATACAATTTGAGTTTTATAAATAGAGCGAGAGGAAGAAGAGAAGTTGTCGTCCAAAGGAATGGAAGTTGAAGAGAGATCACAGGAGTCAAAAAGTGCTGATGGTGGAAGAAAGGATAGAAAGAAGAAGAAGAAGAATAAGAAAAAGAGTAAGAACAAAGGAATTGATGAGGAGAACTTACAGGAGTCAAAAAGTGCAGATGGTGGAGAAAAGGATGGAATAAAGAAGAAAAATAATAAGGACAAGGCAATTGAAGAGATTATATCGAAAGATATGAAGTCTTCCAATGAGGATAGTGATGCAGAAGATGAAGACTTCTGGATGCCTCCTGTTGGTGATAGGTGGGACCATGACGATGGAGGAGATCGATGGGGTTCCGACTCTGAGTCAGAGCCCGAAGCTGAAGATGGAAATGTAATTGGTATGTATTTCCCTCTTGCTTGCTCAAAATATTTAATATCATATTAACTTAGACAGTCAGTAACATAAAGTTTGTTTGTTTTGAAGTTGGGAGAATTGGTTTTGATTGAGTTAATTTTGAAATGTTGAACTTAATTGGGATGTGTGTCCAGATTAATCCCGATCATAGATTTGATATTGTAATGTGTGTCATGAGTTACTGATTCTGAGTGTTTCTCAAACAAGCACTTAGCTGATTTATATACTTGACACTGAGGGAAGGTCTTTGGAATGTGTTGACCTGTTTGGATTATGTTCAGTTGGGCCTATAATCCTCTGTTTTTAGTGTGTTTGGGTCTGTTGGGTGGTGTTCTGTTTGCCCTATTATTTTCTGGGGTATTTCTTTATATATATCCTAAAATACTCATCCCGCACCCATTTAATGTAAAAATGGGATGCAGGATGAGTTTTTCTGGGTGCATAAAGAAATACTCTACTTTCAGTTAGTTATTTATGACAATTATGTGTTATTAGGTATTTTCTGTATGTATATTGCTTTTTAATGTGTATGCATTTATATAATATAATTTTGCCTATTACGAAGGATCTTGTCCATCTTTTTACCATCCTGAAGTTACTATCTTTTACCGCCCTCTTTTTATCTTTTAACTTTTTATGATCCTTGTGTTTCACAGTATTGAACATGAGTACATGTGCATATTGTTAGTTGTTTTTTATTGCAACTAGAAGTGAGAGTATCCATCTCTCATGTTGTTCCTTATTTTTTTTTTGTGTATTATAAATATAATTTTGTGGATGATGTTTTTTTTTCTGTAGATGCTGCTGCTGGTGAGAATTGCAAGGAGTCAGAAGAGTTGTCATTAAGGTATTTTGCTTCAGTATGAAATACTAGAAATGATATCGTTTCTGAATGTTTTTAGGACATAGTAGTAATGTCTGACTTTCTATATTGATACCAATATATGTTAAATTTTCTTTTTCTGCAGAACGAAAAGAATGTCAATAGAAATTGGACCAAGCAGCTTTGCTACAAGAAAGAAGAAAAGTAAGAACTACCAAATTTAGTATTTGTTGGTAAGTCAAGAGAATTGCGAGGCAATTTTCAGGTCCATGAATCAAGTTATGTCACTGCAACTCATTTGCATTGTGAACAAAGGGGATATGGGTACAAAATAGATTTTACCAAATGAATTTTTTCTTGTAGGGAGAAGCTGCTTTTTCATTATATTTGTATGACAAGCAGTATGAAACTGGATTAAGTTGATAGTCTTTAAGTTAAGAATTTTTTTTTGGTGGATTCTTTAAGTTAAGCATGCAATTAATGCCAATTGTGCGATTATGATTAAGACTCAACCCTGTTTACATTTTGTGTCAAAAGTTCTTTATGATTAAGACTCAACCCTATTTACATTTTGTGTCAAAAGTTCTTTATGATTAAGACTCAACCCTATTTACATTTTGTGTCCAACGGTCATCTGGAGTGACAAAGTAAGTCATGATTTTGTTATTCTGTTTCCAGTTAAGCATTTTTTTTTTTGGGTAAATGGCCAACTAGGTTCTGAATGTGTGTGATATGTTGTATTTGAATGAATAAAAAATTTGATTTAATTTCAGAATGTATAAAGTAGAATATGACCAATGATTACTATAATTTAATGACAAAATAATCATTGATATAATATTTTAGTTTGAAATTGGTTCTTAAAATTAGTGTTTAATGATAAAATAATATTATCAAGAAATCAATTATATTTAATGATATAAGATGAAGATTAGGAAATAAAATATTGTTTTTACATAAATTTAAAGAATGAAATTTAATTTAGATAATTTTTCTATACTCTCAAAGAACATGAATTAGATTTTATCACTACATGTTATTAATATTACAAAATCTTTCATCTATTTAGGTGATAAAACGTGTTTCAATCGGCAGATAAAACGTGTTTCAATCGGCAGATAAAACGTGTTTCAATCAGACTGACATTGTTCAGGAAGTAATTTATGTTATTCTGAGTTGTAATTTCAGTTAGTGAGCTAATTTTTTTCCATATTTATTTGATTTTATAGTTTTTGTTATTTTTTTTATATTTTTCTTCACTATTTTTATTGCACTTAATGAGGACTTGTTTGCATAGTGAATTTTTCAATTTCATGGTTTCAATTTCTCTCTACCTTGATTTTACTTAATGAATTCCATTTCGCTTAATGAATTTATTCTAGAGTTGTTTTTTTTATCTGTCAATTTTTGTTGTTTTTTATTTCTTGTGTCTTGGAATCTTTGATATTTCTGAATGTGAAGATCTCACACTATAAATTTATAACAATTTGATTTGGAAATTGATAAGAATTTTTATAAAAATAAAAAGAAAAAGAGAAATATTAATTTATCGATTACTTTTATCATAAAATTACTAAATTATAGGTGAAAGCACTTTAAGCTTAATATGTAACATGTAATAATTTTTTAGAAATTATTACTAAAATATCACCTAGTCAGTAGCAATTTTTATATATTGAATATATATTTATATATTTTTTATAATGATTACAAAATAAATCTTTTAATAAATTTCCATAATATAATATATTTATATTCATATTACAAAATATTATATGTATATATAAATATATATATATAATACTTATAATATCTGAAGTTTAATTATCATGTAAGATAATAATATAGACGCTTTCAGAATTATTGATTACTATATATTCGAATTTAAAGACTAGTACCTATGTATCATACTTTATCAATATTATGTCAAATTTGATTATAGTGCAATTTGATCACCTTATACACAAGGTAAGATTACTAATGCATTTATCCTAACATACCTCTTTGTATATCGGGTGCATTACAAACATCCTCCATCGACTTCTCACTACCTAATTTTGTAGTTTACATAACCTAACCAATTAGTGAAGTCTAGGATCTTATCAAATATGCTACAATGTAGTTCACCACACTAAATACATACTCATACCACCTCGGGTATTATGCGATCATATAATCATAACTGATTTTGGATGCCAACGTTTATGACTAAGCTCAACCAATAATAAAATGTTGATTCAAGATATGAATGCTTACTGCTCAGCTCGACCACAATAAAATGATGATTCTATATATTAACATTTACAACTCAGCTTGGCCAATAAAATGTTGGTTTTGGGTATTAACCCTTCCACTTCAGCTCAACTAATATACAATATCTATTTTGGGTATTAACCCTTACAAATTAGTTCGGCTAATAATACATTGTTGATTTTGGATATTTACCCTTACAATTTAGCTCAGCCAACGACACAACGTTGATCTCAAATATCAACCCTTACAACTCATCTTGGCCAATGACACAATGCTAATTTTGGGTATTAACCCGTCCAACTCAACTTGGCCAATGACACAACTCGGCCAACAATAAAATGTTGATTGTTATTCTCCAACTACTAGACTATACTATATGTCAGCTGATGTATCCTTCTTTGATGACACACTCTTCTTCCAACCTACCATAGACTATTCTTCTTCTCTTCAACATGTTCTTTCCATTCCATCATTTGGTCTGATAAGTGACTCCCACCAAAGTATTAGTGAGGCTCTGTCTAATCGATCTAGTTTTGGTGAAGTTGCTCCTCCCTTTCTCATTACTTATCAATGACAGACACAACGAGTTGACTCTATTTTAGCTGAGTCGTCTTCTCGTGATTCTGTTCCTCCTCCAACAGATCCTCCAACCGATCCTCCAACCATGGATCCTTCCTCTTCCATTCACTCTCATAATTCTACTTCAGCTTAGTCCATTGCCCTTAGGAAAGGTACTTGCTCAACTTGTAATCCTCATCCAATTTATAATTTCTTGAGTTATCATAGCTTGCTTAGTTGTCAAAGGGTACACTCAGATCTATGTTCTTGATTATTGTGATAAATTCTCTCCTGTAGTCAAAATCACTACTATCCGTATGTTTCTTGCTATGACAGCTATGCATCATTGGCTCTTCCATCCGATTGACATTAAAATTGTTTTCTTGCATGGTGATCTTGAAGAGAAAATCTATATGGAACAACCTCTTAGATTTTGCTCAGGGGGAGTATGGCTTAGTGTGCAAGCATCATCATCGATCTCTCTATGGGTTGGAATAATCTCCTCGAGCTTGGTTTGGTAAATTCAGTTATATTGTGTAACTTTTTGGATTGAAAAGGAGTGAAACAAACCATTTTATCTTTTATTGTTGTGCATCTCTTGAGAAGTGTGTGTAACTAATTGCCTATGTTGATGATATAGTGATTATAGGAAATGATGCTACTAAGATATCTCAATTGAAAAAACACCTATTCAGTCATTTTCAAACCAAAGATCTGAGTTATTTGAAGTACTTTCTCAGTATTGAAGTGACTCAATCAAAAGATGGTGTAGTGATCTCAAAAAGGAAATATGCTCTTGATATTCTGAGGAAAATGAGTCTTGAAAATTATAGACTGGTTGATAGTCTTATGGACCAAAATCAAAAACTCATGGCAGATAAAAGTGAAATTTACCTTAATCTCAAGAGATATAGGAGACTAGTGGGAAAACTCATTTATCTCACTATTACAAGACCTTATATTTCTTTTTTTTTCGGGATTGTTAGTCAATTTATGCAAAATCCCCTTGTTGACCATTGGAATGTTGTCATACGTATTCTCATATATTTGAAAATGGCTCTAGGACAAGGATTGTTATATGAAGACAAGGGAAACACTCATATTTCAAGATATTGTGATGTTGATTAGGCAGGTTGTCCCATAGATAGGAGATCTACTTCTGGATATTGTGTTTTCATTGGTGAAAATATTGTCTCTTGGAAGAGAAAGAAACAAAAAGTGATAGCTCGGTCTAGTGTAGAGGTTGAATATAGGTCTATGATCATGGTTACATGTAAGCTTATGTGGAAAACAAATTTTTCAAGAGTTGAAATTTTGTGAAGTTGAACAAATATGTGACAATCAAGCAGCACTTCATATTGCCTCAAATTCAATTTTTCATGAGAGGGCTAAACATAGAGATTGATTGTCACTTCATTCGGGAGAAGATAGTGCCTAAGGAGATTAACATTGAATTCATCAATTCTAATGAGCAGCTAGAAGATATTTGACAAAGTCCTTAAGAGGACCTATGATTTAATCTATATGTTCCAAGCTTGTTGCATATGATTTGCATACTCCAGCTTAAGGGGGAGTGTTAAATAGCAGTCTAGTTTCTATTCTTAGGGAGACAAATTGTTTTTGTGAATGTTGCTTATCTCTATCTCCCCATTTCTAACTTTCTTAGGATCCCCTCTTTTTGTTGTTTTATTCTCTCTTTCTCTTATATTGTAATATATATTATACCAATGTGCCTTATGCAAAATAGAGAGACATTTTGAAATCTGATGTGGTATTAACTATTAGACCTTAACTTGACCAATAACACATATTGATTTTGGGTATTAACCTTTCCAACTTAACTCAATCATTTAAAGTATTGACCTTTACAACTCAGCTCAATCAATACCTAAATAGGTTATCCAAGTATACTATACACATTATCATACATAGTCAACATCAAATAGTTCACTAACTTGGCCAATACCTCAATAAGTCGACCACAAGGCTTAGCTCGGTCATACTCCAATAGCTTGGCCAACAACACAATAAGTCGGCCAAATTGGTTAAATCACATAGAATCTAACATTTCTATAATATCATGCTTAGAATAGTTACCCACCTATCAGGAACGCTATCACTAATAACAAAAAACCAAACATAACCAATTCTTGTAACTAGATAGGTCAGCCATCTTCCAAGTATTATTATTTGAAACACAACTTTCCTTTACCTAGTATCTCTTTTTCTTGGATTCCCTTCTCCAAAACTCAAGTTCGGTAAGCCAAATACATAAGTTAAGCTTCGTTTTCTCTCTTAAACTCCTTATGCTACTTCTCTTTCTCTACAACTCTTCTCCTTTTATAAGTAATAAAATCTCTATTTTTTATTTATTTTTATTTACTATGATGATAAAGAGAGGGATTTTAATCTTTTTCCTTATCACTTTATCTCTTATATTAATTGGTCCCTTATCTTTCAATATAAGAGATAACTCTTTTATCTCTTACATTAATTGTCTCCTACATGTGATTAATCTGTTATTGGATAAATAATCTTATTTTCTACCAAGTATATCAAGTACAAGTTGATCAAAAAATCTCTACTAAGAATTGAGTTTTTATACTACACATACTTTGAGTTTCTATATTTTTTCTCAGACTCACAAAATTATAAATTCTTATTATGATTTATTATGTTACATATTAAAACTTAAATTAGATTTTGATTCAAGTTTAATTTGATAATCATTCAAGTTTAATTTGATAATCAATTATTAATTAGATTGAATGATAGTTGAATATGATTAATCACAATTATTCAAATTTATATAGATGTTTCTTTAAATCAAATAATATTTCATTTCTTATTATTAAATTGATGTTTTAATTTTGTTATTTATAAATTCAGTTTTAACCTTATTTCTAAAATTCAATAATTCTGAATAGGTGTGGGTTTGGTTTTTTCACATTTCCTTATATGTTTATTTTTTTTTTTTTTATAAAAATTCCATATGCTACAAATTATTAACATGGAGTCTCAACTTAGTTAGAAATATAAGTTATAGAGTAATTTTTTTTTAAATCTTCTGAAAAAAGAATTTTTTTTCAAGGTGATTGGCCTGTCTAGTTCTGCAAATACTACTGCTCATCCATAATTCTTAAACCGAGTGGAAAGATCATCACAAAATAGTATTTCACTCCTTAATTATGCATAAGATTTTATTTTTCTGAATTTATGCATATAGAAAAATCGAATATATACATGTGTATTAACAAATCGAATATATATTTAACTTAGAAACATTCGTGTAAAAAATGTTGTATAGTCACGTCATTTAATATCATTACTATTTTCAAAGTCGCATTTAGAATATTATTAAATTCTTAAGAGAATAACTATAACGTATGTAAATAAACTCAGCAGCATAATAATCATAAGTCTGTTGCCATTTCATATATTGCTAGACTTAAACTATGAAGTGGAAGTGTCTAGATGTGACTTGGTAATAGTAGTTCCGTAATATTATTTCTTGATCTTATTGAACCTTGACCAAAAATATAACGAGCTGATGAACTCCAAATCGAAAGATATTTAAGAGAGTAACCTATCATGTCCTTCTGTAAAGTTTGTAAGCGACAGCTACAACTGCTACTGCCCCAAGCACACCAACAGCTGTCAGAATATCACGCTGTTGTAATACTGGCCAATTACAACAGACTTTGCTCCCCTTCTTTCTATATTCTTCAGGTGTTTCTTCAATCCCATTGTTTTGCTCAACACTCGCACTTCTGCAACAAGAAACCCCCTCAACACCCTGACAACAACCAACGTTTTCTTTGCTCCTCAGATTCTCACTTTCAACTTGATTATTCTTGCCCTTGCTGGTATCCTCTCTATTAGCAACTTTCTGGTCATCTTCTCCCTTATCTTCTGCAACAGATGGCCCCATTTGACCCCTGTAACAATTTCATAAAGTTTAGTTAATATCCCTCTATTATAAGGAAAGAAAATGTCAATCCTATACAGAATTTTCAGGATTGATGCTGATCATGAAGGATTGTTAATCCTAATACAGAATTTCCAGCTCTACTGTCAACATGTTCCTTCTAAAATACACTTGCTCATGTCTGCTATATTATTTCATACGAAAAAGAAACTCTATGATGCAATAATTTCAAATACAAAAATGGTCACAATCAAACTAGAGACACTCCTTTTAAAATTTCCACCCAATAGCTTAAATATTTCAGCATTGGAACTTGTTGATACCAGAATATTTGACAGAGGAGAGGAGAAACAAAAAAGGACACCAAATCAAATTTGATAATCATCAGAAGGCAAGAGCAAAATTATGTAACAAGGGTGGAGGTAGCCTCTAACTATCTAAACACTGCTCAAATTGATTGTCCATGCATGTACATGTTTGTGAAATGAACAGTGATTGTTTTGATCAATCTTCAACATAGTTCAATAGCTAACAGAACATCTAACATTGTAAAAATTACGTAAGATGCTGATCATGAAGGATTGTTAATTCTAATACAGAATTTCCAGCTCTACTGTCAACATGTTCCTCCTAAAATACACTTGCTTAATCACATGTCTGCTATCATATTTTATCTTACGAAAAAGAAAATCTATGATGCAATAATTTCAAATACAAAAATGGTCACAATCAAACTAGAGACATTCTCTAATAGAAGCACAAGTAACAAAAAACAAAAAGAACCGAAAAAAAATGAGAATACTCTTTTAAATAACTGTCTAGTTTCTATTCTTAGGGGAGATAGGTTGCCTTGGTGAATGTTGTTGATCCCTGTCTCCCCATTTCTAGCTTTCCTCATATCTCTCTCTTTTTTGTTTTGATTCTCTCTTCCTCTCCCATTGTAATATATATTGTACCAATGTGCCTTATGAAATAGTGTGTGAAATTTGAAATCTGAAGTTACTCTAATTGGGTTTGATTGAAAAAGAAAGGAACTACAAAAGGATATGGGTATCCTATTGTCCCATAGCCAAGCTCTTGAGAGATATCGAAATGGCACCCTCCAAATAACAACCAATAGAATCCTCATCAAATCCTACCTCCCTGATCCTATAAACAACTAGGACCCCCTCTCTCTCTCTCTCTCTCTCCCCTCTAACCAACCTAATCCCCCAACTTGCCACGTCACCTTTCTTAGGCTTTTTCCTCTCATACACCCTTCCCCATCTATTCTTGCAATCCCCTACTTGGATCAAGGGCTCATTCAGCCCAACAACGATTGGGTTTGTATCATTTGTAATGTTTGAAGTTGGGTTGGGTAAAAATTGTGGGTGGCCTCTAGACCCACTAGTTTAGTGAAGGGAGGGGAGGTACTTAAGTTAAAATTTTCTAAATTCTCTCATTTGTCTTCAATTTCAGATTAGCATTCTTTCTCTCTCTCTATCTTATGCTCTCCAATTCCCCAAATCCTCTCCACTCTTCTCTTAGTTCTCCCTTCATCCTTGCATCTAATCAAGAAACTGGAACCCTGGAAGGAAGATCTTTAATTAGGGAATCTCTCACTGGTTAACCTCTTTTATTAGGTGAGTTGTTGAAATCAAAAGATTAGGGGTTCTTGAATTTGGGGCTAAATTGGGGGAAATGGGTATTTTCTGGAATTTAGGGTAATTTATTGATTATTATAGTAATTAGGATGTTCTTTGTGTGCTTAGATAATTGAGATAGCATTTAGCAATTGGAATCTTTGGAATCTCCAAGTGTTGCTGGAAAAATCTAAGGTAAGGGAAGCTAATTATGTTGAAATCTTTAGAATTAGGGATTTACTTCTTGTGTTGAACTGTTCTTGGGAAAATTGATGGAAGTTATGTGAGATATATGTTGAATTAAGATGTGTAATTGATAGGAGTTGTGTGAAACATGATTAGGAACATTAAGATTGCTTGAATTGGATCGTAATTTGGTTTAAAACTTAGTTTTGGAGATTGCTTGCGTCGTATACAAGATTTTTCGTTTGAACGAATGATTTTCGCTCAAGCGACTGACTCTAGGGTTACTCTTTGGTGCATTTTTGCTCAAACGAGGCACCCTTCGCTTGAGCGAAAGTACCCAGACCTAGGTACTATTCTCGGGTTCATTTTTACTTGAGCGAGGATGGTCTCGCTTGAGTGAAAATGCTCCAGATTTGAATACGCTTTCAGGTTCATTTTCGCTTGAGAAAGGAGGGTCTCGTTTGAGCAAAAATGCCTGACTCTTTGTGGAATTTTTCCAGTTCTAAATAAAACCATTGATCTCAAATTGATTAAAGAATGATTAGAAACTCATCAAATTTGTGTATGTTGAAATGAATTAGGTATTGCAGGATGATTAGTAATTAGTATATGTCATTGTAGAACCTATTAAGTGATAATAATGTTTATTTAAATATGAAATTGCTATTATTATGGGATTGTGTTGTATGAGTGGATGTGGACTTACCCTGAAACAAGCATTGTGTATAGTAAATGTTCGGATTATATGATATATGAGGACTAGATTCAAATGTTGGTATACATTTAGATTTGAAACTATTGAATAAGAATAGTGTCATTAGGTACCTTGTGAATGCTTATGATACATGCGAATATTTTTGTGAATGCCATGTTGAATGAACTGAAGTGAAATGGTTGAGATGAAAGAGAAATATGAGAAATTGTAGTTATTTTGTATATTGTGAGATTAATTATGATGGTTGTGCTGGAGTCAAGTAACTATCAATGAGATGTTATTTGGCATGGTTTAGAGTGTATGGGATCATCAAGATCTACAGTAAAGGAAGTACCCAGACTTCAAATGGTACCATGGTTAGGGGGCTATCATGTGGTGTGAGGTCGATGGGGGTTTGCTTGTACTTTGCAGAAGTAATTGTTTCCATCTGTTAAGTGCTTGGGAATCACCCTATCATGTAGCACCAAAATGGGATAGACAAGGGTCCTGGGTGAAAGAGACTCAAAAGGAACAAGGTTTATGGCCCAGTGGCCAATAACATGACACATGTTAGCCTCTGAGGTCAATGATTCCATAGGTTAATCTAGATGAGTCTATTTAGGATTCTTTTTAGATGTTGCAAATATCTGAATATGTGAATCCCATGAATTTATGTTAATCTGATTTATTTATTATGTTTGGTATATCTTGGACTGCTTTATATTTAAGATTCATCTTATTTATATTAGCTTATCCTTGCTATATTTGTGTTGTGTATATGATCGTGTTTGACACGAGAACAGATACTGTTACATGTGAATCTTCCAGAGGACTATGACTTTGATATTATAAATTGTTTGCTAGATTTGATTACACAATGTAAATGTAGTGAATATATGATTTAAGTAATATTAGGAAATTTGTATGAATTGGCCTACTTGTTCCTATGATGTATACTTTACAATAGTGCAAAGTATACTTATTTCTGATATCTTTCTACTGATTAGTATATTTGAGAGTAATTGAAAATTTAGAAATGTTATTATGGGTTCATTACATCATTCTCCTTCTAAAATTTCCATCGAGGAACTTGTTGATACCAGAATATTTGACAGAGGAGAGAGGAGAAACAAAAAAGGACACCAAATCAAATTTGATAATCATCAGAGGCAAGAGCAAAATTATGTAAGAAGGGTGGAGGTAGCCTCTAACTATCTAAACACTGCGAAATTGATTGCCCATGCTTGTCCATGTTTGTGAAATGAAACCGTGATTGTTTTGATCAATCTTCAACATAGTTCAATAGCCAACAGCATAATACATCTAACATTATAAGAATTACGTTATAAATGTTTTCTTTTTCGTCATAAAAAACAACATATCCTTCAAAATAACATTGATTAAAAGATACAAAATTCATAACCACAAAAATACCAACCTCCAAAGTCGTTGGATGATCTCTCCCTTTGCAATATGTTGGTCCAGCAATTCAGGAACATCATTAGGAGTAACATAGCCATACCTGTAAATAATTATTATGTGCTACAATTTAATGTACTGAGTTCCTTAAAAATTAGAGGATGCAACTGTGCAAGTCAGAGATCTTTACCAGTGTCCCATAATTTTTCCATCTGCTCCTGGGCTAAATATGATTACATTCCCAGCATACTTATGCCCACCAATATGAGAACTAGCAGTAACAGATATCTGATCCTTCAAGCCTCGGAGCTCAATTTCCTCATTCAGCTTCTTGATGAGAGCTGGCCCACAAACACCACATCTCACGTCACGACTTTCATGCGCACATACATAAACGTGTGAACCACTAAACACCTCCGGGACTCCACCACTCCATGGTTTACCAGTCACCAAAACATCTTCAAAAAAGCTATCAACATTTGATTCCTCCAAACCCCTTCCAATTAAAGAAAAAAAGCAAAGGGCCTCAAAAACAATAGAAAAATCGCAACACAAAACCCGAAACCCTCATTCATCAATAAAAGACTAAATTTAATAGAGATCACTTCAACTAAATACCAGTTCAAACAAGTTTAGAATTTCCACCTATGCACATAATAATGGAATAACCGAGGTGAAACTCCCTGCAGAGATACACCATTGCAAATCCCTTTAAGTTGCACACCACAACCTTAAATAATACTAAATATTTTGAATTATAGAAAACATAATAAATACTTATGTAATACTATTGAATGTTTTGAACCATTTGCACACACAGGACTTAAGTTTTTTTACCTCTTTAAATTGCATACTATAACCTTAAATATTAGATATTTTGAATTATAAAAATATTAAATAATAAATATCTCTAATACTATTGAATGTTTTGAACCATTTGTACACAAATCCTACGAGCCACACAAAAAAATCGAAGTTCATTTTCAGTTCAATAACCTATAGCACATCCAAACAGATTCTCCAATTCACCTGTATTTGATCATGTCGGGGAAAATTAACAAGTCACCGTCGGAGAAGCCAGCCTCCTCATGCGCCTCGCATACCGTGATTTTCGTCTGCAAAGTCAAACCAACAAAGTCAAACTCGGATCGTAGCGATACCAAAATTTTCCATTCAACTCTATTCTACTGCATTCATTAATCGAAAATCAAGAATGAAGAACCTTGAGGGGCATGTCGTTCTTGCGGGCTTTGAACGTGGTGGCGACACGCTTGGGGAGGGGATCAGCGTCGGAGGCCTCGATGCGCGGGGGCCAGTACTTGTGGCCCTTGTAGCAGATGAAGCAGTGGCGGTCGTAGCCGTCAACGGTGCCTGCGAGGTTTTCCGTGTACATCTCCGGCCGAGTGAAACCGCTAACGGCGTCGTCGGTAGTGGGGTTGTCGGAGGACATGGCGAAAGAGAAGCGCAAAAACAGGCAGAGAAAATGGAAATGGAAAGGAAAGCAGAGGGAGAGAAGCACGGGGCAGTAACACTTTATTTGGCGGTGATGGGTGACATATAATGGGAGCAAGGTGGGCCAGTGTGCCAAGGGATTCAGACCTTTCGTACCAGTCAGAATAATAGGGATTAAAATAAATAATATTGATTATAAACCATGCTTACAACGAATAATAATAATAATAATAATAATAATAATAATAATAATAATAATAATAATAATAATAATAATAATAATAATAATATGATACAAAATTAAAATTATAGAGAAAAAAAATATAATATACTGTTCTTAAAAATAATATAATACGTTTCTTTCTTGTCAATTAGTCCAATCAATCTTATGAGCTCTCATCTTCTAAGAGCTAATTTCTATTTATAAGAATAAGACCCAAAAGTATTTCCTATTAAAAGATGTTACATCCGGTTAAAACTTCAATACATCTTTCAACTGAGAAAATAAAACATATTTGTTTAACGTGTACAACGTGACTCAAATAACAATCTTTCGAGAAAAAAAACACAATTAAGAGGATAGTGAGTAGGTTTACTTATTTTAAATATAATAATTGGTTTTAAAAAAATATTTTAAAATTTAAATTACAAATTACAAATATTTTTTTTTAACAACCACTAATTTAAAATTTAAATAAATAATATAATAACATGATGAAATTAAAAACTAACAATTATTGGCACAAATATATTATGAAAAATATTTGGACTTATCCCTAATTCATGAGTTTCTCTGTCTTAGGAAATGTAGAGAGTTGGTTCTCTTAAACTAAATCTCTCTTTAACATTTAGAAACTTGTTCATGTATTGTAATGATGGTTTCACCATCTTTAAAAAATAATTCAACATAATTATTATCGTTTAATATATATTTTGTTATAGGAATGAGAATTAAAACAATTTTGTAAGTTAATAATAAATTTCTTGTTATTCATTAAAATTTACTTATAAGATGATCATTCATAAGGAAATATATATATATATATATATATATATATATATATATATTAATTATTTGAAAATATTTATATTGAATAATAATAAAATAAAAATGACTAATAAATATATATTACTTTATTGTGATTTTGGATAAACCTTTGTTTATACTATAAAAAAAATTCAATTATTATTATTATTATATAATTTTTTTAAAATATCTTTTAAAAATATTCTCAAATTCAATCTAAAAATGAAATTTTGGATAAAATAATTTAAATAAAAAATTTAAGAAAATCTTTTATATTTATTTATACAATAAACTTTTAAAATCGTAATTTTTTATATATTATAATAAAAATAATTTATTAAGAAAATATAAATTTATTATAATAAAATAGATCAACATAATTAAATATAAATAAAGAAAATATTATATAATATAATTATAAAGTATAATGGTCTTTAATACAATTTAATGGTTCTTAATAAAGATAAAAATTAAAATAAAGAAAGTGATGAAGAAATTTCATATAATTAAAACATTTTAAAAAGAATCAACACTTAATTATATAATAATTCAAAATAATTAAAATTTTAACAGCAAATCCTTCTTATAAAAAATTATGAAAAGAGAACTAAAGATTATTATCATTAAATAGATCATTAAACATTTTTTACTTAACTAAAGTCAAGTTGTTAGGGGAGAAATTTTTAATGTGTGTCTCCACCTCAATAACAATGTACATTTCCCATGTTGAAGAAATCACATCCCAAACTCATTACAATAAAATAAATAAATAAATAAAAACTTCTAGATCTAGTGAACAACATTCCAAATTCTCTGTCTTATAGTACACATCACATATTCTCTTTGTAACAATATGATTAATTTTTTTACCCAACTCTCACTCTATAAGAAATATTAACTTTTCTAGTAGTTATACTTAGTCCATTTACACCTAGTATGACTATAAAGTTATAAAAGTAGGTGTATTGTCATTCTTCAAATATTTTATTAACATTATTAATATACTGGGGCTCTACTAGGCTCACATCTCTTAGAGGTGTCGTCATTATCTTCTCTTGGAAAAAATATGCATAAGGGGTGAGTCTAAAGGATCACTACTCAACAATTTATCATGCAACTACTCACCATATTAACTAATCATATTGTGTAATAACCATTAAGAATCGACACAATTAGATATATATCTCAACACACACATGCATAACCTATGATAATAGTTTTTTGTACTTGTAGTATCATTGGGCCACATGTTACCCACATACCACCACCGAGCTATGTAGGTCTTATGCTAAATAAATAATTTTGGTTGGTCATCCGTAACCCACAGATCTAATGTGATGTGAAACACAACCCCTTTGGCCAAAGGTATTATCAAGAAGTTTGGAAAGGAATGTGAGGCCATGTGATATATCCTCTTTATTACTCAATTGTGTACAATGATTGAAGGATGTGATCACCATTATCCTTTTCCCTAAGATAACCAAAATCATCTCTCATCTTCCATTCTCAAGTGTATTTCTATAATCATCTACCCTTCACACGCAACTGAGTTATGATGATAACAAACTCATCAACTTATAAACTTGCTACTATAAGTAGCCTACACTAATACTTTTCAAATACATTTTTGTTCATCATTGTAGTATCACAACCTTCAGCTTAAGAGCATGATTGCCCAAAAATCATACATAAAATTTCACAACTCATTAAACAAAGAAATTATCAATCTCCTAACCTAAGGTCCAAGACTTTGTCCATCAATATGTTATTGACTAATTTGTCATTAATCCTTTTCTAAAAGTCATTACGATAGACTTGCTATGGACTATTCCCTCACCATCCCTTGCTAATCCTTTACTTAAGTGAAAATAAAGTCAAGATCAACCTTTACTGACATTACCTACATTTAAGAAGGAAAGGAACAAGAACAAGAAGGGAAACAAGGAAGAACTTGAAGCTCACCTTTCTAACTTATAATGGGTAAGATTGGAAGAGAAAATGAGAGCAAGTGATGCTAGTCTCACACATATAGAGAAGAGGGAAATGAGAGGCTTGTTTCTCAAGGCACACATGGAAGATGTCTTCTCCACTTAGTTGTTGCTATGTGGACAAAGTGGGTAGTTAGGGTGGTTGAAAAGTTTACCCATCTTGTCCTAGGCAAGGGTTGCACAACTAGGGCTAGAAAAAAGTGGATGATTAGGCTAAAAAGTTGGGTTATGATAGGGGATCAAATCAGGTCTAGTCAACTTTTTCTTCCCTCTTAAGCTTGGGTTGAGTTTTCTTAACTCTTAGCTTTAACACACAATGGGTTTTGGCGAGCATACACATTAATAGATAAATTTTATACAAATTATGGTATTTAACAAAAATCATGACATAAAAAAAAAAAATTTCTATTATCTTAACTCATTGTCTTACACATAGTAATAATGTACACTGAAAATTAGGTGTTGCAACTTCGTCCAAAAATTCACTTACTCGCAAAAATTATGTGGGTATTCCTCCACGATCTTATCTTTAGGTTCCCATGTGGTGTATCCTTTTTCAATTGAGCTCTAGATCACCTTCACTAAAGAAATTGACTTACTCGTCAGTGCTTGACTTAGTGATCTGCAATCCTCACTAGAAATACATCATAAGAAAGGTTTTCCTCTGACTTGAATTGGATAAACTTTAATAATATGAAAGGGATCAAAGATGTACTTTCTAAGTTATGCAACATGAAAAAGATATGTAGGTTTGACAAGTTAGGTAGCAAAATTATTTGGTAAGCTACCGGGCCAATCTTTTTCAAAATTTCAAAGGGTCCTATGAATTTCGATGACAACTTTTAGTTCTATAACAATTCAAGTTGTAGAGGACACTTTGAGAAATACAGGGTTGCACTTGTGAAACTTTAACGACTTTCTCCGCCAATCATAATAACTCTTTTGAGGTTAAGGGAAGTCTTGATTTTTTAAATTGTTATGATTTTCTTTCTCTACCTCTTCAATATGTTTGGGGCCATCAAGATAATCTCTTCTGTTTTGTACCAACATAATGTTGTTTTATACTTCATACCGTAGAATGCTTCATACGACACCATTTTGATGCTTGCGTGAAAACTATTGTTGTATGTGAATTCTACTAGCAACAAGCATTTGTCCCATGTACCTTGTTTCTCCATTGCACACGCTCGTTATAAATCCTATAACAATTAAATTGTGCATTCAGTTTACCTCTCCATCTAAGGGTGATATGCAGAACTAAGCTTTATCTTCGTACCTAGCACCTTTTGCAAGCTTTCCTCAAACTTTGAAGTAAATCTTGGATCTGATTTGATACAATGTTGTTAGGGACTTAATGTAGTCAAACAATCTCCTTGATATATAGTTTAGCAAGCTTGTCTTACACCTCATGTTGATTGGTTGAAGATGGGTGGTCTTGGTGAGTTGATCCACAATCACACATATGACTTCTTGATTGGTCCAGCTCTTAGCAAAACCCGAAACAAAATCTATTGAAATGTTATTCCATTTCCACTTTGGGATCTCTAAGGGTTATAACTCCCCTAACATGCGTTGGTGTTCCACTTTGAACTGTCTACACACTAGACATTTTACAACATATTCTTCAAATTCTTTCTTCATATAGTACCATCAAAAATTCTTTTTCAAATCTTGGTACATTTTGGTTGCTCCCAAATGAAAGCTCAATCTTTTTTTAGGCACTACACATCCTACAAGAGTAGTTGAAGATGTTTTGGTTAGGGTTAGTGACTTGAATTTTCCTACAAATTTCTAAGTACTTGATATGGAAGGAGAGTCCTCCACTAACTAGGCTCCCCTCATTCTAGCTGCCATGAAAAATCCAATAAAGGAACATTCTATTTTCTTATTGATTTATTAGTTGACATTATTTATGATGATAATCTTGCTAAATTTATCTTTGATGTTAATTTTCTTAACTTAGTTTATTATGGAGACTCATTGACATGTGATGTTTGCATTGATTTTCATACATGTATTGCTTGTGATGAAATTTAAGCATACTTACACATTGATTTTGATGTAGGCATTATAGGTTCTAATATTTTGGTTGATGATGTGAATGTATCTTCAACATCAGATTGCATAGGCTTGATTATAACAAGTGCATATATCTCTAATGTTGTTGAAGTACATTCTATTTGAATAGTGCCAACTAGATTGCTTCTTTCTATTTCCTAACTACCTACATTGGAGCTTAATTGGAAGATAATGAGAAGCTTTCAATGATTATTTCTACTAGACTAGATGCTTATCAATAGGAACAATTATTGCATATATTTGAAAGCATAAAAGGTGATTAGATGGACTTTCGTAGACATTCCTAGTATTAATGTAAAAGAAACTAAACTAGTATGACAACCATAAAAGAGGTTGAATCCTCTAATTTCGAATGTAATTATGAAAAAATTCACAAAATTATTAAAGGGTGGTATTATTTATCCTATGTCTAATAGTCATTGGGTTAATTTTTTGAAAGTTGTTCCAAAGAAGTACAAAATTATAGTGGTAAAATATGAGAATAATGAACTTATTCCTATGAGATTCTAGAACTACTAGAGGGTTTGTATTGATTATAAAAGGCTCAACCAAACAATCAGGAAGGATCATTTCCCTTTACGCTTCATTGATTAAATGTTGGAGTTTTTGGTAAGAAAATATCATTATTATTTTTTCCTTATTAGCGGATCTGTATAGTACCAAAAGATCAAGAGAAAATTACTTTTTCGCATGTCTATTTGATACTTATGCATATAGGAGGATGTCATTTGGTATGTGCAATGTATCTAGTATTTTTTAAAGATGCGCGATGAAAATTTTTGCATATTTATTAGAGCATTGCATAGAGGTCATTAGGAGTGATTTTTTTGTATATGGTTCCTCATTTGATGCATGTTTGAATAGTCTAGATAGAGTACTACATAGATACATATTGATACTAATCTTGTCTTGAATTATGAGAAATGTCATGTTATGATTGAATAAGGTATAATTTTAAGGCATATTATTTCTAGAAAGGGCATAGATTTAGATCTTGCTAAATTAAATATGATTGCGTAGTCACCTTACCCTCTTTTATGTGAGAGGTTCAATATTTTCTTGGTTATGTTGATTTCTACAAAAGATTTATATCAAATTTAAACAAACTAGCCTTTCCATTGTCCAACTTGTTGGAGAAGGACATGGATTTTCACTTTGGTAGCCATTAAAAAGAGACATTTAATTCTTTGAAGCAAGCTTTAACAACTACTCCTATCATTCAACGATAATTTTGGATGTTCCCATTTGAGATGATTTGTGATGCATCAAATTATGCATTCACATTCGTTATTGCTCAAAGAGTTAATAAAATACCCCATGTTATATATTATGTTTTGAGAACTTTAGATTTTGTACAAACTAATTATACTACTATTGAGAAAGAACTTATAGCCATTATTTTTGCTTTTGAGAAATTTAGATTGCTCTTGCTTGGTTCTATAGTTGTTGTTTGCTTAATTATACTACTAATGTCCTTGCATCTATTAAATTTCTATTAAACTCTAAGCCTAAAATTATCTTATGGATGCTTCTACTTCAAAAATTTGATTTGAATATACAAGATAAGAGCAGAACAAAAAATCTAATGATTGACCATTTAAGCACAATTGAGGGGATTAAAGATTTTTTTCCCTATCTAGAATGATTTTCCTAATGAGCTACTTCTTCAATTGCATGATACGACTTCTCATTTCTTTGGTTTGTTAATATTCTAAATTATTTAGTTATCTTTTTTTTTTCCCCTCCTAATGCATCAAAAGTACAAAAAGATAAACTTAAAGAATGATACAAAATCTAGGCATTTTGGATGTTCCCATTTCAAATTATTTGTGATGCATCAAATTATGCATTCGAAGTTGCTATTGCTCAAAGAGTTAATAGAATGGCCCATGATATAGATTATACTTTTAGAACTTTAGATTTTGTACAAGCTAATTATACTACTATTTAGAAAGAACTTATAGCCATTATTTTTGCTTTGGAGAAATTTAGATTGTACTTGCTTGGTTCTAGAGTTGTTGTTTGCTTAACTATACTACCAATGACCTTGCATCTCTTAATTTTCTATTGAAGAAAGCTAACTTTAAGCCTTAAATCATCTTATGGATGCTTCTACTTCAAAAATTTGATTTGGATATACAAGATAGGAACAGAACAAAAAAATCTAGTAATTGACCATTTGAGCACAATTAAGGGGATTAAAGATTTTTTTTCCTATCTAGAATGATTTTCCTAATGAGCAGCTTCTTTAGTTGCATGATGTGACTTCTCATTTCTTTGGTTTGATAATATTTTGAATTATTTAGTTACCTTTATTTTTCCTCCTAATGCATCAAAAGTACAAAAAGATAAACTTAAGAGTGTTACAAAATCTATATTTAAGATGACTCTTATTTACGGTGGTTTTGTAATGATATTTGTAGATGTATATTGGATCATGAGATCCATTCCTAACCTTGACTCTACAATACGTGATAATGGTTTTGAAAAAGCTAAATTTGTGAAAGAACTGCATTCTAAAGTTTAAACACAAATAAAGAGGAAGGCCGAACAATATGCAAAGTTAGCAAATAGAAGAATAAGGAAACTGACTTTTGAACCTAGTGATTGAGTTTGGCTTCATTTGAGGAATGATAGATTTCCTACTTAAAGAAAATCTAAATTTCAACCTAGAGGAGGTAATTCTTTACAAGTGCTTGAAAAGATAAATGACAATGCATACAAATTAGATTTTCCTTGTACATATAATGTGCAAAATAGTTTCAAGGTAAGTAACTAATCCTCCAATGATTTAGGTCTTCCAAATTATTAGATGATGAATATATTTTATACATAACTTTATCTATGTATTATAATTATTTTAATATATTTTTGAAATTTAATTATTCATATTTATATAATTTTTTTATTTTAGAGTAGAAGGAAACTTAATTTAAAAAATAGTTTAAAATATATGTTATATGTTTTATTGACAATTTATTATTTATGTAGGAATATTTTATTCAAATAAAATTTACTTAGCCATTTAAATTTCACTCAAAGAATTGCACAAAAATAAAGAAAATATGAAAATTGCATTTTTCTTAGTTAAGTATGTGCACACTCAACTAATGTGTAACATTTGAGATAACTAGCTTAACTAATAGTTTGAGATGTTGAGTTTTACAAAATTTCAAAGTTTGTTCAAATTTTCATGTATCATTGTTTATAAGGCTTGAATGAACCTTATGAGTAGTATAGTATAAATAAGACTAAATGTAGCTAATTAAAATATTTAGATTTCATTTTTTACAATTCATACACCTTATATTCAATAGCTCTAATTTTCTCTCTAATTTTCTCTCTAATTTTATTAATTTTTAGATTTTATCTTTTCAAGTTCTTTATAACATGTGATTCTAATTCAATTTTACGTTACATTTTTATTTTTTTAGTTTTTTATTAATTTGATTTACTTTTTTTTATTATTTTTAATTGTTTTTAATGACTTTTATATTAGTTTTCTAATTAAATTATTGAGTGATTAATTTAGATTTAGTTCATTAATATATTCTTCACCTTCATTAATTAATTAGCTTGTTTCAAATTTAATATTTAAGGATAGAAATTATTTTGAAAACTAAAATAATTTTTTTTATTTAAAAGTCAAAACCACAATTTAAAGACTAAAAATATAATTAATACAAAAATAAAAAAAATTGACATTAGCACCTATGGTAACCGGAAAACACAGAAAAGAAGCCAATTAAATTACAGAATATTTAAAAAAAAAAATCATTCAGTTTAATTCATTTTAATTAATAAATTTTATCTAATTAATAGATATCCAGTATTAAAAACTTGTTAATTTAACATGTCTTATTTCTATTAAAAATGTATTCTAAAATAGTAATCGAAGTTCATGAAAGACTTTTTCTTCTAATACATAAATGAAACTTTTGTTTTAAGAAATATGAATAATTATTTTTCTAGAAAAAAGTCGAATCGTAATTCACAAGAATATAATATAATAAATAACAGCAGTTAATGATATCTTATATGAACTCAACCGTGTGTATATATATATATATATATATATATATATATATATATATATATTAGAATCCTATTTCCTATGATTTTTTTTTTCTAACATCATTCTCATAGTTTCCAGCATACTTTATTTTTTAGAAATAAGGTAATTCCAAATATTGTATCCTCTAAATAAAACACATGCATAATTAGAAAATGTATTTAGAAAATTTAACCTACTTTAAGTTATTACATTCACTTTTTTATTTTATTGTATTTTAGTCAATTTCATATTCAAAGTTAGTTTTAGATTAGACTACCATGAAATAGGTTGGAGTTTAAAGTAAGTTAAAATCTTATATTAAGTAAAAATAAAAAAGTTGAATAACATATAAGCGAGAAAGACATACAAAACCTTAAGTTTAAGATTTTACATAAGAAGTAGAGTTGTATTCTCTTATATAGTTGTTTACTCTATTAGTGAACATTTCTCAATATTAACCCCCTTCTTGATGGATTATTATTTACTCTATTAGTAAAAATTTCTCAATATTAACCCCCTTCTAGATGGAAGGGAAGGGTATGCCAATGTAGAAGAAACTCACACTTAAAAAGAAAATTATTGAAATTTAAGATGAGTTTAAATTTTATATTAAATAGAAATGAGAAGATTAAATAACACTTTTAACTTTAAAATTTTGGTCATATTTTCATATATAGTACATAATTGTTGTTTATCCATTATTGAAAATATACCAATAATAATTCCCTCCTAAATATCTAACAAAATAAGTCATATAAAAGATGAATTGAATAAATATTTTCTAAAAATAAGAATTTCTCTTAATTAATAATCAGAGATTTTTATTTTAGATATAACGATGAATTGAATAAATGTTTTTTTTCCTAACAAATTCTTCTTCACACACACACATGATCAAGAACTGAATTAGCTATCTACTAAGTTCGAACATCCTAGTGACTAAGCATGAATTTATCCCTACTTGATTGTGAAAATATTCTCCATTTTTTCTATTCCAAGAAACAATATAGCCATTAAAGAAAATATAAACGTGTCTTACCAAACTTACGTAAATTGGCGCGGTTCACACACACGAAAGATTATCATGTAAAGAAACAGGTCGAAACTTCAAAAACCTTTTCAGAATTTGTGAATAAATTAACATTTGCCCAAATGTGATTAATTTGAAGTTCGGGCTTATCACTGCCATATTGAAGGGCTTATCACTGCCATATTGAAGTTTCTAGCTTTGCCATCACTGTAGAGTAACTTGTGGCAGAAATCCACAAGTTTAGCAAAGGATGACTAAAATAAAATGGCAATTAATGCTGTACAATTAAACATAATATAAAAAGGTGAAAGAAAACTACAACAAATAAATCTACCAGAATCCTATCAATTTGCTATTTCTATATCACCTTTGATATCTACCTATCTAATTAAATAGATCATCAAATCAAAAAGTTTGGTCTAATTTTGGGAGTTTAGAGATTGCAATATCTCCATAAGCTTCCTTTTGCTCCACATCTACATGGCCGCTAGTTTTCAGAACCTGAAATACATTCGACCGAAGAACAAGGTTAAAATATTTTTCTATTAGAAAAAGTAATATGTAAAATTAAAGGGCATCACCCTCAATAAAAATTTATTGAAAGTACATCATTATTCTATGACAAACCAAATGAACAACTACAAATTCACATTTTCACTTCTCTGACAATTATTAAGAGCAGATTTTCATCCTTTAAAGTTGAAAAGAATGTCATCTAAAGAACAAAAAGAGTAGTAAAGACAAAAAAAACACAATTCAGATTTCTGCACAGAACATGAATATAGAAGTTTGCCATAAGAAAAATAGTCACCAAAATTTTCATAAGCATGAATATTATCTTGAAACAAAAGTTTAACATACCAGTAATTCATAAAATAGCCTTGCTCCTTCTTTCCGAGCTGGGCTTCCAAAAACTTTTGAGAAGTTTAGCACACTCTCCTCTTTCTCATTCTTTGTAGGTGGAAAACTCTTGTGCAAGTAACTTGCTACAGCTCTGAACATCAACAAAGAACACCATAAGTCAATCTTATAAACAAATTGAACTATTGGTATTCCAAAAGCCAACAACCGTCTCACCTGGTTCGATCAGACCACCCAGCTACTGTAAAGAAAATAAAGAAAGAAATCACACACTATTCAGAAAAACATTGAATTCAACAAAAATTATAGCAATTTATAAATGGAGATTAGCAAGAGTTCTCACATTTTGCATTGTCTGTTCCAAATGAATTTATTTCCTGAGACAAACATAATAAATGCTAGGATACATCAATTAGATCATAGTCCAAGAATAAGGAGCAAAAATAAATACAAAACTAAAGAGGGAATTTTTCATTACAAATTAAATACACTCTGGAAGAGCCTAACAGTTCAAGAAATGCAGTCTCACACATACATCTTCTGCTAAAACCAATTGGGGATTTATTTTTCATTTTTCAGCAAAGAGAGTTAATAGAATAAGACTTCTTTTTTGTTCAACAATGAGAGAAGGACTCAGCTTTGATTCTAATATCCTCACGTTTAACATATTTGATATTTTTATACAAAGAAGAAAAGTTATTTTATTGGATGAAAAAGACTTCGTTGAAGCAGCAGAGAAAAAGGGAAGGATTGGGAATCCTCTAAGTTCTATCAAAAAACTGAAGAGGGAGGAGCGGGGAAAAACAAACAAACGAAATACTAGCATTAACAATGGATTGTTGGCACTGGCACGATAGGACATAAATGATATGGCTATGACGTCATGTTGAAATTATAAGGTTTTTAGGTTATCAAGGAAAGGAAATTGAAGAAGATAGAAACTATAAATAATATAATTAAGTATTGTGATGTATTATGATGACATAGTAAAACCTGGAATACTAAATAAATGGGAAGCAAATCGAATCCTACGAGATAATATGGAGGAAACTAATTCTAAAGGAAAACATAAGATAATATTGGATATTTTTATATTTTTGTATAAATCTAAAGGTTCATACTAATTCATAGTTCCTGGATTAAACAGAAAGATGGTTTTCTTTATGTGAGCAGTGTGGATACAATTGTAATGTGAATGTGTTGCAAACTAATCAGTGTGTCAGTTAAGAATTTCAAACACAATTTTCATAATTTAGTTATTCTTTACCTCATCCATCAGACTAGGAAATTCATTTTCATGTGTACAGGAAGGAAGAGTAGGTGGAACAGTTGGTATATGCTTTGGAATGTCAGAAGACAGAGATTCAAATACATCTAGCATCCTTGGAGTTTCATCTATTTCAATGGAATCTGACAATTGAGGAGGGCTTAGCGGAGTGCGAATAGTTGGAGACTCTAGCAAGTCTAAGTTCCCTGAAGTTTCCACAATCTTGAGGGAATTAGGTAATTTCATTTGCTTCTTAGAGAATAGGAGTTGAAGCTCTGGGGAGAAACCTGGAGAAAAACAACATTAGTAAGATATAAGAGTTTACAAACAGAAAGAAAAGTGATAAAATCAAACTTACAAGGAAGCAAAGGCTCATAGAATCTATCAGGATGACAGGAAATGGCAGATTCTCTCTTCCAAGCAAGTGAAGTACGTCGGTATTTTCTCCGCTTACGAACTATGTCTTCTGTACTACTTAAGCTCTTTATAAGTACCCTGAAATGGTTCAAAATGTAAGACTCTGTTGAGGACAAAGCCAAGACTTGCAACTCCAAATAAGAATTGAATTAAAATTCTATCATGAGAGAAATAGCTGTTATTTCATTTACTAGATCACTTGAGCTACATGTAAATATTAATAGGAAAAGGAAAGAAAATAGAGTCTGAAACCATTGATTGGAGGAATTTCCTATAACAGTAAGAAATTCAAGTAAATGGCCCTAATTTTATGGTAACAATTGTTTACAAAATATTTCCTAAATAACTAAATGCCTTTTTCCACACCTACTCTTTAACAATAAGCAAATTTTCAATCAGGTAAAATACAAACCTCACATACTTATGACACATTTATCAATTACAATTTGACTGGACATATTATACTAAAAATTTGGAAAAATAATAGTTTATCAATTAGATAATAGCTTCAAATTCTAGATAGATGAAACAATCCTTTACCACCAGTTTGTACACAAGGAAGCAAGGTAAATAAGCATTGAAGATTTGAATAGATAGAAAAAAGAACTATTTAAATAAATAAGGACCTGAAAGAATATTTCCTATAATTATTATTATCACATACTTGTTAGGCAGGACAATCTGTTTTTGATCAAGAACAACTCTTCTTTTCCTTGAAAACTGAGAGTGGTCCTTCACAGCTGGTGTAGAAATAAGTATTGAATCTGGTGTAGTAGCCCCTGCCAAAATAGATTTTTAAGAAAAATAGTTGAAGTAAAATTATGAACTACATGCCAAGAATTGGAAAGAAAAAATATTCTGCAGTTGCATTTTCAAGGTGTATGAAGAATAATGGTTTCATGTACCTCGGTTTGGCATTCCAACAGAATCATCTTGAAACTTAGACAGAGGAGTTACATCTATCTTTGTTGATTTGGATGGAGTAAAACTAAGCCTTTCATCTTCAAGTGAAACCTTTTCTTGAAATCCTAATTTGCCGCTGTTATCTGGCTTTTCCACAGACCCTTCAATGAGCTCTTCATGGATGTCATTGGCAACAGATGCATTGACATGATACACACATTCTTTTTCATGGGATTGTTTATCCTGAGGCTTTTCTATACTTTCTTTCAAATTTCTTCCTTCATGAACTTCACTAATTTCCTCATTCATGTTGCATACCGAGCTTAATGTTTCCTTGGCAAAACTCTGGACAGTGTCAACTTGACGAAAATTGTTAAATTCTTCGACTGATGACATGTGTTCCTCCTCTCTCCCACAAAACATACTGATATCTATATATTCCTCTTGAGAGATTCTACTACTTTGTTTATGCATTTCGTCTTCAGTTGATACTATGTCTTCAATTGTCTGATCTTCAATAATTTGCTGATCTTGACCTGACAAATTGACAGATTCTTTTACTAGTCCTTCTTCTATTGAAACACTGTCCATGCTCATTGGTTCCTTTAGAGAAAACATGCTGCTTTCAAATGTATCCCTGCTTTCTGGTAAAACAACTGGACTAAGTGGGTCAACTTTAATACCCATCATACTCAACAGTTCAGTTAGACGAGCGCTGCCAAGTATATTGCACAATCAAATAAGTTCAATGAAGAAGATATACAAATTGGACGGAATAAATAAAATAAAATTTCAAAAATTTGATAGACATACTTTCCCACTCTATCACGATCAAAAGAGAAGGTATCTTCTTCAATATCAAACTCCTCAAACTACATAGTAAAAGTAAGACATTTAGGATGTGCAGAATCAAGAAAATAATATAAGAAAATAATATAAGGATTTGCTCTTTCTATTTTAAGCAAATTTAAAACTATCAAGAACATTAAAATTTCCTCCATCAATAAGCCTATACAATATGATGGCTACAATTAAGACGGAATTTAATTTAACTAGCTTATTTGGTCAATCAATGATGATTCGGATTGGCATAAAACATCTTGCGTTGAGGGTGGCAAAGCAGGTAGAACTTCACAAGTTAACCTGTCAAAACTAGCGGATTAGGTTAGGCGATTCAACCTCTGAACATACCAACCTACCAGGTCAAGATGGGTTGGTGGGTTGCCTTGCTTAATCCACCAATATTTAAGAATTTTATTTCCTTTATAGTATGAATTTAACTTACATTACATTTTAATTAATTATATTTATTAAAATCATAGATATATAAGAACTATTCTTTATATATAGTATAACATAACAAACTATTAGCAATTCCCTCCATATAAAAAATATTTTGGCGAGTAAACTCCCTTTGCCACCTCTACCTTGCATATTATTCCAAACATTTATGAATATATATATAGCCTACATTATTGTACAATTTTATTAGTTAGCATCATATTCCATCATTTAACTCCGTTGGTAAAAGATAAGCCTAAGTATATTTTGTACAAATTTATGCCCCATATTTATTCTATAGATGTTCATTAAATCTTATCTACCTTGGTTTTCACTTTAATATTATGTGGAGAAATCTATAACAAGAAAGATGAAAAACAAAAATAAAAGAAAGAAAGATGGAAAACAATTAAAACCGAGATTACTTTCTCATATGAATGTAAAGGACTAATTCACCTAAAAGTTTAAGCTTTAAGGTGAAGCCCAAGCAAAATAGTATGTACGTTATACATTGCTTGTACTAATAATCAATTAAAATCACTACAATGGAACTCCATAAATGAAATTGCTTAATAACCAGCGTGTGATTGCCAATCAATGAAAGATCATAGGTCAAGTTTTATACTAGGCAGTCATAGTTTTGTATTATCTTATTAGGCTTCTATTTTTATATTGATTTGGATCTCACTGTTATATGCATGATCGTTATAGTGATATATAGGTTGTGTGATAGACTTGAACAAGGCAATTAACGTGTCAGATTGTCAATTTGAAGTTTAGAAGGTGAAAACTCTTTGTTAAGAAGAAACGCTGCTGGATTTGTTGATATTTGAATTGTTAACATATCTGACAGTGGCACATAACAGCTAATTCTGAAAATGCTACACGGGACAGCAAGAACTAGGATCACCCTTTTCAAAATATAAATACTCAAGAAAAGGGAAAAATGGGAGACAACATCCAAGACATTTTTGCAGATAATTTGGAGAAATGAGAGAAAGGATCTACACTTGGATAAAATTCTACCATTCTTGAAGGATTTGGCTAGGAAAAAAAATCCTATCGATGGAAAGACACGATGGAAGAAGTTCTAACCATGCTAGTTTTAAGGAAAATCAAGAAAAAACTATCAAGATGGAAAGGGAGATACATTTCATTTGGTGGAAGGGTGTCCTTAGTTAAATTGGTAATAACATCTTTACCTGTATACTATCTATCTTTTTTCAAGGCACCAGTAGCAATGACTCATGAGATTCGGAATATTCAAAGACGACTTTTGTGGGGTGGGAGAGGTGAAGAGAGGAAAATAAGTTGGGTGAAATGGGAAACTATTTGCAAACCCAAGAACCAAGGAGGGCTTGGAATTAAGGATGTGGGATCATTTAATGATGTATTACTTGTCAAGTGGAAATGGAGGTTAGTAAATGAGAATAAGGGAATCTGGAAGCAGGTATTAGAAGCTAAGTATGGAGGGCGGAGAGGTTTAGAGGAACAAAAACAAGTTAAAGCTTGTTCAGTATGGTGGAAGGATTTAAAAAAGATTTGTGGGGCTAATGAGCAAGGTGAATGATGGTTTGCAAAATATATAAGTATGGAGGTAGGTGACGGTAAAACTACATTATTTTGGCAGGATAAGTGGGTTGGGAAAGAGGCATTAGGCGTGAAGTTTAATAGGTTGTTTATGAATTCTAATGATCAACAAGGTCTTGTCAGTAATATGAGCACTTGGCAGGATGGTCGATGGGTATAGAATTTGGCGTGGAGAAGACCTTGGTTTAGGTGAGAAGAAGATTTGGCAAAACAACTCATGAACTTCATTATATTGAAACAACTTACTACTGAAGGAGAAGATAAATGGGTTTGGAAGGGGGATGGCAAGAGGATGTTCAGTGTTAAATAAGCTTATTCCATTATTCCGAATAAGATACAAGGAGATATTGAAAGCTTTTTTATTGAGCTTTGGAAGATTAAAACTATCCCCAAGGCATTACATTTGGTGTGAAGAGCAACAATAGAAGGAATAGCTACGAGGGACAAGTTGAGGGGTAGGGGGTGCAGGTGGCTGTGACCAGTTACGGATTATGTGGTGTAGAGGAGGAATCCATCACACACTTGTTTTTGGAGTGCAGGATAGCCAATGTGGTGTGGAACAAATGCTATGTGTGGTTTGGCATAAGTACTTGTAAAACTAAAACTCTCAAGCAACATTTATTACAACACTACATTCACTTCCAAAACAAGAAGGTAAACATATATTGGAAGGTGGTGTGGGTTGGGGTGGTGTGGAGTTTGTGGAAGCATAGGAATGATGCGTTGTTTCACAATAAGAAGGTAGATGTAGAAGATATTTACTTTTTGACTCAATTGAACACCTGGTCGTGGGTCAAGTCCAGGGTTTCAATGATTGTAGGATCTTTTGCATAATGGTGTATGGATCCTTATCCAGTTCCTTGTGTTGGATAATCAACTTGATGATTATCTGTTTACCAATCTAATTTTCAGTAGTGGGAGGGATAATTAGATAACTATTTAATTTTCTGCACACTTTTGCTCACTTTTCTATTATATTTTGTAATTGTTTTTGGTACTTTTAGTGTTAATTTTTATTAATATATTTATCTTTACCGATTAAAAAAAAAACAGAAAATCAAATGCATTTAAAAAGGATGGGTGGAAAGTGAAATTACCCAGTTTTAATGGGCAAGAACCAATTGGGTAACAAGCAAGGGCTGAGAAGTTTTTTCCTGTCAATGGAAAAACACGATGGAAGAAGTTCTAACCAAGTTAGAACTAGTCAACTATGTATAATCAAGGTCATGTCAACACTCACTTATCCAGTCTTGAATGAAGATGGGGAATCAAATGCGTTTAAAAAGGAAGAGTGGAAAGTGAAATCACCCAGTTTTAATGGGCAAGATCCAATTGGGTAACAAGCCAGGGCTGAGAAGTTTTCTAATTAATTATATTTATAAACATGGCCTTTCTGAAAAGTTTTTTGAAATGCAAAAGCCTAAACCAGAACTCAAAGGGTCCATGGGCTTGATTTGTATAGAAGGGACAAATGTAAACTGGATTAGATCCTGAAGCCTTCAATTACAACGACTCATCCAAACACTGGCCATAAACTCAGACCAGAATGCCCAAAATGAGGAAGAAAAAGTAAGTATTTTTATAGTTAAAAATCACAAGAACAAACCTCTGAGCTCCTAGAACTGTAGGTACCAAGCCATTTCAATCGCAATTGGTCTTGCTATCCGAACTCTATGAGCCATACCCTTTTTATTGATCCCTCTGCTACAATCCGCACTCCGCTATGCGCAACTACCACCTCTGCCTACTGATTGCCATGTGTCCTTCTATTTCTGGAGTAAGGTTTCCGAATCCTTGGGTTGAGTTGACCCAGCAATTGGTCCTCCTGCTGACCCTTGTTCCTGGGCTCTATCAACATTGGAGGTTTTCAAAGTGGAATTATTGAAGAGGTTTTCGAGTAATGGAACAGAAAATCCTTATGAACAATTACCAGCCTTGCATCAAACAAATTGTGTAGGAGTTTGAGCAGCAATTTACAATGTTCATTGGCCCAAATAACCCAGATTCCAGAAGAATTAATTTTAGGATCATTTTGTTTTGAACGTGATTAGAACTTAAAAGAAAAGTGAGTACTCGTGATTGAGAAATTGTGCCCACTGCCATTCGTTTAGACAAACAGATAAAGAATAAA
The DNA here is from genome assembly GCA_016859785.1 of Macrotyloma uniflorum. Taxonomy (NCBI): domain Eukaryota; kingdom Viridiplantae; phylum Streptophyta; class Magnoliopsida; order Fabales; family Fabaceae; genus Macrotyloma; species Macrotyloma uniflorum. Next base: position 833,555 of record BDMB01000050.1, read on the forward strand.
TTATATGGTTATGATGTTAGGCTTAGATACAAAAATGAAATCCTCAACTTTCGGTTTTGCACTAGAACACTGCGTCTGGGCTGTTATAACCCACTGAATTTTGAGTCCTAATGACAACAGCATTTTGTTTCTTTTGTAAGAGTTAAACCAGATAGAGATAAGTGGGAAGAAATTATACTAGTAGTAATTAACTATTCAGTGTACAAAACCTACAGCATCAGGAATTTAACTTGTTAAGAATATGCCAGAAAGAAAGAAGTTGGTTTTTAAGGTGGCCAACCATTATGGCCACATCATGGGTTTCATGAAAAGTTAAGAATGCTTATTTTGAGAGATTAAGATAAAAAAGGTTGAATTGTTGGGACCAAATTCAGAGCTGATCTGCAAGGAACAGTTCCTTTATTTCAGTGCTAAGGGCAAGGCTGCTTGTGTAACAAAAGGCATTGATAGGCCAAAATCAAAATTAGGCAGTTATAGCTCTGTATTAGAAATTTGTTTTAATATTAATTTCTAATAAGGAAGTTGGATGCAATGGTGTGGCAGTTATAGTGTGAAACACTTGTAGAAGGCAATTAAAGTTTGAGGCAGTTGGTTTTGGTGTTTTGAACGAGAAAATCCTCTATAGGGGAAACCCTGTGTTTGTTGACTTTTGTATTAAAATCTGGCCTAAATAGAATAAGATTATTCTACATTTACCTAGAATTCAATGTGATTATTTCTTGAATCCAACAGATACAGATCGATATACTCAGGGAAAAGCATTTATTTGACAGAAGGTGATTTGGCATATATTAGTGTAGAGGTGAAGATAACAAAAAGCAAAAATACTTGCATAGACAAAATAGAAGAAGCATTATTCAGGTAAGGCTTAAAGAATTGATACATTACAATTTGACACCTATGAAGAACTATGGAATGCATACCTTCTCCGGAGAAAACAGCCCAAATCCCCCAGTTTTACACACAACCTCTGTTGCATTTCACAGCATATTACTCAATATAGAATAAAATTAAATTTACTGTAAAAGTAAAATAGTGAAAGATTCTAGTACCTTTGTCTTGAATAGTAATTTCTTCTGGAGGAGCAGTATGGTCTCTGAAACAAGAGAAGATAAGCAGTGAAATTCTCAAAAACCAAAAGAAAATTTCAAAAGCATTTAAGTTATAATCTAATAAAACCTTACCTGCCAGTATCTTCAAGTAAATCCAACTCAAAAGCATCCAACTCTAACGTTTTTGGTATACTAACAGACATACGCAAGGTTTCCACATGGGCAAAATCTTCTCTATTGCCCACAAATTTATTGATTTTAATGAGCATCTCATTGCAATCCTCAAGTGCATATTCAACCTTTTTTGAGTATATTCTTACAACGCCAAGCAGAAGATAGCCCAGCACTCTATAGGATACAACATCCATTTCATCTTGCAAAATCTTGTCTGCAGAAGATAAAGAAAACAAATGAAAAAAATGGCAAAAGAATAATAGCATAACATTAAAATGGATTTCACAAGGTGGATTATAAACAGAAATAAACAACATTCTTACTAATTTTTCGAACTGACAGGACAGACATAATTAACCAGTTGATAAGTGCAAATAAAACTTATATGCTTAAAATTTTTAATATTTAACCCAGTGAAGAAAAATTAAAATGCTAAATATTACAGGTTGTTGCATGGGTTGTTCGAAGAACACAGTGCACTAGTGTCCCTTGGCCCCAAGAACTTTTCCCTTGACAAATATACAAAATCAACAGGATTAAAACATCCATCATCAAAGACTACAGAATTAGGAGAAGTTAAGAGTAAATAAAATCAGTTTATACTCTCCCTAACACTTGAGCATATATGACACAGGTACCAAGCCTCTAAGGAGCTTAGTTAATATATCAGCTAACTCATTAACAAAACTAGTAGTTTATGTCCTGAAAGAACCTTATCAAAGACAAAATGGTAGTCAATCTCTGCATTTTTTTTCCTTTTATGAGACCAGATTAGAAACAATATGTAATGCAATTTGGTTGCAAACAAATCATTACCATTTCCTTATTGTCATCCAATTTGAGAAGCAGAAGTGGTTGCTATAACCATACAAGTTCAAAGGTTTCAGCTGCTACTGCATGATAGTCAACTTTTGAACTGTATCTAGCAACTATCGTCAGTTTCTTAGTTCTAAACCTATGAGGCACAGATTGACACAAACACCTAATACAACATGGACATTCCAACCTGACAAAGACTAATCTCTAAAATATAGGAATTGAGACACTACACGGACACATGTATGTATAAAGTGAGAGAGACTCAAATGAAACGAAATAAATATCATAATAAAATATCTAAACGGAGGTGTCAACTAGAATTAATATTAGCATGCTTCCATCTATTCAGAGGTGTCAACTCGTGCATTTGAGGCAAATGGAGGTGTCCATTCAAGTGTTGGAGCTGACAAAAAATAAATTTTGTCCAAACATGGTGACAATCACATAAGAGAAGTGCTTATGCCTCATAACTTCTACTTAGACAAACATGAAACGGAAAATTCACAACAACATTAATCATGACAAACTACCTATTCTAACTCTTCACCAATGGAATAAGGACCTCTATGATACAAATGAAAAAAAATATATAAACTGTATATTCTGAGTGCAGAAACCATAAAACAGAATATAGAATTGGAGAAAATTACAAAATTAAATAAATAAAATAGTGGTTTCAAATACTTCGAGTTTAGGAATAATATTTATTAGTGGTTGATGAATAAACAGTTTGGTAGTTAATTGTCCCAAACCAGAAAATCTTTTACCAAAAATACTATTGTTCGTAATTTCCCCTATAAAAATTTATTCCATTTTGACTCTTTGATTATTAAGCTTTCCAACACCACAAATTTTGTTCTTAGTCCATCTATTTATGCTAAGAGTTAGTTTGGTATGAGTTTAATAAACTCAGGTTGAATAACATATAAGTAGAGTCGTATTTTTTTATATAGTTGTTATTTATTATCCACTGGTAAAAATCTCCAGTGTTAACCCCCTCCTAGATTCCTAACAGTAGTATCAGAGATACAGGTGAGAGATCCTACCTCGAGAAGGGCTTATAGGACTTCAATCCTTGTTGAGTACTAGTACTTAATAGGGGTCAATCCGGCTTACAAAGGGTTTCGTATATATAATATGATGAAACACCCTCCTATATAGTATATAGACTATGCGGAGCGGCCAGAGGGAAGGGTGAGGGCCTCCAACTTCTACTTCTCCACCCTTAAGCCTACAAGGAAACTGAATAGGATCTCTTGTACCGGATTTTCATCTAATAAAGTAAGAGCTCCTCTTCTACCACATACATAGGGTTAGTTTTTTTTAGGGTATGGAGCCATAGTAGTTACTACTCGCCGGCAGCTTCCAGTTGTAGCCGTCTCGTGCCATCAGTTATCAAGGATAAAAGCGGATTTTCTTTTCAACTTTCAATCAATATGACCAACCACATTCATTATTACCACTATTTGTCTCCTTAAACTTGAATACAGTTCCGATAACTTCCTCATAAAGAGGATTTAGGATTACGATAATCACTTCATATATATAATAGACACGTAAATTGCAAACAATCATTAAAATTGTATATTAAAGAAAACACCAAAGCCACAGAAGTTTCATCATATTTCACCATAACAGCTACATTTTTTGCCTACCAGGGATAACACCATTCTGGTAAACCAAAAAGCCAAAGGGTAAGTTGGGAGCAATAAAATAATTCAGAATTCCATAAACAAAAATGTTTTCCACCACAAATTTTCACTGGCCAGCAGAGCTACATCAGCAATTTTGCAACTAACCCCAGTTAAAACTGCCCCTTCTCCAACCAATTTCCCAACATACTCACAAACACAAAAATGTAAAATCACGGCCACCCGCCACCCCCCCTTCCCCCCGCTAACCGTTCTTTGAAACAAAAACCACAACCACAACTGAAAAACGAGAAATTCAGGTCTACCAATGAAGAATGAGATACAAACCAAAACAAAAAATTCAAAGAAAAGCAAAACGAAACATCCGCCATTTCTTCAGAAGCTCACGTAAAGATTACAAGAGATAGAGACAGAGACAGAGAGAGACAGACAGACAGAGAAGACTTACCGACAGCTGAAGAAATGTCAGTATCAAGCACCTGAATTTTACTGAGGTTGTTGAAGCAGAAAGCCGCAACCCGCACAGGATTACTTCCAAAACGAAGAAGGAACTCGGCCTTCAACATTTAATTTTCTTTGGCTCCAGTCTACCTGCAAAGTGTGTGTGTTTTTGTTTCAGAGAATGAAAAGAAACTATGTGATGAGATTAAGATTTTATCATGGCTTTCTGCTAAGTGCAGGTTGTTTGAAGGGTATGTGTACCTTGGTTGGAAACGGTCGACTTGCGTGCTGAGTAAGAACCTCTTCAGTCTTCACGCCAAAAAACCAACTAGTTAACGGAAAAAACACTAACATCACCACTCTTTAAATACATAAAAATAAAAATGAAAAATGTTTTTTTATTGTGTCACAAAAGAAGAAAGTATACCACATTTTACTACTTTAGCCATTAGCATTCATTACTTTTGAAAAATATAATAAATTTAATATTAAATAATAGGATTTATTCCTGATGTTTTATTTAAGTTGTCTAGCAATCATAAAAATAGTTAATTCATTTATTGGTGTCATTAATATAATTCTTAAAAGTTAAATTTGAAAATGTCAGTTTTATTCAGGTACATTGACTACTTAAAATAAATAATAAATGAATATATATATATATATATATATATATATTGTAAAAACATCATTTCTTTGAATTCAAAGATATATTTTGAATTCTTATTCTTTCTTTCTTAATTATGATGTTTAATAATATTCATTTTTATTAAAAAAATAATAATAAGTAATGTATTATATTATTGATTTTTCTAGTAATTATGACTTATAAAACTTTATTTACATATAAATTAAGAATTAATTTATTTTATCTTTAATTATTAATAAAATTATTTTTTTAACCGATTTTAGTATCATATTTTTCTTAATATTTTATTTTTAAAATTATAATAATTATTTTTATTATCTTATATAATTAAAAAAGAGTTGAAGTTAAAAAAGAAATAATTATTAATTATGATGAAATAATAAGGAAAATTTATATTTTGAATTAAAAAATATAAAATAATAATTATAGTTTTATTTATATTATTTTTTTATTATTATAAAAAAATATGAATATAGAGATCCAATTATAGTTATGATTCCACTATTTTTTTAATTATGTGAATAGAAAAAAAAAATTATACCTTTCAATGGATTTTATCATTTTTATAACTATGACATAAGTATGTATAAAATATTTGATGAGTAATTTTTATCATATAATAAATTTTAATGAATTTATTTGAATATAATTTATTTATTAAATATTTAATTTACCATATTAATATAATAAATATACTTTTTTTTGTTAAATAATAAATAAAAAGTATTTAATTTTAAAAATATTAAATATTTATCATCATATTGAATGTCTCTTAAAGAAATAGTTCCTATATTTAATATTAAATAGAGTTTATATTTAGAAATAGTAAACATTACACCACATTAATAGTTACAAATATTTAATATTTTATAATTATTCAATGCACAATATTGAATATTCAAAACATTAAATATTAAATATTAATTATTAATGTTAATAAATGTTTTATTAAATAATAAATATCCTGTATTTGGAAATAATTGTTTTTATATTTAATATTGAATTAGTTTTGTTTGGGTTTATTTTAAGATGTTTAAAATCAAATCAATTAAAATAATAATAAAAATGGATTAAAATCAAACTCAAATGATTTAATTTGAATGTTAAATTTTACATAAAAAAATTAAAGTAAATTAAATCTATTTATTATATTTAAATATAAAATTATATATTTTTTTAAATTAAATAATAGCTTATATATATATCATAAAAATTATTTTTTATTATATCATCCATAATAATATATAAATTATTTTTTTTTTGTAAATTATTTTTTTAATCATCTTAATCTATTTTAAATTATTTTAATTTTTATTTAAAATATATTTAATTATTATTTGTTATTTATAACTTTCTCACACATTCTTTTTAGTTTTTTAATTTTTCTTTTCTTTTTTCTTAACCTATTTTTCATCAAATTCTTTATTTATTTTTTCTATTTCAATTTTTAAAAAATATTGTATATATTCATTAAACACAAATATAAAAAATAATAAAATAAAAATTATAATATATACTAGTATTTCTATAATTTTGTAAATATTTATATTCATATAAAATAAATTTGTATGATAATTTTTAAATATAAAATTATATAATTTATTTATAAATATAAGAACAACTAAAATTATAAATAAAATAAAAGTTATAAAAATAAAATTTATAAAATATTTTTATATTTAATATTTTTTATTATAAAATATTTTTTTATATTTTTTATAATATTTTAAAAAAATATTTAAAAATTTTATAATAATAAGATGACATAATTTAATCAAATATTAATTTAGTTTAAATTTTATATTAAATTAAAATTGAATTCAATTGTATTTAATTTTTTATTTGATTTTTATGAATATTTAATAAAATATCTAATTTATTTTTTGAAAAACTATTTTCTCTAGTAATATGTTAATACTTTTTATAATACTTACATTTTATAATTTTTTTATAAACTAGAAAAATACATATGTGTTCTGCCAACGTGTTCCTATTTTTTATTTTTTATTATGTTATTCTGTTTTGATAAATTAAAATTTAATATTTAAATTAATTTTAATAGTATATATATATAATTATTCGAAAATTTCTTAAGATAAATTATAATTTAAAAAATAATTACAAAAAAGTATATAAAAATTTTAAACAATAAACTAAAAAAATAGTTAAGTACGTAACTAGGATAATAGTAAAATTATAAAGAAAATAATAGAAAAAATTAAAGAGAAAAAAAATAATTTAATTATAATGACCTAATAAAAAAAGTAGTTAAGTGAGAAAGAAAAACTGACTTGAATAAATGATGAAAGTTAGTTAGTTCAGTTTTCAAGTATATAAATAGAAAATTAAATAGTTCATCTTTTATTATTCAGTTGCACCATTTTTTTTAAATTTTCTTTTTCTAAATCCTTTGACTTTTTTCTAAGATTTCACAATCATTTCTCATCTCTTTCAAGATCTGAGCATATCACAAGGAAGCTATTAAGGAGTAGATCACTTTGAACTGATTGAAATTTCCATTTGGGTAAGTTTGCAGTGCTTATTTTGCAAAATAGGCTAGGATGGGGTTGCTGTTTTAAGGGTTCCCAAGTTCATGCATATGTCTCTTCTCAGTTCTAGATGACTTTATGCTACTATAAACTCGTAGTAATGCGATGGCATCCTTAGAACTCTTGGATGTTGCTATGTGGTCAAGGCAGTGAACTCTTTAGAAGAACTACCTTAAGGTAAGGGAAATTAATTAACCTCTAAAATTCTACATGACTTTCTGAGTTGGTAATTAGGATTGGGAGGGAGAAAATAGTTCCCAAAAGTGATAATTTCAAATTGTTAGGACTTTGAGTAGGGATGTGCTGGCATTCAATTAGGGGTTAAATTAATTCTTTGATTTCTATGATAATTTGTATTATGTTGAACTGAAACTGATTTTGTTGATGGAATTGGTGTATTGGAATGTATGTTGAGTGTTAATGAGTGCAAGTTAAATGAATTAGTTGTTTTATGTTTGATTTGGCCTATTGAAGGGTATGAAATGATGTGTGATGAAATTCTCAATTTGGACGGAAACCTAAAAAACTGTGAAAATCTGGTTTGAGTTTATTTTGTGTTGTAACATTTTGTAGTTGGTTGATTAGAATTTTGAGAAGAGCTTACTTTGAATCAGTGACCCAATGTTTTAATAAAACAGGCCTAAATTGATTTATTTAAACACTCTAGCAATGTTAAGGAGGAAAATTGGGTCAAAAGATTCAAGGTTATTAACAAATTAGACACATCATTTGTTCATATACAAATAAAGTATAAATAAATAAGGATGATATGTTAAACTTACCATTCTACCAATGAAATTAGATCTATGTTCATTTTGCTTTAACAATAACATTTTGTTTAGTTTGATGCAAGTGAAAATGGTAAGAAGTCATACCATGTGTACTTATAAGTGGTGAAGTGTGTCTGATAAGTCATAGTCACTTGTTTTATATTCTACTCAAAAGATATCCTTCTTGGTTGGAAGAAGAGAAAGCATGGTGGTGGTGAAGTGTGTCTGACAAGTCACAGTCACTTGTTTTATGTGCTACTCAAAAGACATCTTTCTTGGTTGGGAAAAGAGAAAACATGGGTGATGGTGAAGTGTGCCTAACAAGTTACAATCATTCATTTTACATGTTGTTCAGAAGACATCTTTCTTGGTTAGGAGAAGAGAAAGCATGATGGTGGTGAAGTTTGTTTGACAAGTCACCGTCACTCGTTTTATTTGCTACTCAGAAGACATTTTTCTTGGTTGGGAGAAGAGAAAGCATGGTGGTGGTGAAGAGTGCCTAACAAATCACAATCACTCGTTTTATGTGATGCTCAGAAAACATCTTTCTTGGTTGGGAGAAGAGAAAGTATGTTTCCTTACTTACCATTATAATTACAAGGTATAACTTTGTTCATTTTACATGTTACGATTATCACTTATATTCTCCTTCTTTGGTTGTTTGTTATTTTCACTCTACAAATATCTTTCTACCTTTATTATTTTCACTGAGTTCTATATATGTCATTGTTTACAATGATGGTGCCGTAAACAATTGTCCTATTGAAGGAGTCACATTCAACTTAACATCAGCCAAATTTGTGTCTTTAAGAAGAGGTCTATCTCTACAAATGATGAAGAAAATCATCCATAAAAAATGTGAGAAAGATGCAAATGAAAGGGTGACAACTATACATTTTCGGTACCCAATAAGACTTGGGTCTGGGGTTAACAATAACACAGTTGTGGAGTTGAAGGATGATGAAGACATTGAGGCAATCTTCAACATACATGATTCAAATGTACTTCAATCAAGTATTGAACTATATGTTACATTCGAATCTCGTACTTCATCATTTATCCAAGCTTTACAACCACAACTTTCAGCCTCACATTACCCTATCCATGACGTCATAAAGTCACATATGACAACAGATAATTTCAATTGGGAAAATGACACTCAATCGTTCACCCAACTTTTAAGTTGTCCTTTGATAAACTTGATTGAATTAGAATCTTAGCTAAGCCAACAACCACCCATAAAAGAACAAGTTATTGTAGGTCTTCCAACAAAAGTTTTTTAGTGAGGATGAAGATAAAACCTTAACCAAAATGAAGATGATGAAAAAGACGAAGAAGTGCATCCACTTTCAAATATTCTTCCATCACAACCAAACATACCATACAACCCATCATAATATTTTTTAACTTTTCAACTCACATGCAATCAGATGACTTAGAGTTTGGTCATATCTTAGATCGAGAAATAGTAATTTATCCACCCAAAACACTATTTGTTTGTCAGTGATTTACCACAAAAGAACAAGTGTAAGACGTTATTAACTGATTTCATATCCTAAACCATTGCACTTACAATGTCAAGTTATCAAACTCAATTAAGTTTGTCGTGCAATCTGTTCAAGACAATGTCGAACAATATTACGCACCAAAGTGCAATATTAGGAAATAATGAAGTTGGAAGGGCAACACACTTATCTTTCACCTTTCATTTCACAAGATCATAATAAGTTGTGATCACGAATGATTTCCTAAACAATTTGTGATATTGTTGAGGTTGATCCTTCAACACCCATTTATGCTATCATAAGACACATCAAGTTAACTATGAGTTATACTATCAGTTATCGAAAGGGTTGGCTGACCAAACAATTTGCAATTGGAAACATTTACGGTAATTAGGAAGATTCATACCATAAGTTAACTTCTCTATTGCAAGCAATGGAACTACATGTGTTCCTGACTTCATTTGGAAGATGAATACACAAAACGCGTATCAAGGTTAGTTGGTGGATAAGAGAACTACATTTTTTTAAGAGGATATTTTGGACATTCAAATCATGCATTGATGGTTTTCGTCACTGCAATCCTATTGTTCAAGTGGATGAAACATTTTTATACGGGAAGTTCAGAAGGACCTTATTGGTGGTAGTTGCATAAGATAGGCGTAACAACATAATTCCAATTACCTTTGCTATTGTAGAAGGTGAAACTAGTGATGCATGATTCTTTTTTTTAAGAAACCTACATAAGTACGTAACACCACAAGAGGGGTTATCTCTCATTTCAGACCGTCACGAGGCTATAAGAAGTGCATACATTAGACGAGAATTTTACTAAAATAATATTATTATAATATAATATTATCAAATTGAATCTGTAAAGGTTTTATTTACCAAACTGATACCAATCACTATAGCTATCAGAATTCGTTTCCCTAAAATTTGAATCCTGACTTTGAAGGGAGATTAATATAATTCTTTTGTATAAGAGATTTTGGTTCCCAGTTTCTCAAATTTTAACTACTTTTTTTTTTAATATAAAAAATATATTTAAATTTAAAATTAAATATTTCATCAAAAATAAAAATTTAGTATTATAATAAAATAATATATATAATTAAGTATTTTATTTAAATATACATATATATATAAATATTTTTTAAATAAGAATTATTATTTTTATAATAAATTTTTATTAATATTTATTAATATAGTATTTAAAAATTAATATTAAACATAGTCAATATTATAAAAAGATTGTTAAACGTAATCATAAGCAATAAAGATTGAGAAATACAAACATTGACATTGATATTAAAAAAAATTTAATCTCCATAATGGTGCCTAGTTCCACAACGAGAACGACGTCGGTTACGTGTTGGATTTCGTCATTGTGGTGGTTGTTTTTGAATTTCAAGAGGAATCTGTGGAGGATTTTGTTCTTCATGAACTCTTGGATTTTGAAATACAATTGAGGAACTACCTGGTTGGTTAACATAATCTGATTGGTAAAGAGAATTCATGTAAGCATCTGCTGAAGCTGGAGTTGAAAAATCTACTCCAAGTAAGTTTGAGAAGATATCCTCTGAAGTTGCTACAAGAGAATTATCTCTATCAATTGTGTTTGGTTCTGGCGTCACATATTGCGGAGGTAAGGAAACTTGTTGTTGAGGATAGTCATATGATGGTGTGAAAGTTGTATTGGTTTCAAAAGTGGTTCTAATTCTTGGTTGTTGTTGGACTCTTAGATCTTCGAATAATTGTGGTACAGATAGAAAAATGATAGAATTGACAATGTACCATTGCATATATTTTCTTGTATGAAATAATGGGCCTTGCATTGGATGACCCACTAATGTCAACTTATGTCTATTGTTCCATATGTTGATCCAGTTAGCATGTTTTGTAACCCAATTTTCGTCGTGTCTTCCTCTCATGTCAATTTTGTGTAGGTCGTCCAAACTATTTGGTGGAGAAGAGACTTCTTGTAACAAACCGAATTGTAACTTCACTCTATCGGATTGGTGTCGTTCAACAATAGCAAAACAAATCATCGTTGTACATGTAGTCCACAATTGGGCATCATTGTATGTTTAGACTGGGATTGATCTTTACAAGTCCTTATATGAGACCCATAAAAACTTCCACAAAAAATATTGCAAGATGCACACTCAAAGACAAATACTCATAGAGTCATCAACTTTGACAAATCAAGTACAAGATTTATAGTGGAGGAGATGGAACATTTGCGAGAAGTCTGACCAGTAGGGAAATTTACAATTAGGTTGGATGAGATGTGGTGTGACTGTGGAAAGTTTCAAAAAGTTCACATGTCATGCTCACATGTGCTTGTTGTGCAAACATGCACACCATGACTTTAACATGTACATCGCTCCAGTGTATACATTACAACAAGTTTCTAAGGTTTATGAATGACAATTTGGAGAACTCAGATATGAGGATTATTGGCCAACTTACACATGCCCAACTTTGTGTCCAAATCCGGAATTGAAAAGAACTTCAAAAGGTCGACCTAAGTCAAACCAAATAAGAACAGAGATGAACATTACAGAACAACATGGTCGTGTAAAAAATTGTTCCTATTGTCACACCCCTAGTCATACCAAAACAATCATTAATTTATGTTATTTAGAGATTTTCTTTCATGTATGATGTTCCAAACAATATTATTAATGAAATTTTAGTTAATATTTTTCATGAAACTTACATTCAAATTTAATCATTAATTCTTTTTTATAATAATATTTAATATTAATTTTTAAATACTATATTAATAAATATAAATATATATAATATAATATAAATATATTATTTAATATAATAATTCTTATTTAAATATATATATATATATATATATATATGTATATGTAAATAAAATACTTAATTATATATATTATTTTATTATAATACTAAATTTTTATTTTTAAAAAAATATTTAATTTTAAATTTAAATATACTTTTATATTAAAAAAAATGTACTTAAAATTTGGGAAACTGGGAACCAAAATCTCTTATACAAAAGAATTATATTAATTTTCCTTCAAAGTCAGGATTCGAATTTCAGAGAAACGAATTATGGTAACTAGAGTGATCGGTATCAATTTGGTAAATAAAATCTTCACAGATTCAATTTGGTAATATTATATTATAATAATATTATTTTAGTCAAATTCTTTACATTAGACATGGAAGTGATTAGGCAGAAAATAATTTTGTGCATGTGTATTACATTAGACATATTGCACAAAACTTCATGCAACATTTTTAAAATATTGCACTAAAGAAGGATATTGTCAATATGGGTAATTCTTTGTTTCGTAATCTTTAATATTATCAATATTTGATTTACTTATTAATATTTTTTACACTTTGCTAGTTACTTAGATTAATTATATTTTTTAATTTTTTTTGTAGCATATGAAATGACTAAACCTAGATTTTTTTTACTATTACAACATAGTAAAATATAATAATTTGGAAATAGCACAGTGGTTGGACGAGATCCCGAGAGACAAATGGATACTTGCATGAGACAATGACGGTGAGGATACATGATAACAAGTTAATTAATTTCATCTTAAAGAAAACTAGAAACCTTTCAATTTGCTCGATGGTTATGGCAACATACACTCGTTGTAAAAAAATTCTTCATATAAAGAGGTAGGGAGGTAGATGTCATGATTACAGTTGGTCATATATACTCAAAGACAAATATCTATAGAGTTATCAACTTTGATAAATCAAGCACAAGATTTATAGTGGAGGAGATAAAACATCTACAAGAAATCTGATCAGTAGGAAGATTTACAGTTAGGTTGGAGGAAATGTAATGTGATTGTGGAAAGTTTCAAAAAGTTCAGATGACATGCTCACATATGCTTGCTACGTGCAAATATGCACATCATGATTTTAACATGTACATTGATTTAGTGTATGCACTATAACAAGTTTCTAAAGTTTATGAAGAAAAATTTGGAGAACTCAAACATAAAAATTATTGGTCAACTTACATAAGCCCAACTTTGTGCCTAAACCCAAATTTGAAAAGAATTTCAAATGGGCGACCCAAGTCAAAATCAAATAAAAACATAGATAGATATTATAAAATAATATGGTTGTGTAAAAAATTGTCGTTATTATCATACCCATAATTATATTAAGAAAATAAACATTATTCATACATCTATTTCACGTTATTAATTTATGTTGTTTAAAAATTATTTTTCTTTTATGTATGATGTTCTGAATAATGTTATTAATGAAATTTTATTTAATTATTTTTAATGAAATTTGTAATTTAAATTTAATTATTATATATATTAAATATTTAATATTAATAATAATAATTTTAATAATATTAATATTAATTTTTAAATATTATATTAATAAATATATATATATATATATGAATAAAATAATTAATTATATATTATTTTATTAAAATATTAAATTTTTATTTAATTTTAACTTTTAATACTTTTTATATAAGAAAAAAAAAACTTGTTTAGAATTTGGTTTACAGTAAACCGAATTCCAGTAAGGAAAGTTAAATTAAATGCTCAAATTAGAATGCACGAGAAGCCAAATTCTCTCCATATTAGGAAAAAGAGTATTATTTTCATAAATATATTAAATGTAGATATATTTAGGTAATATATATTAAAATAATAATATTTTAAAAAAAAAGGTAAAATAAAAATAAAAAATGGTATTCATAAGTTCATATATAACATAAATAATATTTATTATGTAATACGTAGATATATAATTTCATATTTTTAATATGTAATGATCTATATTATAAAATTATATATGATAATAATATAAATTATAACAAGCTAGTTAATAGTAAATTTTACAATATTTTATTTGTTTTCTGTGTTGTCTACAAAACAATACGTACTAGAAAACAAAATTCGTTGTGTTTTTGTTTATATTCTGCACTTTGGTGTGTAACAAATGCATCATGAAATGATAGAACATTCTTGTAATAGTTTCTAAAAGTAAGAAAATGTTGAAGTAAGTTATTTAAATTTAATATTATTAATTTATATCCACATTAATTATTATTCTTTTTAGAAGTGCAAATTTGTTCAACTTTATCTTGAGTATCCTTAGGAATAAGAAACAAAGACTACTTACTAACTTGATAGAATTTGACTTCATGAGATTATTAATATTAGAACATTTCAGTTGACAGAAGATAGCAATGGACCATTTTGAAGACACATTTGTTTCACACAGAGAAGAGTAAAAGAGTACCAAAATCATGATTAATGATATTCTGCAAACAACACAGGAAAGAGTGAAAGACCTTCAAATCATGATGATATTGAAAAATAGCTACAAATTGCAATCTCCATGAATGAGTAATGGATTAGACAAACTCTGCTCATACAGAATATGAACATTACTATGAATTATGAACAAGAACACAGAACTAAGTCTCAATTAGTTCTCAATTTCACCAACAATCTCATCCTTCCTAACCCAAACCATCTTCTTCTCTGTTTTCTCTGGGCAAAACTTTGACTGTTGCCAGTTTCCATAGCCATAATTCGCTTCTCCCTCATTCTTCCCCTGCCTATGAAAAGCACCAAAACCCTTATTCATTTTCCCTAATCTTCCGCTTTGTTTCTCATTCTTCGGATTAATGGATAAAACCCTAACTCTCTCTTCAACAGGTAAAACCTTGACTCTCTCTTCAACAGGTAAAACCTTGACTCTCTCTTCAACCGGTGAAACCCTAACTCTCTCTTCAATTTCATCCATCCTAACTGAACCACCTTTCTTCTCCTTCTCCTCCTTCGCCTCGCTCTCCATTGTGACTTTTTCTGATGCTTCTCCTTCTTCGCTCTCCTGTGCTGTTGTTCCAGAACCTTCTCCTCTCGCTTCTCTCTCCACCGTCTCAGGTTTTGGCTTCACTATCCTAATCTTCTTCTTCTTCTTCGATTCACTGGCTTTTCGGTCCAGATCGGCAGTTTTGTCTCTGTTATCGCTTCCCGTCACCGATTCGCGGCGGTCAGATTCTATCACCACGGTCGTGCGACGGTTAGTTTCAGAATCTTTCTGATTCTTGACGACATACTGCATCTGAGGACGAGACTTAGGGACAGATCCATTATTCCGGGCGACTACTTGCAGGTGTGGTTGTTTCTGGTGGATCTGCTTTGGAGATTGTGGATTTTGATTTTGATTTTTTCCTTTGTGTTGTGATTCTGATCGATTGATTTGGTTTTGTTGCTTGAGCCATCGCTCTTGGAGTTGTGCGAGAGTGAGATAGTTTGAAGGTAAAGAATAGTTGTTTTTTCTCTCTCCCATGAACACACCCTCGCACACTGTTTTTCTTTTTTTTTTCTCTGTGCTTCTGGTTTTCTCTCTGTAAAAGAACTCAGGACATAAATGGGATGGGACTTCACTGGAAGTTAAAAAGATTTAAGTATTAAAAAAATACTGATGTAGGAAGATTTCAAATTTAAAAACTGGATATTAAGAATAAAAAATAATTAATTATATAATTAAATTATTTTTTAAAATTATAAAAATTGAAATAGAAATAAAAAATTATAAAAATAGAAATAAAAATTATAAAAATATAAAGTTTATAAAAATTTATGTTTAAACAAAATTTAGAAGAGATCTTTAAAAATAATGTGACATGTTATAATTACTCAAACTAAAATAAAAAATAAAAAAAAATTTATAAAATCCTTGCATATTAGTGATACATTAATTATATGTTCACTTTCTATGGTGGAGTTATAAGTTTATTTTCTCTACCTTATTAATTTAATTATTTTAAACTAATATTATTTTTAAAAAAAATTCTAGAAAGATTTTCTTTTAAAAATAATATTATTTTAAAAAAATTACACAAACAAACTTATCTTAATCAAATAAATCTAATTATTATTTATCTTCTTAAAAATTACTCAAATAGACTTATTTATTATTTGTTGGAAATCAATTCTACCATTAAATATCATACATTTTTTTTTACAAAAAAATAAAATTAAAATATTTTTTATTAATATTTATATATCAAAATAAAAATTTAATTATATATATATATATATATATATTAAAATATTTAAATACTTTAAATAAATATTATTAATATTGTATAATGATTATGAATATAAATAAAAATATAATTTATCTATTATTAAATATTAATGTATATTGAAAAAAAATATATCATATTATAAATAAATATAAATACAAATTTTTATTATATTTGTTTTTTCTAAAATATAGAATTTTTTTATAAAATATTTAAGTTTAATTTTTAATTTTTTTCTTTAAAAACCAAATATAATATAAAGTTTTATTTATATTATATTTATAATATGATATTTATTTTTCTTGTTTAATATATATTAATATTTAATAATATATAAATTATTTTTTTATTTAAATATTTTTTATATTTAAATTTGTTATATAATATTAATAATATTTATATATTTTAATATATATGTATATAATTAAATTTTTATTTTTATATACAAATACTAATAAAATTTTATTTTTAATTTTAATTTTTTTATGAAAAAAAATTACATGTTAGAGTTTGATTCTAAATAATTAAATGATAAATGAATAATAATAAATTTATTGAGTGATTTTTAAGAATTGAATGATGAGATAAATAAGTGGATATGAGTAAATAAAACTTTAATTATATAATTTAAAAAAAAAAAATCTTTGATTTCTTATAATTGAATGATGAAATGAAAATTAAATAGGTTTATTTAAATGATATTTAAGAATTGAATGATGGAATGAACAATAAATAAATATAGGATAAGTTCTGTTGTATAATTTTATTTTAAAATAATATTTTTTTCTTAATTCCACATATGATAGAGAGAAATTTATATGGATGTAATTATTATTTTTTTCATCAATATATGCCAAATGAGAAAAGGAATAATGTGAGTTTGTTGTTTTATTTTTATATTTTAAAAAGGAAAAAAAGGAATAAAATGAAATTAAGAGAGATTGTCTTGAATATTGTGTTATAAATTTGTGTGTGATGAAAATTGAGTATTGTATGTGGATTTTTACTATTTCTGGTAGACAAGAAACCATTGTTTGAGCAATTTATTTTCGTTTGAGTGATAGTCTCTAAATTTACTTATTAGGTGATTTTCGCATGAGCGAAAAACACAGAATATTCTTGGGTGCGATTTTGCTTGAGTGACGAACCTTCATTTAAGTGACAAGCTCTTTCACTTAAGAGAGAACACCATATTAAGAATGTTGTTTTCAAGAAATATTTCGCTTGAGTGACAAGTGGTCGTTGGAGTAAAGTCTCTCGCTTGAGTGAGGATTTATGACTTGAACAAAGATATACTGAACTGAAAAATTATTTTATGTTCTAAATTGAATTTGAAAGAATATATAAACATAAAATTAAGTGAAATATTATTTTAGATTTGTTGCATAATAATATGTGGATTTTGTATAACTGTAAAATTTGTGGAATATGTGAAATTGATTACATGATGGACTATTGAGATTATGTATTGTGGATTGTGGAGAAACATAATATAAGGATGATTATATGATGAATGATGAAAATTATTTATGAGATATGATTAGTTACCTAGAGAGTGGTGGAGATATATGATTGTGTGTCAACGAGATTGAGATGATTATGTGCTTAATAATGTGCCAATGAGATTGAGATGGGCTGTGAGCCAAACTCTGTCTACGTGTCGGTAAGATTAGATTATGTGGTGTGTTATGTGTAATGAATGATTATATATTGTTTGTATGTGAGTCATGTGTTTACCATGAGATACTATTTCGTATAAATTTAGTGTACATATGAAACTTTAAAGATATCAAAATAGGGTATCCAAACTTTAATGATATCTTAGTCAGTAGACAAGGGTATCATGTGGTGAAAAGTCGATAGAGGTTTCAACTTTATAACTAAATGGGCAAGTTCTTTGATTTGTGTATAGGAATCATCCTAACGTGCAGTTGACAAAATAAGGATAGATTAAAAAATCTAAAGGTGGAAAAGACTCTTAAAGTTGGTCTATGACCTAGTAGCCAAAAGTATGAGTAGGTGTTAGCCCCAAAGATAAAAAATTTCATATAATTTTTCAGAAAAGTCTACCTAGTAGTCTTAGGTGGATGTGAATAATTGAGTGTGATGATTGTGTGTGAACGAACACTTTACTATAACTATTTGAGTAATTTGAGTATTGATTAAATGAATAACTATGATAATGAGAATATGATTGTATATTTTATTATTCTTGATTTTGTTTACATTAACACACATCTCACTCTTTTATTTTACGTATTTTTGTATACTCGCACATAATTTTTATTTATTTATTCAATCACTAACATCTCTCTTTCACTACATCATTCCAATACTTCATTTAATTGATTACCAACAATAAATTTGACATTAATTAATTTTAATCATCTTAGCATTTATCAAATTGTTCTTGCATTTTTGCAATTTAATCTTGGTCTACACTCATTTAAATTATTTCTTTACATTTATTTATTATGTAAAACTTTTTATATTATTATTAAAATTAAACCCCTTTTTTTCTTAAAAAAAAATGATATTAGATAATGATTTCACCCCTATAATTGTGTCTTTGTGAGATTCGATACGAGTTAGTTATACTACATTAGTTAACTTGTTTTCTTTTATCAGGGTTTAAGCAATAATAAATCCCGTTTATCAATACTCCTAACCATATCCATTAAAGTTCTATTACACCTTTTTGATATACCATTTTGTTGTGGTGATACCTAACATTGTATATTGTGCACTCTGCATAAATGCCTTGTTTATGAAGGAATTTAGTGAATGGACCTGGCTGTTGCCCAATTTCATCATACTTTCCATGATAGTCACACATGTATTGAACTTGACAATTTTCACCTTTTTGTTTAATTACCTTTCTACTTCATTCAAATAAATTTCCAAGTCATCCACAGTTTGAGATTTCTCTAGCAATAAGTAAACATAATTATAACATGAATAGTCATCAATAAAGGTGGTAAAGTGTATTTCCTTTTAAGAAAATTAACATCAAAAGGACCACAAATATCAATGCGCAAAATTTCAAGAAGTTAAGTACTTCTTGTAACTCCTTTTTTTATGTGCTTTGTTTGTTTTCCTTTTACATAATCTACACAAATATTAAGATCAGGAAGAATTCATTCTTTATTAATCTTTCCATCCTTTTTTCTACAAATGTGACCCAAATGTTTATGCCACAAAAAAGTGAAGCATTCATTCACTAAATTAAGTTTTAGTGTCAATATTATGATATAGATTCATAAGCATTTCAACATACAAATCATTCAAATTCAATTTATATAAACTATCACAAAGAATACCACTACCAATGAGATGATTATGTTTAAATAAATTAAAATATCCATTATCAAAATTAAAAGAGTATCCAATAACATTAACTTTAGATAATGAAACCTAATTTCTTGTTAAAGTAGGTACATAAAGAGTTTCTAATAAATCTAAATGATGTCCAATATCAAGAATTAAACGATAAGTCTTAATTGCTTACGCTAGAGCTTTCACTTTATTCCTCATGAAGAAAATTTTTTCATTTGGCCTTATGGTTTGGATTGTAAGGAATCTTTGCATCATATTAGAAACATGAGTGATACATTTAGAATCAATTCACCATGTTTTATGGGGAAATTAAGTTACATTTGATTCCAAACATACATAAGCATTAAACTTACCTTTCTTTTTTTAACCAAACCTTATGTTTTGAGCAATCTTTTTGAAAATATCCAGACTTCCCACAATGATGAAAATTATTTCCCTTTTATACTTTATTTTAGATTTGCATAAATGTTGTATTAATTTTTATTAGTCATTTGCCCTTACCATGTTTCCTTGCAAATTTCTTTCCAACTCCTTGAATTCCTTAATGGCTTACATAATGAATTAAGTAACTTTCTTTATTCTTAAACTTTGATTCTTCTTGGACCAACATACATGCAATTCATACATATTCAATTTATCTTTCACTATATTATAGCTCATTTGAAATGGGTCATACTCAAACAATAATGAGTTAAGAATAAAATATACAAGAAAGTTTTCATTAATTATCATTCTCAAGACCTTAAGTCTTGTTACAATATTTGTTATTTCAATGACATACTTATACATAGTACGTGAACCATCAAAATTCACGATAGTTAATATACTCATTAATGTCATAGTAAGAGACTATTAGCTATTTGAAAGCACTCTCCCATTAATCTCATAAACTCTTTAACACTTTTAATTTTGGAAAGAATTGTCTAAATATTACCAGTAATAGTCATTCTCCTAAACCGTTTAAGTTAGGTTTGTTTCATCTTTCTTAATATTTATAATGGGTTTTCAATTTATTAACCAGAATCAATAATAATAATATATATATCTTTTAATAAAACAAGATCAAGAAGAAGTAAAATTAAACTTACTCATTTTAAACAGATAAATTAAATATATTAAAAATTAATAAACAATATATAAAAATTCATTAAATTAAAAATTAATATTATATAATAAATTTTCATATAAAATATGCATTATACATAATTATATTCAAATAATAATTAAAGTATATTATAATCTCTATTCAATTATACACCAACCTATAATATACCAATATAATAATACTATTATAATAATAATATTAATAATTGTCATTTATTACTTTAAATTTATTATTTGAATTTATTAATTACATAGATAAAATTAATGATATATAAAATTATCGATAATTATATTTATTAATTATAAAAACAACTAATCAATAGATCGATGATTAAATAATTATTTAATTTGGTATCATTTATTGTATGGGTAATTGATATAAATAATAATTAATTTAAAATTAATAAACTTAAAAATTTATAATTCCAAATCAATATTATATATATATATATATATGTACTTTTCTTAACCATACATGACATTCTTACTGATTTCTTGATAAATATTATTTTATAATAAATTCATGCATCACATTATAAAAATAAAGATTAAAAATTAATAAATCAATTTATTCCATTAGTCACAATTAAGGGAGTAAACATTCATGCGCATTAAGTCTCATAATTCAAACTTTCCTTTCAATTAAATTAATCAGAATTCTAGAAAAAATATTTCCTTTTAATTTCATTACTGCAACTTTTCTTTCAATTAAACACATGCGCAGAATATACATTATTTTTCTAACACACAAAAAAAATGCAATTCAACTAATTTTAATAAAAACGACACTATACATTATAAATTAACATTCTACAAACATATTTAAAACTTTTTCTCGCCACAGTACAATCAGTGATAAAAACACGACACTTTCTCGTGTGGACCCAAAAAAAGAATAAAAATCTTTGAAATTTATTCATTGACATTTCAGATATAAAATATAAGTATGCAAAGTACACACATCTTGTTTAATAAAATAAGTAGGGGTTAAATTCAATTATTTTCTTTATACACAATATAAAATTATCAACAAAATAAAATTCCCAAATTTCCTGATTAGGGTTTCTAAAATTTGGGGAAAAACATAAAAAAGGAATTATATAAGTTCACAAACTCAATTCTGATACTATAGGTAAAAATTATAATACTTTTCTTACAATTACATAAAATAAAAAACGAAAAAAAAATTAAAATTAATAATTCTCACATATTTTAAATGAAGGATATATATAACTTTTTTGTTATGATAAGACTACTTTAGATTACTTTTTTATTATAAGGTGAATAATGTTTTTTTATTTTATTATCTTAACCCTTTTTCTACATTCTTTTTCTTTTATGAATATATAAGGAAGTGAACTTTTTCACTTTAATGATATTAACCTCTTAAAATTATTATTTTTATCAAATAATAATTATTATAAAAATGGCTCCTTTTAAATTCATTTATTTTTTAGTTCTTTAATATTTATTTATTAGTCCGTTAACCAGTCACATGAATTTTACAACTATATCCTTACTTTTGTGAATGATAGTCTTGTACACTAGTGAAGTTGATAGAAAAACTACATAATGAAAAAAAAATTACAAATTATGTCTTTCACAAATAAAGTCTTGAACAATTAAAGGAGTGTCTTATTGTGTAAAAGTTGGTTTGTATTGAATATGAAAAGAAAACTAATTATTTCTA
The DNA here is from genome assembly GCA_016859785.1 of Macrotyloma uniflorum. Lineage (NCBI taxonomy): Eukaryota > Viridiplantae > Streptophyta > Magnoliopsida > Fabales > Fabaceae > Macrotyloma > Macrotyloma uniflorum. The sequence goes on from BDMB01000050.1 coordinate 856,374, forward strand.
AAATTAATTATTATTAATGATAGTATGTTTAAAGAGTTAGTTGAAGATGTCTTAATTATCAAATTATTAGGGAGGAACATTGGATATAATCTTACGAAGGAAAAATTGAATCATATTTGGAAGTAACAAAGAGACAATAATATTATAAAGGTGGATAATAAATTTTATATGGTCAAATTTAATCATTAAAAAAATAGAGAAATTGTACTAATAAGAGAATTATGAATGATATATGACCAACATCTTGTAATCACGAATTGGAATAAAAATTTATATCGTCTTATGATAAAATAAACATTATTATGGTGTAAATTTAATTTTAGGGTCTAAACCTTGTTTATTATGATAAAAACTTTTTTATTAGCGGTGATAAAAGTTGTGAGAAAACCAATAAAAATGGACACTAATACATTAAGGGGTTGTTTGGATTCAACACGAAAACTAACTGAGAGAAATTAAGATAATAAAACTCAGATTTCAAAAAAAAAATTATCCAATTAATTTTCCATATTAATAAGAGAAGAAATACGAAAAAAGTAATAAAAAATTATTATAATATTATTTTAGATAATTAGGTAAAAAATATAATTTATTATAATATTAAAATTATTAATATATTTCTTATATTATAATAATAATAATAATAAATCATTAATATAATATTATAATAATAAATATTAAATAAAATTAATAATAATTATTTATTTTTATTTTTAGTATAATAATAATAAATTAAGAAATATTATTTTAAATAATTAAAAAACATTAATAATATTAAAATAATATTTTTTTGTTTTTTATTATATTATAATAAATTAAAAATAATTAAAAATATATATTAACAATAATATTTAATTTTTATTTTTTTATTATAATAATAAATTATAAATAATTAAAATTTTTATTAATAATAACATTAAATTATATTTATTTTTTATTTTTTATTATAATAAAAATAATAATTTTTAAAAAATATTTAAAATAATTACAAAAATTATTAATAATAAATAATATTATTTTACTTTCTACTCATTTCTACTCTCTTTCTCTTAATCCAAACAACCTTATTTGTTCTTTACTTTCTCTTCATTTTTTTCTTTATCCACCCCTCAATTTCACTCCCCAACCCAAACAAATTATAAAAGTAATTACATGTCATTTCACTCATATTTGTGTTTAAATTGATTTATCATAGCTAATTATATGACTCATAATTACAATCATGATTCTTTACTAAATGATTCTTCTAATAAATCTTAATATAAGAACTCCAAAAATTATAATAAGAGATTCTAATACTAGGCTAATAGTGTTAATAGAGTTGATATATTCTAAAAAAGAAAGTATACATAAAATTACAAATAAGGAAAGAGATAATTCTAAATTTAATCAATAGATCGGAGATCTCAAAAATCTTGAGAATAGTTTGCTTGAAGATTGGATTTTCAAAGATTTAACATAAAAATATTATGGATAAGAAGAAAAAGTAAAAGAATTAAGAATTATATCAAAATGATATTTTTTATAAATTTGGAGAAGTCAATTAGGAGAAAAAATAAAATCATTTTGAAACAAAAGCAACCTATTATAAAAGATACTTAAATGAGTTTGGTTTGTATTAAAATAAAGAAAAAAATGTCATAATGATGCCATTTTATAAAGAAATATTTTTCCTTTCTATTCAGCACAATCAAAAGGGATGAATGTGAATGGTTTATAGAAAATGATAATATTAATAATTTTACAATGCATAATAATGTTTAAATTTTATTATTTTAAATTTATCTATCTTTTTATTATCTAAGATGAATAGTTTTTTAGATGCTAACATTCTCTTTAAAATCTTAGAAAACTAATAACAAGATATTATTTAATTTCTTTTTTCTTCAGATTTTTTTTGGAAAGATATCACTACAAAAATAAATTTAATTATTCATAAAATATTTTTTACGGACTTTTTTTGTAAAAAAAAAATTAATTATCCATTGAATATTTTCTACAGATTTATTTTTATGGAAATTTTTCATAAATTTATTTGATGGAAATTTTTCATAAATTTGTTTATGAAAAAATTTCTCATAGATTTGGTTGTGGGAAATTTTTGTTTTTTGTGGGAAATTTTCCATGGATTTTTTGTGGAAAATTTCCTATAATTTTTTACCCACAAATTTTCCACCACCATAAATTTGTAGATAAAAGACTAGTAGAAAATTTTTCACAAAAAATTTATGGGAAATTTCCCACAAACAAATCCATAAAAAATTTTTCACAAACACATCTCTGAAATTTTTTTTCATAAATAAATTTATAAAAAATTTCTCACAAATAAATTTATGAAATATTTTCATAAAAATAAATTTGTGAGAAATATTTAATAAATAATTAATTTTTATTTCACAAAATAAAATTCGTGAAAAATATTCTTTGAGTAATTAAATTTATTTTTTATTAGTATCTATTCATATTATTAGGGTTGAAGAATAATCATGATTCGGATTCAGTCATTTTGATTGCAATATTTCTAGTAAAGTTAATTATATTGATAAATTTTGTGTTACTTTCTCGTTAAATAAAAATTATGAGAAATAAATCTGTATTAGTTTATATACAAGTCTAAACTATATTAAAAGAAAAAAAAATTGGGATTCAATTAAGAGTGTTGTAGTTGGTTTTTGGTTTATTATATCACATCTTAATGAGATTGTTTTATTTAATAATTAGATAGGTGATTTCTTTAATCATCATAAATTTGAGTTGTGTAAAATTATGAATAATTATAACTTTGTGAATCTAAATATACTTTAGACAACAATATTATTAATTCATCATGATCTAGAATAATTGCATTGTCAATTATCATATTGTGTTCGAGACCATGTATATTACGATGGTTCAGGATTCTACAATAATTTCTCTTTGATGTTTATTATTATTTTGTATCATATAATTTATTATATTTAGATAAAAAAAATCGTCTAAAACATAAAAAAAGTTGTATTTTTTTTCAAATTATCGATTTAGGTATTTTTCTTTAAAATAACATAAATGAATAATTTATATGTAGAAGGATGACTTAAAAAATTGGATGACTTAAAAAGGTCGTGTTTTCAAATATTTTTTTATGTTGAAGTTATACATGTAATACGAATTTATTTTTTTCAAATTAATTTAGAAATTGCACCTAAAAGCATGATTTTATATAAAACTTATACTTATAAGCACAATTTTAATACAATTGAAATTTATACTTAAATCATGTTTACTTTATTAAGTTTTTATTTAAAAAATTATTAAAATATGACTTCTTAATAAATACTAAAGAAATTTAAAATTATCACGACTTTTTAATAAACATTAAAAAAAATTCAAAATAGAGTTTTTTGTTTTATGAAATCCGCTTTTCAAATACGACTTATTTGATTAAGCGAAATTTTTTTAAAAATTATCTTGATTAGTAATTTCGAAAAAAAAAAAAGTATAGCATTTAATGTTTTCATTAAGAAAAAAAAAATCATGTGTTTATCAAGTGTAAAATAATTTACAGTGACATCTAATTACAAACGACCAGAACATATAATAAATTTATGAACTTTTAAAATAGTTTCTTTAAAAATGATATTAATGTTAATTTCTGAGTGATTATCATTTAAAATTGTTATATAAAAAATTTTAAAATTAAATATTTATAAAATAAGTGTAGAAAAAAAATTTATTAATGAGTGATCTAATCTCATTTAATAATCTATCAATTAAAATTTAATATATTAATAAAGTTTAATATATTAATAAGTGATTAAATTTAAATTAAATCATTTTATTTATCAGCATGTTAAAGTGGTTAACCAAATTCAAAAAATCTAATTCATCAAAAATAAATTAGATTTATTTTTTATTTATATATTTTAATTTTTTTTAAATAATAAAATATATTTGAATAAAAGATAATGTAATAAATTTTTCATTTAATATGTTATATTTTGATATGATAAAAATAAATTTTAAATTTAATTTAATTTTATAAAATTAATATATATATATATTATATTATATTATATATATATTAATTTAATTAAAAATATATAAAAATTTCCAATTATATACGTACTCAAACTTAAAAGAAAAAAAAGTGTGTAGAATCTTCTAACCTGTAACAACCCTCAACGAGAGACACATTGAAAGAGTTTCATGTCTTGAAGTCCTTAACTCATTTGAGAAGGTTATATTAATGTGAAACTGAGAATGAGCGACGTGGAGAACATGCAGCATGAAGATATGGAAGGTTGAAGACTCAGCAGTGAGGAAGTAAATAGCATTTATATGTTTTGTTGAGAATAGTGAAAGAGAGATGAGGATAAGGAAGAAGTGTAACCGAGTGGAAAGGGAAAAAGACAGGGCGAGCAGAGCAGAGCAGAGAGCAGAGAGAGCAGAGAACAGAGAGCAGAGGAATCCTGGTAGGTGTTTTGATGCATGGCAGTCTACACCACACGCGTTATCATGATCACAGACCTTTCTGCTATAATAATACACACACACTTCATTGGCCTTAGACATTGACCCTCCCTCTTCTTCTTCTTGAATGCCACATCACTTACCTTTCACAATTTCCATTTTCTTTCATCTATTTTACGTATGGATCATTCTTGAAATAAATTATCTATAATATATATATGCTATTCATCAAAACAATATGGTAAAGGAAAAATTGTGGTTCAGTGTACAATTTTGATATAAAATATAAAAATCCTATTTTATAATATGGTTTTATTTTTTTAAAATAGAATATGTAAGTATGATTTTATTTGATTGAAATTGTGCTTCTAAATATATTTTATTTTTTAATTAATTAATTATTTTTATTTTTTTTAATTAATATTAACGGAAATTTATTATAAAGATATATAAAATTGTATATAATTATTTTAGAAGGTAAATAATGAAAAATAAAATTAAAATAATTAGGATTCATTAAAATAATTAAAAATATATTAAAATTAGATAATATTTTATCATTTTTTATATATGAATAATTTTATCTATTATAATTTTTATTTAAGAAAAATAAGATTTAATTGATTTATTTTATTGTGAATTTGAGTAATGACTGACTTTGTAGAATGTTTTTATTTTTACATAAGATCAATAAATATCTTAAATTATAAATGACAAGAAAAATAAATAGTATTATCACATGATAACGAGATAGTTTTAGAGTTTGAAATTTCTTACAATCACAAAACCAATCATTTAATCGGACTATATAATATCTCAGTCGTCGACCAATTTTTACATTTGATAATTTGTGCACATCAAACTTGTGATTATCTCAACTATACCTCTACCCAAGATACATGCATGCATGATTTTCATTTTGTCTAAGCAATACTACAATGTCTTCAAGATACTCATATATGATGTTAAAAGAGTCCTACATTGACTGTCTCAATTTGAAATGCTTATTAGAATAATATTGTCTAGTTCGGCAGGTATTTGTGGATGAGGGGATATTAGGAGAAAGGTCACATCGCCTTCCTTAGTTTGCAGAGTATAGATTATATATTGGTTAAACAACTTCACTTAGTACCAATTGATTTTAAGATGAAATCTGATAATATCCTACTCAAAACATGCATTCAACTTTGTAGCCATGTTTTAAAAACAACAATTTAGATTTTTTAAATGTGGTTTTGACTAGAATACATATGGGTAATGATTATACTCCTTTCAGAGTTCATACATTCAACCTAGATTTTTTGGCATGTGTTCATACCTCTTTTCTTGATCATATGTATGTGTTAGTAAAAGAGAGAAAAGAAGGAATAAAATAACTTGTATTATTCATAGTTATCTCATAAATAAGGAGAAACACTTGTTTATATACAGAAAAGATAAAGATAAAAATAGAAAATATTTATTAGAATAATAACTATTAATTATTAGAATAACAACAAAGATATTCTAATAATAACAGAGATATTCTAATAATTACAGAGATATTCTAATATTCTAATACCTCCTCTCAAGGTGGGTCATGGATGTTAAGAAGACCCATCTTGGACACAACAGTCTTGAAAGAAATAGGATAAAGTGATTTAGTAAGTACATCGGCCAACTGTTGAGAAGAAGGAACATACATTAATTTGACAAGTCCTTCTTGTATCTTAATCCTGATTATGTGACAGTCTACCTCAATATGTTTAGTTCTTTCATGAAAAGTAGGATTCTTGGCAATTTGGATGGCAGACTGACTATCGGAGTAAACAGAGAATGGAACAGAAATGGAAAGATGAAGATCCTTGAACAAATATTGAAGCCATTGCAATTCACAAGTTAAGGAAGCTAGAGCTCTGTATTCAGCTTCAGAAGATGATCTGGAGACAGTAGTTTGCTTTTTAGATTTCTAGGAAATTAATGACTTTCCAAGAAAAACACAGTAGCCAGTAACGGATCTTCGAGTAGTAGAACATGTGGCCCAATCAGAATCAGAAAAAGCTTGTATTTGTAGAGAATTGTCAGCGGGATAAAATAAACCAGTGCCAGGAGCATTTTTCAAGTATTTAAGAATACGCATTGCTTGCTGTAAATGAGGTTCTCTAGGTGTAGAAACAAACTGGCTAAGCTGTTGAACAGCAAAGCTTATATCTGGCCGCGTATGAGTGAGGTAGAGTAATCTACCAATAAGTCTCCTATAAGAAGAAGGATCTGGAAGAAGAGAACCTTGATCTGCATGTAATTTGACAGAAGGATCAGCAGGAGTGGGGGCTGGTTTGCACCCTAACATACCAGCTTCAGAAAGCAACTCAAGGCAATATTTCCGTTGATTCAAAACCAGACCAGACTTAGACCTTGCAACCTCTAGACCAAGAAAGAATTTAAGAGGTCCAAGATCCTTGATACGAAATTTTGAATGGAGATGGCTCTTGACAAACTGAATCTCAGAAAGACTATTACCACTAAGCACAATATCATCAACATATACCAAGAGAATTGTGATAGTAGTACCTTGAAGTTTGATGAACAAAGAATGATCAGCAGAACTTTGTGTGTAACCCAAGAAAAGTAACTCAGATGTTAGTTTCTGATTCCAATTTCTACTAGCTTGCTTGAGACCATAAAGAGACTTTTGAAGCTTGCAAACCATTTTAGAATGAGGAAGAGTGAGACCAGGAGGAGGTTTCATATAGACATCTTCTTTCAAATCGCCATGGAGGAAAGCATTGTCAACATCTAACTGGTGTAGAAACCAATTGTTTGCACTAGCAACCGCTAATAAAACACGAACTGTAGTGAGCTTGATAACAGGAGAAAAAGTTTCAAAGTAGTCAACCCCCTCTGTTTGTGTAAACCCTTTTGCAACAAGCCTTGCCTTGTACCTTTCAATAGAACCATCAGATTTGTATTTAATTTTGTACACCCATCTGCATCCAACAATCTTTTTGCCAGGAGGAGGGTTAACCAAACACCAAGTCTGATTCCTGTCCAAAGCCTGAAGCTCACTTGCCATTACCTTTTGCCAACAATCTTGAGAACGGGCTTCTTCGAAAGAGGTAGGCTCAACATTTGCAGAAATAGAATGACAGAAAGAAACATGATTCATAGAACATTTGTCATAGGAAACAAAAGAATGCATAGGGTAAGGGGTAGAATGTTTTGATTGAGAAGCATAAGTAGTACCACAATAATACTGATCAAGATAAGCAGGCTTGTGTTTAATTCTAGAAGAGACTCTGGTTGGAATAGTAGTGTTTTGAACATTATCAATATCAAGAACAGTAGTGTTTTGAACATTATCAATATCAAGAACAGTAGTGTTTTGAACATTATCAATACCAATAACAACATCAGTACTAGGCACATCAGGGATAGGAAGATAAGATAAAACAGAAGGAAAATCATAAGGAGTAAATTCAGAAGAATTGAGACTAGGAGATATATTAAAATTTTCAGAATCAGAGAAATGTTGGGAATATGGAAATATATGTTCATGAAAAATAACATTTCTAGAGATACAAAAGGATTTAGAGTGAAGATTGTAAAGGATATACCCTTTTGTACCAGATTTATAACCCAAGAAAATACATTTAGAAGCTCTTGGATCAATTTTGGTTCTGCCAACAGTAAGAGTACTAGCATAAGCTAAGCATCCAAAAGGCTTTAGAAAACCAAAGTCTGGTTTGTATGCAAGCGTA